>JAYKAV010003177.1:2103898-2117752 GCA_035582835.1 Phoebastria nigripes
AACATAAAAGAATCCAAGGGAAATGAAGGAGAAATGACCTATCAAAAAAAAAAAAAAAAAAAAAAAAAAAAAAAAAAAAAAAAAAAAACAAAAAAAAAAAAAAAAAAAAAAAAAAAAGAAAAAAAGGCTAAAAGTTGCCCTAGACTATTAATTTGTTGCACTAATGACTTTCACTCCTTGGTCAGGCAATGGCCAACGCTTTGGCTCAGCCAACCAGGTATCCAAGTTTTGGGGAGCAAAGTGGTCAAAAGCAGAAGTTAAGAAATTCTTCCACTTCAAAGGATTTGGGATGAGTTGTACTATGGAATAAATAATAAAGTCCTAAGCTGCCATCAATTTCTCTGYAAGTTTACGTGTGAGTGGGAAGCTTCCTTGGAAGCCTGAGGGATCCCAGAGGTCCCTCGGCTCTGGGTAGAGGCTGGTGCTTTAATTTAGCCCAAGAGGATTCAGCTTGCTCTGCATCTAGGTGGCCTCAGATAGGATGACAGTTTGGCCAAATATGAATGTAATTGTGTTTTTGAAATTGTGTCTCAATGGAAAATCCGTTTCAAATGGTACCACTTCAGCTGAATTATCCACAGTTTTGTCAACACCGACATAAAGATTTATTTTAAAAGCCTTTGAAGCATTGTTTGGATTTTGGCTTTCTAACCAAACTACTAAACTTCTCATCTTTGCATTCTTCCAATATTTCATAAAAGTAATAAACTGTTGTACATATTTACAGAGCAAAAATGATGTTGCCTTCACTGTAGAGAATACAAAATACAGATATTAGTATTCACATAGTCGTATCATCATTATGGACTAGCCTTTAAAGAAAAAGAAAAGATAGAAACACTGTATTTCATATGGAAAATTGGGGGGTGGAAGGCTAGAATGTAAATGTATGGTACTGAAAGTAAAGCTCATGTTTCAGTAACAAACGAATATGTCTAGAAGTGCTAAAGTACAATACGGACAGAATTAATGAGGTCCTCCATTCTTTTCTAGTTTCAAGGCAGAAATTGTTAGTAATTTAAGACAGATAAAGAAATCCACTAATTAAAATATTCTGAGATGAGTGGTAGCGTCCAATTATTTTCCTGATTTGACACAATCTAGTGACAGCATAACATAACAATATTTTACACAATATCAAGGGATTTGGTAAAAAGAAAGTACAAACCGAATTGGAATTTTGAGGACAACAACAATAGAGCACTCGCAGACCAGTCCATTGCTAGATTCCTCACATTCAGTAGCTTAAATGAATATAGAAATAAACAGAGGGAAACTCAATGTTGAGGAACAACTGACTTTTAATAAGAATAAAAGTTGCAAAGGAGAATGTTAACAGGTAATAATGGCCTGGATGGATGTACCACATCAGCTAAATACTGCACACCTTTTTATTCTGTAGTTTCTACTCAATGTTAGAGGTGCTACTCTTTTTTGTGCCATCTACATGTGTCCCATTTCCTATTTCTAAACATCTACAAGTTTAATAAAGCATAGGGCTCAAGTTTTCCTCACTCCAAAATCCATCACAAGTCAGCAAAAGTTTTGCCATCCAGCTTGAAACCTGAATACRAATAGCTGTATAAACTTCCTCTCATCTCGAGTCTAGTTTAACGTAGCACCACAACAACTGCCGAGAGCACACCCGGGGTCATTAATAAGTGAACTGAAGCGTCTGCAGGGCTAAAAGTTCGGCTGCTCTAGCAGCACAGACCAGCGCGATAGGGACCTAGCGGGGCTGCTACCCAGCTCGGAGAGCTCTCTCACAGCATAATGCACTTGGGTTTAGCCACTGGAGACAAGCTGTATCTCAGTTTTACCATTAGTAACATGGATATTAAAAATTTGTCTCGATCCTGATGTATTGCCAAGCATTTGTACTTCAGAGGAACATTTTGAAAGCTATAGAGAAATACAGATGATCACTGTGACTATCAAACCAATGCTTAGCTGTTGTTGTACTATGTAAGCATAATGATAACAGCAAACGGTAAAGACATTTTAAAAGCTATTCACTACTTCAGTGAGCTGACAGCTTCAGGTTTTGATTCAGGTCTCCAAGCTGCCCAGCCAATCACTAAGAGAGGAGGCAGGAAAAATTAATAAAAAGCTCTTTTTATCAGATAGTGTTTCTTCAGATAGACCTAACAATCCTGTAGATTCACAGAGCTCAAATAGTAGTATGAGAAAGGGGCAAAGGTAAAACTCTATTAATTAGGGAACTTGTTTCGTTGAGGAGACCACAAGGACAAAATGGAAGAAGACACAAGAGCAGCTGATGGGGCAGAAACGTCAGACAACACGCGGAGGCTGGGAGCCTCGGGCGCTCATCGGAGTGGTGCTGGGGCATCGCTGCCAGCGGGAAGGTGGGGAGCCCGGCGGGCCGGGGGCTCGCGGCTGGAGCGGTGTTATCCAGCCATGGCCCGGCAGAAACTGCTTCTGTTGCTACTGTTAATGATGAATACCATATGCTTGGCTCTTGCTATTATAAAATAAGTTACATTGCTACTGCCTATGAGTGAATCAACTCTTTTCTTTTATTAAAATTAGACATTTATGGCCATGCATATTTCCTTGAAGCTAGTACATGGGCAATAATGTTTTAAAATTGAAATATCCTCCGACTAGGTCTTTTTCCACCTTTCATCATCACCTTGTTCCATCCTGAGCTTTCTTTCAGATGCAGCATCTACTCATTCCCTTCTCCCAAACAATAATCCTTAAACAGAGAAGAGAAAGAATGAATATGATCATTCAGACAGCACTTTATTTTTTCCTTCTGTTACTTTGAACCAGTTCAATTCACTGTAATTAAAAACAAAACGTGTGATGGGTTGCCTGGATTTGGGGAAACTTTTCTTTAGACATAGGGAAAAAAATTTTTGCTGTACACATCCAATTTTATTCAGCCTCCCACTATCTGACAAATCAGCTGTTTTATTAAAGTAATTTGGCCACCACTTATTAATTTGTCAGTGGAAAGGAACCTAATGGATCCACTTATTTCCATTTATAACTTCACATCCAAACAACTTATTTTGGGGTGCCACTAAAGGGGATCAAATCAACGGACATCAAGTTAATTTAATTAGCATGCATCCTGCAGGCCTATCTGCTCAAATACTGTAGGAATATTTTAAAGTTCCACCATTTAAAACTGTTGCCTTCACAACTGCATACTCTGGGCAGCTGTGACACAGAAAAAGATGTTGCTTTTACTTTTATTTTTTCAACCAACATCCCCCTCCATTTTGTAAGTACATTAACATATACGTAAATATTGTAACAGGCCCTAGCTGCCATACGGACGCTCAAACACAAAAGCAGAGCTGATTTAAGATTTTGCCATGTCTTCTGCTACTTCTGGGGTTTCACTAAGATCAGTTTTACCAGACTACTGTCAAGCAAAGCAAAGCTCCCGGGGAACAGCACGGTGTCAGCGCAGGTAGAAGGAGAGTGACACAACTGAATGCCACAAAAGACCCCTTCTTCATTCTCCTTCTGACAAAAGAAACCCACATATTGTTTCAAGGCCTGCTATAAAAAGAAAACAGGGGGGAAAAAAAAAAAAAAGAAAAARAAAAAAAAAAAAGAGACTGGCAGCAAGCCCTTAACACAGAGACAACCCATTGCAGCACCTCTCCCTATTTATTTTATGCCAAAACGATTTCCTATCCACCTGTTCATAAAAAAAGATAGAGCTAAAAGTATCCAGTTATTGTGAATCAGAGTCGCAGGGAAAACTAATACCTTGGCACGCAGCCTGTAGGAAAAAAGAACACAATATATTACTTCCGTCATACATGTAAGAACTACAGGGGATCATTTTCATACACTTGAATAGGCCACTGTTCGCAATCAGCAGTTGTTTGGCCAAATTAACCCCAGGTCTACCTCCAAAATGATTATGATTGCATATTATAATTAACAATGACACTAAGGATATTAGGCTCAGAAGGGGTTTTGTTTGTTTGAATGAATGATAGATTCATTCCATTCGAGAGTAGGTGTTCATGGCACGCTTTTGGCTTATGCATCTACATGAAACCCTTAAGATCATCTCATGGCTGATGGTAATTCTGGAGAAATGGGAAAGGGAGGGGAGCCCCTTCTGGATTTTAATCTTGTTTCTTCCCTTATGGAATGAAATTATCTCAACACTTCTTGGTTGAACTCTAGTCTATCATTTTAATTAAATGTATCTGAGCAGTCATCGTGAAGCCTAGATCGGAGTAATAGGTTGGCAAGCTTAATATTGGCGTCTACAGGCAGCAGGGAATGTCTGCAGCAGGTATTTATGGCATGTGTGTGTGCCTTAGTAAAACATTTAGAAGTTTTATGCACATATAACAAATGGAAAAAAAAAAAGAGAGGTCTAAATTACCAGACCAAACCTGAGCCCTGACTCCAAAGTTTAGGGGTCTGAGTGACTACAGATCTAAATCTTGCCTGTCACCGACCACTATCTCTAAAATAAACCAGCACCTGAAGTCACCTCCCTTGAACTTAAGGACTTTTGAAATTTGGCTCCAGTTTTAAAACTTGGCTCCAATCACTTTCTTTTTGTCCTCCCACTCCCCTCTCCCCCCAAAAAGAACCCCACTAAGAGCAGTTTGAAAACTTGGGGTTTTGGAGCTCAATCAGCAAACAGCCCCAAATACAGTGCTGGCTTCATGTCTAACTGAACATCACTCCAGCAGAGAGGTGACACACATTGCTGTGAGGGGTTGCAGCAGCAGGCTCTAGAAACCTGAAATACAACAAGGTTTTACTYCTCAACCACCTTTCCTTTTGTGTTCAAAAGCTCCAAGTGAGAAATAACATAACAAGAGGCAGGGCTGTGGCTAACTCATTCCTGGACAGACCATGCAAAGCAAAGGGTTTTTTTCAAAGTTGTTCCTTCTTTAGCCAAAAGCAGAAACAAGTGAACAAAAGACATGGCCCCTCAGGTAGTCTTTTTAATTCTGAAAGTAATCTTCCTTGAGACCCCCCCAGCACCGCCACTACAGATTTAGAGAGTCGCAGTCCACCCACGGAGAAGCCAGCAAACAAAAACCTGCACCATGGCACAAAAATTCTTAAACTAATGCACTTCTTCGGGATACATAATGCAGCTGTTGATGGGTTGACAGGATGCATTATTGCATGTGCAAAGCATGACCTTCAGCACTGCATCTATCAACAGATTTTTGCACATTTTTGGAGGTAAAAACAACCAGTTCCAAGATATTTTTAATTTTTTTTTTCCTTGCCCTTCAACACTTAGTTGCTCTCCATGGGTAACTTTAGAAGAATTCCTTCTAATGCCAGGTAAGAGTGGATTAAAAGTCCTTTCTGTGAAGCCATCAGTTACAAACTTGAAGACTCAAGTCAACGGTTTGAGACTGATAYTTGCCACTGACAAATTCCAGCCTATGAAGGAATTACACTTCATCTTTTACTGAAAAGCTGGTAATAATAATCTCTTTACTCATTATTCCATTACAACTGCATAAGTCACATATGGAAAAACCAACAGTCAAGTGAAAAAAGCTAATGCTGGACTGCAGTAAAAACATTTTCTTGTCTATCTTCTCATATTTACTTTTACACTTTAGTAGTCATATAGTAGTTAATACATACAATTAAAATAAACTGGAGTTTTATGAGGCAAAATACAAACTCTGCTAGGAGTTATTTGTTCTTTATTTTCTTTTTCATTCTTATAAATGCATTCTATAAATATGTTATAGGTATTGTATTTATAGTCCTACTATCTAGTCTAAAAATAAACAGCATAATTGGTTTACTTAGCCAATTTTTCCATTGCTAAGATCTATCCACCTGTAGTTTTAAATATGGCAGCTACTTGTCAGAGTATATTGATGTGCTTTAATCACTGCTGAACATTTCTGTCTATTTGTAGGCACTCAGAGAAACCCAAGGGGCATAATTTACAAGAGTCCAAACTGAAGTCATTTGACAGGATGTCACAGGGAATAATCCTGGAATTATGAGTGCAAAAACAGGATATTGAATAGCGCAAACCAGTCCAGTCCTGGCAGTTTAATAATCCCTGTATAACCAGAAGAACTGTAACRGTAATCTCTTACCAGCACGACATGGTTAAAACAAATGATTTAGGAAATCTTCATGGAAAGCTCAAACATTACAAAACTCCARCCAGCGTGGAAGTAGTGGTGCAAGTCAGAAGAGATCGTATTTACCACTCCAAAGCCCAGGAATTGCAGATGAGCTGTTTGCATCAAGGCAATTCTGCATTGCTTTACCTAGGCGTTTTCTTCCCCGGGGACTCAGAAGCAAGGGGGGTCCCAGATGACACGGACGGGCCAGTTTTGTCCTGCCTGACCCCGGAGCGCGTTGTTTGAGATGCGTGGCAGCAGCRGTGGTGGCGATTTGGCAGAAGGGGACTCACAACAGGACAAAGTATCTAGAGGAAAGAAACCAAGTTGGGGAGCTCACACGGGAGCTCAGGAGCTGGGGGTGATGGGGAGAAAGAAAACAGGAAAGAAAAAGCGGTTGACGAGAGGAATGCTGACTCTGAAAAAGAGTCAGAGGGAGGAAAAGGGAGCGGGGGGGGAAAAACAAGCTGAATTATATTGATTAGGGAATATGAACACCACTTGCAAATAATACGAGCTGGGGACATTACTATTCTCTGTGGTCCTGAAAACCTTACCTTCCCGCTTACAGAAACGTGTGTTCCTCAACTGCAGACTGACAGGGAGCAGGCGAAAGGGAGCAGGCGTTGAAGGAGTGGGAGGAGGAAAAGCGGCTGCAGAGGTGCATTAGTGAAACCGGATTTCGACAGGGCGTTATGCTTATTTCAGAATGGAAATGCTCTTGACAATGTCTAGAAAGAACCCCAAAAAAGTCCTCCTCGTCTGCTTACAGCTAGATACTCAGTTCAGCAAGTTGTTAAGCCAGGGCCTTCGAGAAGGGAGGTAGAGTCATTTGGTAATGAAAAATGCCTGTGAGGGAGGAAAAGACATGCATGCATTGTGAAGAAAGACCACAGCCCCTGGATTTATTATATACATAATAATTAATAATGACCCATTTTTTCCTATTCCAGATTTCGAAATTCCTTACTCACTTTAATTAAGTTCACTCTAAAAATAGGATGCTGTAGAACAAAGAACTTTTTTACTACTTTAAAAATGCAAGCTTACTCACTAGCTAGGATTTTCCCAGCTCTCAGTGCTTTGGTACAAAGAGCTATTATGACATGATATAAATGCGCTATCAGTGGAAGACATTTTTAGATAAAACTTGATAATGTAACATTTACTGATTCCATCTGTCAAGACAGATAAAGACAATGAGACTTCATAGAAAAACACACAGGAAACTTAACAGCAACAACAAAAACAAGTACCAGCAGTGCAGACACCACTTGTTGACCTACAATCTATATTCGTTAAACTCTTTCCCATAGACACAGGACTCGCTTTCTTCACCAATATGGCTCTAGGATCTCCAGYTTCAGCAATACAATTACATTTACTTGACAGCATTCAGAACTTATTTACATTATGTATTTTTAAACCTCCTGATTCTGTCTTCTGTACGCAATTTTAACGATGAAGAGCAATATGGGGCTATACAGTTGCCTAAACACACAGCCAGTCCAATGAGATATCCTTCTGCTGAGGCACCGTGAAGCCCATCACAGTGCTCGGCTCACAAACACAGCTCAGAAGCCTTACGTTTCCCTTCTGCGTCATGAACCTGATTTAAATTCAGAGCAAAGACTAGCATCGCCTGTGAAGAAGAGCAATTGCTCTTTAAACAACTTTTGTAAATGCTTCCTGTGCTAACAAGGGAGCGTAGAGTTTGCTTAGGTGAAATAAAGCAGACAGACAGACCTCCCCATATCCTGCTTTGGTTCCAAGATTCAATAATGAACAAGGGTGTGCAAAGAAATTAGAGCGGTGGAAGTGCCAAAGGTATCCCTTGGAGATGCTTATATCCCGTTGTCATGTAAAAGAGCTCTTGAATGATAAAGAAGCGGAACCCAATTACAACTGGTTTCATGCTAATCTGAACCAATGACTAACTGTAGACTTTGGATGGTATCATGGTGCCCACAGTAATTAATTCACCTCTTCCTTCCCAAAACACACTAGGAAATTAATTTCCAATGCTAGAATTAATTTGGCACTAGAAGATATGAAAGCGTTTGGAGTTACCTGGCAATCGCTTTGAAGTCTTATCTTGGATGCAGCGCAGTAGCACACGCTACCTCACAAGGGCAGAGACGTGGGCTCAGAAACACCATTACCATGAAAACCTACGCTGTCCCATGCCCGTCATTGGAGAATGGAGCTTATCCCAACCCACAGTCTTCCTTTGGGAATGGTGGAAACAACCAGGCAAGAAGAAGAGAGCAATGGGCCAAGTTGGGGTGTTTAAATGAATAAACTCCCAATCTAGGTATCCTAGGCCACGTGAAGGAGATAATATCCAAATTAAAAATCAATAAGCTCTTCTCAGTCCATTAAATGAACATTAACATCTCACTGGCTTTGTGAATAGGTGGTAGTAAGTATGAACTTAGAGGTGTCAAGTAATTATCTAAGCTTTCAGTTTAAAGTGAAGTCCACTCTGTAAAGCAAGTTAAAGTCAGATTTTATGTGATTTTGGATTAATTTTCATATGTTTGGGCACTGAAGTATTCCTAAAATCATTTTCACTGAAGCTTGAATTCCAGTTAATGAGAAGAATTTTACATGYAAATAATCTTAGACTGTTCAGAAATATTCTCACTAATTATCTTTTTTGCTTATATGGCCAACATTTGTAAAATTACGTACAGAAACATCGTCAAGATTTTAATACTGTCAGCCTCATGAACTCCTTCTGACAGATAATACCAGCAAACCAGTAAATAGTCAAACTTGGCCTAGGATATCAACTATGTGGGGAGAGCTGAAGTTGTTTGGTAGAAGTCTTCCTTATTTTAAAATGTTTCTGAAAATAAATAATCCTCCACAATTCTGTTGGAAATCAAAGTTTTGAGGCTAGGTGCAAAACTAATGTTATGTGTGCATAAGGATGTTGCCAAGTACCCAGCAGTAGTTTACCAAAGTTCACATTAAAAAAAAAAAAAAAAAAAAAAAAAAAAAAAGGTTTTTCATCCCTCCAGTTAGCTCTACTTTCAACCACTCTTTCTGTCTTCTCTTTCTCAGCCGCTGCAAATCGATGGTTATCTGTGAGCCATTAAGAAGCAAGGTGCTACATCTCATCTCCAGGGCACAAGGAAGCTTTGCCTCCCAAAACCCTCAGCTGGTGATGCTGAACCACTGCAATGAGTCACTACAAGATTTTGGATGTGGGACAGCACCTGGACAGCATTTGCTTTACCTCTTCACTATATGTTTCTGAAAGAAGTCCCCTTTTCAAATAAAAAAGSTAAACCTTTCATGAAAGGTAAGGATGTGGCAGAAGTGCACCCTCCTGCACCACATCTGACTTTTTTTTTTTTTTTTAATTAAAGAAAAAGGTCTTAGCCATCACCTCAAAGAAGAAGAAAAAAAAATATCCCTGTACAAACTAAACTTAATTTTCTGAATTGCAGCTTTTTTTGCTCAGTAGAAGGGAAAAAAAAAACCCTTGAGAAATGGAATTTTGCCCATAGACTGATGACTGCAGATCACATTTCTAGTGGGCTTATAACCTGCTCCAGTGAAAACATAATTTTTAATTTGCTTTTAGGGTTATTTATTTTTTTTATTATTACACTAAGGGTTTATAATTTAACGTCAAACATAATTTTGCACGAATTACGAGACTGCACTATGATGCTGAAGATAAGATGTATGTGACTGGTTGGCAT
Source organism: Phoebastria nigripes (assembly GCA_035582835.1). Taxonomy (NCBI): domain Eukaryota; kingdom Metazoa; phylum Chordata; class Aves; order Procellariiformes; family Diomedeidae; genus Phoebastria; species Phoebastria nigripes. The sequence continues at coordinate 2,113,737 of JAYKAV010003177.1, forward strand.
GGCCTCAAACTAGGTTTCTGAGAAAATGGATCACTAATTGGCAGGCTGCCATCCCATACACTGCTTAGTGCAACTTAAAATGAAACAAGCCATCTTTTGCAAAGAGTTACGCACAACATCCTCTTGGATACTGCAAAGAAAAATAGGCATCTTTTAACCATATTATATTTACCATTTCAGACCATACAGGCTACAGTCGATGTTAGCAATACATGGTAATGTTATTTTTGTGCTGTTCTTTAAAAAAAGAAAAAANAAAAAAAAAAAAAAAAAAAAAAAAAGACATTTCAGGTACCAATTAAAATCCTAAATTATTGGTCATACCACTTCATAAAAATCACACCAATTTTGATTAATTGTAGTTCAGCCATTTAAGAGCTGAAAAAACATGACATTTTACTATGATGTCATTTTCCCATTCATTCCAGTGGTAAAAGTCCTCCACCACAGCTACAGAAAGAATAATATAAAATTAAAGCATGGAAATGATCAGAGGAAATAATTTTGACAATGAAGTAATTTCCTAGATTGGTTTTAAGTATGACTTCTTTGTCAGCTTTAAATAAAAAAATAAAAGATGCCATAATTTTATTGAACTTGCATGGTGAATGAGTAATGTGCATATGTAAGAAATGGTGTCAGTTAACTTAAAATCAAACCATATGCTCGAGCCCAACTAGAACAGAACACCCCAAGAGTAAACCCAAATCAAACATATACACGGGAATCCTGAGCCAAAGTATGGTGTCTTCAGAACCAAGTATTACTGAATATAAAACCCACAAAAAGTAGGATGATGAGATCAAAGGCAATTCCTTTGAAAAATAGACAATACGGCCTTTATTCCAGTTTTCATTCAAAGCTGTTAAGCAATATCTTAAATTTCTTATCAGAAATATCTGTAAATTTTGAAGATTTTTCTTCTAAATAATTAATTTTGCTGCAAGTTTTTTTTTAATATTATTTTTGAGTGCAGATGAAAATGAAGCCCTTGCATATGTTTGTATTTTCATAGGTGCCAAACTGATGCTAGGATTCAATCCAACTTCTTTTGAAATCAATTGGAATTTTTCACTTGACTAGAATTCAAGCATCTGTTATTAGCAATTTCAGAGAGAGCGAGAAAAAAGTCAAAAATAATCCAAAACGTGGAATCAGGACACCAAAATTTTCTCTGTACCTTTGTTCCTCTAGAAATTGAATTATTTGTAAACTGTATGACTTCCCAAATGGATACCAAAGCTGAGCAAAAGCAGCAGTGACAATGTCCTTGTGAAAAACTTCTATCCAAAAAGTGACAGCGTTCCCCATCAGTGCCTTGCTGGAACACCAATACTTCAAGTTCAGATACAGATGCGAAGTCCTCACACAATCCTGAACTCGCAGTAGGATCCAAGATCTGTGGAATGAATTTCCTTTTACAGCAATTTACATCATCTCAAAATGCCTTCTGACTGTAAACAAAACTCCTGATCTTAAAAAAAAAAAAAAAAAAAAAAAAAAAAAAAAAATTTTTATTTTTTTTTTTTTTTTTTTTTAAAACTTTTCCAAGATTCAAAGTCCTCAGTTCCTCCATGCAGATAGCACACAGGCCCTCAAATAGCACACATCCAGATCAAGAGCCATCCTCTTAGATGCAGAGTGCATTTTTTCATTACCAACCTCCAAGTTAAGGAAAACGTAAATTTAAATCTGCATCTCCAACATACCAAGCCAGTAACTAAATATCATACTTTAGCACGCTAGAAATAGAGGGAGTCCCCACTGAAAACAATACAGCTCAGAAATGTTTCAACTATCAGGAAATGAAATTTCATGATTTAAAGAAAAAAAAAAAAAGTCAGAAGAGAATCACTCTGCCTGGGCAGAGCTGCGTGGAGTGAATCATCAGCACCAAACTGGTTTTGCYTTAAAAGCATGCAACAGTTTGTGTATCTAGGACGACATCCGTTTAGCAAACAGACGTCAACAAAATTTGCTCAAGAAAAGTGCACATATGTTTGGGGTAGGGCTCTGACCTCTGGAGAAGAGGAGAAGCCAGGCTCATTGCAGTGCTGCGAGCGGGGCTTCGCCTTGGTCCTGGCTGAGGGGGTCCAACCGCGGCTCCTCTTGCAGGGTTGACCTGAGCAAAGAAGGATTTACTACCTCGCGCATCTCATTGCAATTTACTGACTGGAAAATGCAGTTGTAGCAGCAGCGGAACTTCAAGTTAGTTAGCTTAATGTGATATTATTTCCCTTACACAGAAACAATTTCTTACATATCGGTGATATGTTTGCTGCAGAGAGACATACGCGGCTCCCACAGGTTTTTGCACCGCCTTCTACGCAAGCCCTGCTGCTCGCACCGGTCTGAAAGCTGCATAATCCCCTATGGCTCCCATTAACAGAGGAGCAGCAGAACAAGCAACACGTTTAAGACCTCAGGCATGCACGTAAGCGCTGAAGGGCTTAAACCCRTGAGCCTCACTCCTCTAGCAACCCCAGGCAGAAGTAAGGTAAGGGCAACCAGCAGTATTTTTTGCACGTATGATAACATGATGYGTGTGTGATATTTTATTTAAATCACTGAAGTCCTGATAATAAAATATCACAGCCACCACAGGAGACCGAAGTCATTCCTGCAGTGCAAACCAAGGACAAGAGGGGACAACGCTACGAACAGAAGACCTGGAAAAGAAAGACCAGGAGAGTGGGTTCTCCAGCCCTTTAAAAGGGATGGTTTCTTTGCCAAAAGCCTCATTTCACATCACAAACTGTAAAAAGCAATCAGAACCTACCCGGGGTTTCATTTTTCTGCATGTACAGGGGATATTTCATGAGATGATTTTCATGTCCAGTCTTGTACTACTGGGAGTCACCTGGATAGAAAGTCTCTTTATCATCCGTGGGCTGTGGAGACTCCTGGCAAGTGAACTTTTCCCAATTTTCCTGGTAAGGGTCTGGAAATTGAAAGTGATGTTTCCACGAAATGATTTCATGTAAATGTGTAAATGCAAGTTCAGGAGTTTCTCTTTTCATAATGATTGACTAATACAAACCTTTCAGTTTYGCTTGAAATATCCAAGTTTTTCTCTCTTTCCTAAATTACGTGCACAATTATCTTTTCTTTTTACCAGATTGTTCTAATGAGCGTGCAGGGAAAAAATATTTCAAAAGACTTCTACAGACTTGTAAGAGATCATTCCCACTCTTGAAGAATTTGATAAAAATATTGTTCAGTCCTAGTTAAGAGATGATTTTTTTATAGCTTTATTTTGCCTCTTATTCATGACTATACTCCACCATAGCATGCTATAAGAGCCTCCCTGATCCCCCACTAAGCAGCCAGAAATATTTGAAGCTATCTCCTTTGCCAGCAAATGGGTAAGCCACATCGATGACTGATTTTGGTGTGGTGAGAAGTGGCTCCTGTGTTACCTACAGCTTGCTCATCCGGCAACAAAAAGGTGTCTGCTTATCCCTGCAAACTCTTCTAGTTGTCCTGGAGTTTTTGACTCCATGTCCCTCCCATCACAAAAGTCATGCTATAAAACTATTTCTGTTCATTCTCAGACACACAGAAAGAACATTTTTCTTTTGTGACTCATCCGATCAGCCTGTGACCCAACTCATCTAAAAAGTCTTTAAAAATGACAACAGAATTGTTTTATAATCTGATATTTTGCCAGAGTTTTTGCATGAATGCAGCAACCCATAACAGCGGCCTGACATAACCACAAGTCCACAGAGCAGCATCCGCCCACCATGGCCGCAGGCTCAGGTACCAATGTGCCATTTCCCACTGAAACACATCTTTAATCTCCAAGTTCCGAGCCCAAGTGCTGCAGACACTCTCCTTTTCATTTCCCTCCTCCTTTTCACAAAAAATAAACAAACGCACACCCCAACACACAGCCCAATGGTGTTAGTGGAATAACATGGACCTCCAGATTCTTGGCAGCCTTAAAGGCTCTACATAGGGCTGTTCAGTCAGTACCATCATATTAGAAAGAGGGAAAAAAAAAAAAAAAAAAA
>JAYKAV010003177.1:2127323-2148743 GCA_035582835.1 Phoebastria nigripes
GGGGGGGGGTGATTAAAACAATAATCATATGGGGGTGATTAAAATAATGCAAGCAATAAAATTGCAAAGAGCTGTTGACAGGTCCCCTCATAGTTTAAGTACTAACATAAACGCACTTTGTCAGCCACCCAACTCTAGGTCAAGGCAGCAAGTGAAAGTCTATATTGTCCAACCCTATGCAGTGAATCCACACACACCAAAGGGTGGTTTTGCCTTGGTTTCTCACAACGAGCACTAACTTAGGCAGCAAAAGCATGATAGAGTTCAATCTGGATGAAGGCAAGTTTATTCTGTCTGGAGGTCATATTAAAGATGGAGTTGTTTCTCTACAGCCACCAGCATGTATGAAACCTGTTTCTCATTTACCTGCCCAGGTCCAGCCACAAAAGAAGTGAAGAACAGAACAAGAAATGTAGGAGAAAGTGTAAGAGGAGACCAACAGCCTTCTCTAAATCCTACCGGAGAAGTTTTGCTAATCCGTGGTAGCATGGTGGTGCGTTCCACTCCCACTCTGCTGGGTCAGGACAGCAGAGCCCTGCAGAGGCAAGTGCCATATAAACTAGGCTGGCCTTCACCAACCCTCTCTCTTAATCTCCTCTTTCCCAGCTTTGATCTAAATTGCTAACCTAGATCTAAGAAACATTTCCTGATGAAACAGATGTACCGGTTCCTTTTTACCAAACCCTTGTGCCAGGAGCAGCTCCAAACATTCATTCAAGGTATATCTTTACCTCTGGAAATCCATAAGCTGAAATCACAGGAAGGCGGGAAAGCACATCTGAAAGGAGTCACTCTGCCCGCTGGCCACGCTCACATAACCCCACTTGGTAACTCCACCGGCTCCATAGAAGAGTATGGACAACACCAACACCTTGTCTATCCAGAGTGGCCATTTCCTACTGATGTGTCTGTTCCTGCATCTAAACTGTGACCACAGGCACGGGATGCACATGAGCCTACAGCATTCCCTGATCCTTTTGGCTCACTCCTTCATTAACTCAGTCTCTATCCGACTCAGGAGCGGGTTTTGTGCAGCAGAGCATTCCGAATAAACACCCACATCTCATTCAAAACTACTTTCCGTGGTGACGTTATTCTTAAATTCTGTGGTTAATCTGGACTCTAATTTCAGCGCTTTTCCAGCTTGCCTTAAAGTGTAAATCCAGAAAGGATTAAACGAAATTTAAAAAACAGGGCCTCTTCTTTGAGGCAAATAGGCATATGGTTTTAAATATTTCAGACGTCTAGCTGTACCTGTGAAACATAAGCCTAAGCAGATCACAAGCCTGGGTGCTAGTTAACTAGACTAGTGTAAAAGCTTCAGTACACTTAAATTAGAAGACTTTTAGGGAAACACATTCCTTTGAGTTGACATTGGCAGTCAGATTAAGACACATCGCACCGGTGGGGCAATTATCCCAAACTCGGTTTGGGATGGTACAAGAGATCTATAGAGAGCAGTTGCCCTTGAGATGAAGGGAGCAGCGAGGCAAAATAGATGGATGTATAGCAAYCACATGTTTCTTGAGGGAAAAGTAGGCTCTGGCAGAGCTCCAGCAAGGGTAGAGCAGGCAGCTGTATCTCGCTCTGAAAATGCAGCAACCACCTTCTACGAGAGGGTGAAAAGGGGCTGCTTCTCTGTGTATAACTCCTTGCAATCCGCAGTCATTTCTCCGGTGCAAATTTACACCAATGTTTTATTATTCTCGCTAGGGAGGAGCATGTTTCTGTAAATGCATTAGAAGTGTAAATATATTAATGCAATACTTTCTCCCAATTAAATAATTTATATACTCCCTTTATAACTGAAGCATGAAAGAATATGTGGCTTTCTACTAATATTTGAAATGGCAATGGTTCAAGTACTGCCACTTTAGGGAGTCGACAAGTTGTAGGTAAAACAGGAGTGCACGTCCAGCAGCAGTCACGTTATCCAGCATCCCTGTATTATATTGTACTAATATATATACCTGTGGCGTTCACTATATCACACCAGTGGAAAGTAACATCTATAACACATACTAAATTTTTAGTGCTTTCCCCTAAGTGTGAAATAGGAAAAGAGACATATTCCATAGTGCAATATTAAAAATGTATTTTTCCTCCAACTTTTGTGAGAACCTGCAGATCAGACCTCTACAACAGCTCTCCCCAGGCAGGAAAAATCATTTCCTGTCTCTTTTCCCATGAATTTTGCTGCAATTTGCAGGACTTTGTGGGAAATTTGCCACAATTTGTGGGACGCTTCAGTCCTCTATGGGAGTTTGCAGTTGTGTACCGCCGCAGCCTGAAGACCTTGCCGAGATATAGATTTCATATGGTGTGATTTAAACGCAGAACTTCATGTGGGGATAGAGAATGGCCTTGTTTGTTCCAACTCACTGGGAATGACGTATTACTCCACGCTCACAGAGGTTTGAAATCAGCTGGACAATCAGGAGCCCCATTCATGAGCTATAGGTCAAGGATAATTAGGGAGAAGGAAAAGTGAACCTTCTCCACAAGAAAATTACAGGTCAAACAGGGAAGAAAGCTCGAGAAAAAACAACAACAAAAAAAAAAAACAAACAAAAAAAACCCAACACAACAAATACTATATATATTATATTATTGAGAAAAAGAGTTAATACTTTGACCTCACTTTTTTCCTGCCTTTCACAAGAATCAGCTACGCCCCATCTCCCAGGTAGCTGATGAGCAAATATTGCAGCCTGTGGGCTGCATTCCAGCTTTTCAAGTGAATGGTACAACACAGTCCCATCCAAAACAACTCTGCTAGGTAAGAGAGGAGAGGAGGCTCCTTAAACGACCGTATCTTCAGTAAAAGACTGTTTTAAGATTAAGTACCTAAACTGTACTTTTGCCTTTTTTTTTTTTTTTTAAATTTATTTTTATTTTGGGGGGGTGAAGGGGAGGCACTGCAAGTTTTTGCACTGGTCAAATACTTACCACCAGCATCATAACGCTGCTTAGCGTAGATAACGTTTTCCTCATCGTAACCGTTTTGAGATAAAGAGTGATATTTCTGCACACACGTACTCATGAAAACACCCTCTACTTTCACACTTACCATTTTTTATTTAGTAGAGTAGACTTTCAGCTTTAAAACTGCAGAGAACATCATTAATTTGATGTCAGTTGCTCAGGTAGATAAGTATGTACCTTTGAGAGGTGCCAGTGAATTCATTATTAATAGGCTTTCTTTACTCCCAATTCAGAAAGCAGCACTTCTACTTGATCCAACATTTTTCCCCATTTCTTTTCATGGAACAATCCTAGTTTCTGAAACATGGATGAATGCGTTTCAACACTTAGGTAGTTCACGTGGTTCCCTGAGCTCCACGTGATTTCTCAACAGTACAGAAGGCGGAAATGACCATTTCTGCTGGTGCTGGCATTCTAAGGAAATCTTTTTTAAAAAAAAGGAGAGAGAGAGAGAGAAAAAGGAGGGGTGTGTGGAAGAAAGAGAAAGCTGATATGATAGCAGATAAACCCAGGCAAGCGATATTGCCGACATGGAGAGTATCACATCACCAGGCATTCGTGTGCACTGATCAGCGCAAGTGTTTGGTGAACAGAAGACACAGGGAAGGACAGTGACTGAACCGAGGAGTGACAGGGAATGACCCTTCAGGAACGCTTTTCACTTATCTCTGAAGTCCACTACGCCTACAGCTCTTTAGGTAAATATTTGCTCAGGTCAAATGTACCAATAGCATTGTGTAAGACAGGGCTTTTTTACTTCAGGTTTTTCAAAATCTTAAAATATATTTAACTTCCTGGAACGATGGTGGCATTTCATTTTCGGAAAGCAGAAAGTCATCATTGGTACCTCTTAATGAGGTACCTCATGAGAAAAGTGGAAGTGCCCAGTGTTTTCCAGTACATATCAGGGATTTTGACAGTCATAAACCACTGAACTTCACCTCTAATACTGAAGTACAGTAGTTTTGTAATACACCTACATTCATTCATCTTATGGCCACAATTTGAATCTGCCCAAGAAGGAATCTGATTATAAAAAGATTTTAGTGATCTTTTGTTTCTTGACTTTTGGGCTGATTTCTGTTATTCCAAAACAACAAATCTTGATGCACAAAAAGTAAAAAGATCGCTTCATGTTGTAGATTTTAAAGGAGAATGCTTTCTTTATACAAGATGGATATCTGTATGTTTTCCAGGCACTGCTACCATCTGATGAGAAAACAGAGCCCCTCACCTCGATTCAAGGGAGAAGATGTGATGAGCACTAAGCACTGTAGCTGTTCGCAAAGGCAATCCTAATCACTGTCAACGGACCATGCTAGAATTAAGTCATTTCTACAGATAGGTCAGAAAAATAGTTCCCGGACCTTCATAGCATTTGTTAAACATAAATTATTCAGMTCAAATTTCTCATCGTCCAGATAAGTTTGAGAACATACAATGTTCTGCGATTTTTATTTGATGAGCACCTTGGCCATGATGGCTCAACTAGTTTGAGGAAAGTTCCCACTGTCTTACAAGAAGCCACACAAGGCCCACACTTCACATTCAGTTTTGAGTTTGGGTTTGCTGTTGGGTTTTTTTATTTTATTTTATTTTACAGCTGTTTTGCAGAGTACTTTTACGTTGCATGCTTTTTTTCTCCCCCATCTACAGCAAAAGCCACTGATCTGGTACTTAACAAGACAGACAGTTAATAATTCATGTGCTCACGTTAAACCAGGTAATTCCATAAAATGGTGGAACCTGCTCTTCAGTTAATTTTTAAATAGCACTTCTGAATGCTGAGGGGACTGCAAGCACCTCAACACTATGTAATATTAACACATAAAAAGCTACATTTATATAACATTTATGCGACAAATCAACAAAAGCACAAAAATTCAAGAGGCAAATGCTCCATCCATAGCTTGTTCGTAGACTTTTTGCTGTGACACACGCATACACAGAGGAGCCAGATAGAGATGTGAAGCCCACGAGGCACAGCAGAATAACGTAGGACACGACTGGCTTATCCTCTGCACTTACCCACTTGGGCCAGGCAATTGTAAGACAACAAATTTTGTTTAATTATTTTTCAGCAGAGAAAAAAAAAAAAAAAAAAAAAAAAAAAAAAAACACACACACAACGGGAAAAGCTTAGCACATTCATAGGGGAACTCCAGAAACGTGGCTTTTGGTGTTACATGGGCAGAAGCTTCTGTCCCTGAGAAACCCCACTGCATCAATATTGCTACACAGGGCGATCAACCGGTTCCTCTTGCAGCTCAGGACCTCCAAACGCACAACTTCACRTCTCCAACGGCCCACAGATATGCTCTCTATAACCTGGATCATAGAGCCCAATATGTAGTTAATCCGGTAGCCAGTGTTTCTTGACTCAGMTTTGTCATTCTGACATATATTTGGGACTTCTAAGAGACTGCAGCTTCCCTGGGTCAATATATTTCGTTTGTTTAAATAGAAAAATATTTGCTAGTTTCTTTCTAATACACATTTGAGATTCTTTTCATGTTAAACTGCATAAGTACTTTAATCTTCTGTGAATTCAGTGGTTGCTATCTTTTAAGCATGTATTTAAAATGTTCTTAGCCTAGGATATGATACACTCAGCCTCTGGAAGAGTCTTAAAATAACAATATATAATAACAACTATTATAAAACAGTCACCAACATTACTTAACTTCCCCTAAAGCATAATTTAACATACATTCTTTGGAGCGCCAATTGTTAAATGTTAAGCCTCCAGGGTGTGAAGGGGGTTAGGGGTTTTGTTTGGTTTTGGGTTTGGTTTTTGTTTTTTAAATGATTTTTTTTGTTTGTTTTCAATAGATTAACCTACAGAACTGATTTGGAGTTTCCCATGGAAATACAATGGCAAGTGTYCTTCGAAGTTTTCATTTACAAAAAAAAAAAAAAAGAACAGCACAACCTAAAACAAGTAAAATACGCTCTCTTCATCTCATAACAACTCAGTCTATGAGAAAGCCCTGCTAAGCCAGGTGGAAATGTTTTGCCAGAAACACATCAGCTGTAGTAGTCTTCCAGGAGTGCCACAGTTACCTGAACTACAAGTATTTCCAGCCAGATAGTCCCAAGGAGAAGCACCACCATGCTGCCCATTACCACTGCACCATTTTTCTATACATTAGGATGAAACTGCTGGCAAAATCCTTACTCAAACTTTCAAGAGAAACTTCAGTGACTTGCCTCCATACATACTGCGAGCACACACTTGCAAGGATGGAGCTGCTGCTCCCCATGCATATAGGAAAATACTCATTACCGTGCAAAAAGATTGAGCCAAAATGGCTCTAGTGACTGAATTTCCTCACTCGCGCTTCCCCTTCGCTCGGGGAACCCGAACCACCGTACGTGATTTGCGACTAACTGAGACCAACTCAAAACAGAGCTCAACTTGGAAAACAGAACTAATTGCCGCAGATCTTTGGGATCCTCTTAATAGCAACTGACAGTTTTCCCCCCAGTGGAAAATTTGCCATTTTCACATAATTACTTTCCATTTTCAAATTCAAAAAATATGCATATTTTGAAGAAGAAAACCTGCTTTAAGATGCCTACACAACTCTACCTACGAGGCGCTAGCCAGTGCCACTATAATAAACTGTCATTCAAAGGACAGCAAATTTACATAGTGTACTAATGCATGGTAATACATGTAATATAACTCAGCAAGAGGCTGAATGAGATGAAGTGATTTCCTTGGCTTGGGACCGCCCAGATGAGGGTGTTATTATCACACAAATTAGTGTGACTTGAATGTCTCCCTTTAAACGTATTAGGATAACAATAAAGACAGTTCACCCTAATGTGACCTGCTTCTTCCATAACATTTAACACAGTCAAATTAAAAGTGCAAATCTGTTACCACTGCAAATAAAAAAAATAATGTACCTCATATTATTTTAGGACTCCATCTTTTTGGGTTTTTTTGTTTGGTTTTGTTTTTTCTTTTTTTTTTTTTTTAAAAAATTAAAAAAAAAAAAAAAAAAAAAAAGGCCAAGTAATGCATCCTTTCAACTGGAAAAGGAAAGGAGATCAAGTTCTTTGAACAGGCAAAAAATGAGTTAGAAAAATTTAAAGTTCCATCAACTTTAAAAAAACCCACCTAATTAAGGATTTGTAGTGTCAATATATCATAGTTCACTTTATGCTGCAATAATTCCCCACTTTTCTATGTTTCTTAAAAACTGTAATTTCTCATACACTTTGTAAATGGACTAGGACTACAGGGGAGAGGAGTTGAGTTTTCAGTATTTTTTTGACAACATCCATTAGAGATGATTTGTGTATTAAAACTCCTTTTGTATCCTTTCTATGCAGGATCTAGTTTAAAGTACACATTATTCAYGGCATCATATGCCTGAAGAGATAGTATTCTGTTCCAGTGATCATCATCACTGTACTCACAAGGTGGGGAGAAGGGGGTCAACCTCCCCCTCCAACAAAAAAAAGCCCAAAGTATGCAGCCAGTAATTTTGAGCTTAACAAAATAATCTTTGCAGAAATTCCTAGAGAGCAACAAAAGGACACTCTGCAGAGCTAGGTTCTTAACTTGCATGAATTCATATTGCTTCAAACACGGGTTGAGTTAGGCTGAGTCAAGCAGTTGTGAACGTGGTGCATGGCAAATAACAATGTGGGACAAAACTGAGTGTATCGCGTATGATGGGTTTAACTTGTAAGAGCGCCTTTTTTCTCTGAGCTGCTGCTTGCCAGAAGTAAGGAAGAGAGGACACTATGCTGCTCTGTTGCATTACATTTCAGGTAGGAAATAAAATCTTGGCACTTGGTGTCGTTAAAGTAGTCCTGACAACTTCTGCCAGAAAGAGACTTAATAGTCCTGCTACGGCAAACTCYGTAATAAGTGGAAAAGTACAAAAGTATTATCACAATGACTGTTAAATTTTCTTGATATCTGTGAACGTAGTAAATAACTTTTCTTAGATTTGTTGTTTTGAAATGCTGAACTAGTGACAGAGCATAAATTATACAACCTTCTTTTAAACCATTTCGTTTACCTACTAATGCCTACTAAAAATTAATATTAATTTTTTATCAGAAATTATACCTGAGAGATGTTATAGAATACAGCAGATGAATACACTGCATTACCGTACTATAGGTTCCCTTGCTCCCCTTCGCTCACACATACCCACACACACACACACATCCCCCACCAACTTTCTTACCCCTTAAAAGCAGGTTGAGAGGCTGTAGCACCAGAGCAGATGGAGTTTGAGTCTACGTGACTGGGTTCAGCTTTGTTCAGCTTTTACCCCCAAAATTCAAAGCTGGAATGGAAATACACCCCGCCCAAAACGTTGGCTTGGATCCAAAACCCATAGTTAGTCAAACCCGAATCAGACACTTTGAAAACTTCAAGTACACTGGACTTTTTAATATAAAGCAAATTACTTTGCTGCCCATGTATGGTTTTATGTTCCTGACTTCATGCATCTAGCGAGAGATTTTCAAAGTACAAAGGGCAGTCAAGCGCTCAACACCGTTGATCTGCAGCAGAAATAGGCCACCTAGCTAAACCTCCTGCATTTAAATATCCCTTGCCTAAACCTGAAAACGATGACTACTGTTCCCCCTTTCTCATCATAAGCTTCTTATCCCAAAAGAGAAACATCAAAAGAGAAAGACCTTAAAACGTTAAACAAACAACAAACTGTTAGACTTGCTTTTTTAATAAGAAAAAGAAAATTTAAGACAAAGCCAAGTATTTCACCAACCAAGGAAAATAGGATGGTGTTAATCTCTAGGTCAGGATGTTAATGGTGTTAGAACAAGTCCTAGGGCTAAGGTTAATGATGGTATCTTCCATCATAATCCTAAATGTAAAATACTTGCTATTATTAGAATCTTTTATTCCTAATCCTGTTAAATTTCTACTCTTGCAATGACTTGGAGAGTTGGAGAAGTAGAGCGCAGGTCAAACAACTCCTCTGTGTCAGAAATTTTTAATTCAAGTGGAGGTCGTTCTTTTCTGTGAGTGTAAGTTAATTTTCATTTAATCTACTTTTTTTCCTTCCCCTTTAATCAAAACCGAAATATTTGCCAAGAATAGAAAGTCAGTGGGAAAACACTGGGATTTTAACTCTGTGACAGTAGCCTTAAATAAAAATCAGGGAATATTTGGGGGACAGGAAGAAGACAAGGACCATTCGGTGATCACTCACCACGCTGAAGTCACAGCACTTGTTAACTGCATTAGTCCCTGGCTGAGACCCAGCATGCTCTAGTTTCTAGAAGTATCTATTACATCTTCAACAAACAAGGCTTCTGCATAGTAACCCACCGTCCAATACATCTCCTTAAGACCAGAGCCAAGAGCTATGAAAAGATCTGGGCACTACTGAACCCCTCCAGACTCCAGTCCACAGCAGCTTTGTGATGCTGGAGGTCAGCAAGGCTGTTTGCACCAGGACAAACATCAGATCAAGTCCATGCCTTCACTTTCCAAAACTGCTATGGGTCCTGCCACCATGCAACCAGCTTTCGTCAAAGGTGACCGTAGCCAGCCAGCACCCAAGCTGGCTCAGGTCACCATCCCAACTAGCCACATACATGGCAACTAGCGAGTGATTTGTCCTTCAAAGTCTGAACCATATCCTCCATATTCATGGCCCTCACAACAAAAACATCTTCAGAAATTCTGCCAACAGCTATCCCAAAGAAAAAAGTAGCTGACATGAAGTCACCTGCACAAGCGTGAACTTCGCCTGAAATCCGGTTGCCCATACTCAGGCTTTTGGCATTTTAATTTACACATAAGAAAAGCCAGGTTTAGCCAGGTTTATGAGAATATTGTAGGCGGCTACCTCCTCGTAACATACAGCACACGTCCTGCAGGATTCAGAGGTGAAACATGGATATAACCAGAAAGCCTATCTTCATCCCAGCACCAAAGACTCAGCTCCAGTGTAAATATAAGTTATATAAAAGCATTACACAAAAACTTCAGGACTAAGGAGTAGGGGATGTTTAAGTATATTCTTCCAAGCATTTAAACCTTATACTTACAGCTTCAAACACAATTTTAAATATATTTTAGGGAACATGTTTATTTTGAAATAAGCTTATGTTGCCTCGAGGTAATAGCATAGTCCCCACTCCTCGATCTCACTGAATTCAGTAATAATTCTCAAGAAAAGGTCTTATTTTTCCATTTCAGCTTCTATTTTTACACACGAATATTTCATCTTTGTTTCCTCAAAATGACCTAAAATATTCAAGAAGAAATCACTAAGAGGCACACCCGAATTGTCCCGGTAAAATTAGGACCAACAGATGGGCATTTGCACCCCCAAACTGGGTCATTACACGGCTAAATACCCATTTGCACATGCTATTACCTAATTTGCGCACAGACAGGACAGAACCCACGTTCCTCATAGGCTGTGGGCACAGAAGTTTTGTGCGATTCTCCAGCCCGAGGTTTGCACGGCGTTCAAAGCAGATGTGTTGGAAAGGTGAAGCCATACGCATCTGTACGTGAACCTTTGATCCTTTAAAAAAGTCACAGAAGCAAATTGCAACCAAACTGCAATCGTTTCTGCTATCATTACGAAGTGCAAAATATTCTATTAAAAGGGTGCCGCTTGCAACGTAATGTATTTTAAAATTATTAAAGATGTTTGACTTTAAGAAAACCAGTTTGGAAAAATATGAAACCGCTTCAATGATTTTAAAAGTAATATGCTATACATTGCTATAGTCCAGAACCGAGATCAGTTCCAAATTAAAGCACCTATAAAACATCTGTAGTGCTCTGATAATTTTAAATCACTTTACACTGCTGAAGTCCAGATTCCCTATCACTTTCAAGCTGAAACACTTATGATAAATTTGAAGAGCTCTAATAATTTTAAATCATTGTGTACTGCACATGCTCAGAACCTTGATCACTTCCAAATTCAAGGGCATATAAAAATTTGAAGAGCTTCAATTATTTTAAATCACCATGTGCAGTGTATAGAGTGATTTAAAATTGTTGTAGTGCTTCACATTTTTTTAAGCACTTCAGTTTGGAAGCGAGTCAAGAAGCATTCCAGCCTCGCAGCTCAAGACACACTGGACTGGTTTTAAAACGTAGCACTCCTCAGAACTGGAAATTAAACAAAAGAAGCCTTTTTTTTTTTTTTTTTTTTTTTTTGGGGGGGAGGGGAGTGGTAAAAGCAGGGCAATTAAAATAATTAGCATGTCATTTAAGAAGAATTGGGTGAAATATCATTTTTTTGCATCAGAAAGAGAGCCAAGGCATTAAAAAAACAGCTTATAATGTTGCTCGAAAGATTGGATGAGGATTTTTCTCAAGTTTCAGCAGGACTGTACAAAATTAAACATGGAAAACTCCAGTTGCTCCATCCTAAAGTCTGATGATAATGTCCTTTTAACCAATCAAGTATTCATCCCTAGTCTGAGATTCTCTGCCCTTGACTGTTGCTCTGAGGATTAATAATCTCCAAATTTTTGGGCTTTCCTGGGTTTTAGTTATTCTTGCCCTATTTAACCTTCATCTCCAGCCAAGAATTGGTTGATGCTGCATCATGACAGTCCTCGGGAATATCAAAACTACCTACCAGCAGGTAGGAATATCTAAACTGGTAGGAACTACCTACCAGTACATAGGAATACCTAAACTAACTACCAGTATGGACCAGCACTTCGGCCCCCCAAACCCAGTGGGGGATCCCCAATGCCAACGATGCACTCGGACGACGATGCTCAGGCACCCCCAGCTCTGCAGCCCTCCGCCACTCCCGAATTCACACCGTTCCCATCCCGAGCTCCTTCCCAGCTATTTTTAACCGTCCCACTTCTTTCTGCATAAAACCGGACTTCGGAGGGGAGGATGGAGGTTATTTGTTTAACTCCATGGTCGTCTTTGTTGCCTGTAGGTTTGCACRTGGAGCCGGCCGGGCAGTGCCCGGGAAGCGGGGCGTTCTTCGTAATTCTGCTTCAGTGAAAACATACTGTCCTGCAGTTAGCAGGAAAAAGGGAAAAAGAGCCTGAAGGCGCTGGAATAATTAAGCGAATGCAGTGACAGCTGTGGCAGGTCCTGGGCAGGACTGGCTCCACTGAGCTGAATTAATGGCATCAACAGCCCAGCATCTCCATTAACATTTGATCATTAATTATTACCCTCTGACAGTAAGATCTGAAACCTTCTTATGAGTGGCCTGTTATTAATCTACCTTACCTGCCCTGAAAATCAGGCAGCTCTCCCACCTAAACAGAGAAGCTCTGCTTTGCTTTTATCTCCTTTAAAAAGAAAACAGCAATTGCTTTCAGGATTAGTTTAGCAAATAATACCCACAGAAACTACTTTTAAATTAATTGGGTGCATTCTTAAAGCATCAGCAACATTCCTAGCGTGTTCTTGTGTTGACTTAAACGTAATGGTTACCTAGTATATGTTACTGGCTGCGTGCACTTCACATCCTCAGAGGGAAGAAACATGAGTGCTGCTCTTGAGCTGCCTGTCATAACCAAATGAAGGACTCAAAATAAGGGGTTTGAGTTGTTGTGCTTGTTGGGTGGGTTTTTTTGTTTGTTTGTTTTGGTTTAGGTTTTTTTGTTTTGTTTTTTAAGCTCTGCACAGCTGAGAACATCAGCTTCCCAAGCAGTACAGTGACCGATTTATCGGACCAAATTCAGAATATTTGCTATCATCAGAAGACCTATCAGAGAAGCTAAGCAAAAACCCTGCACCTTTAGATTGAAAAGGCAAATAAGTATTAAAAAAAAGAAACACCAAAACAAAACAAACCCACAACCTAGGCTTTTTTAAAAATGGAAAATAATAGCGAAGGCCTAATTATATCACTAAATTTGCATTTAGCAACCTTTGCACAGCCATTTGGCTCCCTGTCTTGTTAAAGGGGAGTTATAGAACATTAAATTTTTTTTTTTTTTTTTTTTTTAAAAAAGTAGCATAACTTGCTAGTCCTATGAATACCAGTCAGGAGAAGGGGTGGAAAAGTTAAAAAGTGAATCTAATTCTCCACTCGCCGCTGTAAATCACAAGTGAACATTTCCCAGCCAGAGAAGCACCAGGCTTACTGCAGCGTCACATCGGGTCCATGGACCTTCCCCTCCACCAGTCCACACGCCTCACACCCCCCTCCTTTTCTTGCTGAAGGAGTTGCGGGTACTGAATAGAAACCAAATCAGATTAGTTGCCCGTTTGACCTTTTCTCAAAGCACAGGGCTGCGGAAGATGCCTGGGCCAGGTCTCTTGCAGCACAGTGGCTTTTCTGATAAGAGAGGCAAACGGGCACGAGCAACGAGGACTTCGTGAGTTATGGGGGGGGGGAGGAGGAGGAGGGAGAGAAAGAGGAAGAGCGTACAGGTGGCCAGAAGCTGCACAGCTTGCTGCCCTCCTGTGCCCAAGCCGCCTGGCACAAATGAAAAGAGAGAGGGGCCAAACTGGAGGCGAGGAAGGGATTGGGTTACCCCCCGGGCACGGTCCCCAGGGCATCGCAGGGGACCCGCCGCACCCCCCCTGCAAGGCAAGGGAATAAGTCATCCTGTAAGCACGGCACTCTCATGGTCTCTTYGGGAGCAATTTCTTTTACAAGGCAGATTCAGGACCCAAAAAAAAATAATTCCAAGTTCTTGACATTTCTCCCCATCCCCCCAGAAAAAAAGAGGATAAAAAAAAAATTTTCTACATATTAAGATACCATCTCCTCTTCAGAGGCATAGCTGCTCATACTGTTTCAGAGCTAACATAATAGGATATGTATTTTCAAAGGGGGCTGTGTTTCAGGCCAGATGGTTTCTGTCTTCTCATAGAGAAACAGAGACTACACAGTCACAGCAGTGTTCGGCACCGAGGCAATGGCACCCACATTTTGGGGGCAGACAAAAGGATGATTCGTGAGAATCTCGGTATAACTTCGAAAGATTTTTTCCAATCCTTTAGTGTCACAGTTTGCTGTGAAACTGGGTGTCATGTATCATCACAAGCGATCACGCAAGCCTTATTCTGGTTTCAAAGACACCTATTAAAAGAACAGTGTGACAATATGCCCAGATTAGCCAGATAACGGGCAGCGACTCTCCCACAGCCCTGAATTTTCAGGAATTGCCAGTATTTCACAATTAAGCAGTATCTTTCAATCAAATGTTTCAAAGAGTTTGAAATATCCTTCCAAAAAATAAACACAGTTGCTCCTTTTTGTAGCCTGGGAAACACGTACCTGAAAAATAAGGGCTAGGTTTTTGGTTGTTTTTTTTGTTTGGTTGGTTTTTTTGTTTGTTTTTTTTTTTGTTGTTTTTTTGTTTGGTTTGGTTTTTTTTGTTTTTTGTTTTTTGTTTTTTTTACTGTAGACATCCAATCCTAGATATTTGCAATCTAGTTTTCAAAAATGATGAATTCCCCTCTGCCCTTGGCTTCTGCTGGAAACTCAACGTGTACAGCATTGCAAAGTTTGAAGCTGTTGCGAATATACCTCACTCAGGTGTTCAGACCTGCAGACACCTTTGAAAGCACCAATCCCTTACCCTAGTATGACTTGCCTTGTCACACAAACATCTATGAACRCTTTCCACCTTAAGCAGAAGTGCTCAACTACCATGGAAATCTGGGAGATGTAAGTGGATGTGTTAGTTCAAAAGCAAGAAACAGTAACAACGAGGCAAAAGTCTCAGTTACGGCATGCATGAAAAGTCAATGTTTTTGCACTGACCTTTCACTTCCAAAGGTGAGACTGGAATGGATTTCTGTAACCCTACAGGGAGTTTTACCACTTTCAAACCTTACAGGTATTTGGGAGGTTATTAAAGAAAACACCCACACCACAAGATGAGAAATTTCATGGAAAACTTGGGATAATTAAAATGCCTAGCAAATTTTGCCCTCTGCCTTTCTCCTTTCTAGTAAAGCGCTTTTAATGAAGGGAGGACTATGTCACTAATAAAAAATGCCATGTAAAGTTATTCTACATATTTACATAGAGCTCAAAACATTTCAATAGTTCAACTTTTCCATTACAAGTCAAAACCATTCCTTTCCTTGATGTCCTCACACAGTAAAAATTATAGATTAAGTATTTTCTATAAACAGATGTGTTCTTTGCAAAACAGGTCAATTATCCACCCCTTCCAAAACTCTCTAACATCATGAAAGCATCACAGAGCATCTTAGAATGAAATATATAAACAAGTGCAAAGAAATATTGGATTCAGAAACACGCTTAACTAGTCTGAAATAACCCGATTAGCTGGAGATCCAGTGCTCATTGTCCACAGACACTGCCGACATTCATTTTTATTASTATCTTCCAGAATAAATTTGTGTCATAGCGTTATCCATCCTGATGTGGGTATAGCATATAAGCAAGACACCTTGATTAAAACACTGCACATCAAGTTGTAACAAAACAAAAAAAGCTCATCACTCTTCCCCCATACCCTGCGGATAAACGAAGCAAGCTGAAATAAAACAGAAACAACCCCTACACCAGCTAGGGTTTTGGCAACAAGACAAGTTCAGGAACATGGGTCTCAAGGACATTACCAGTGATCAGGTCAACTTTATAAAGAGTTTCTCCTAGCAATTTGTTTGCGCAACCATACGCTACTTTAATCAGACCAGGGTTCAGATGACGTGCAAAAATCCATGCACACGTAGCCAAATTTTCACAAATATTCCATAGATTATCTATTACCCCAGTAAATCCTTCCTTTTCAGCTGTTCTTGATTGGTAATGATGAAGTATAATTAATGCCACATATGAACTTGATATACTCAATTGTTTTGAATACCAGAGATTTACCAAAGCGATCAGAATATTATTAGCATTGTTTTTTTTACTGGCTTTACAGAGTTGTGCTATGTTGTTTTGGATTGGTATTAAAACAAAAGGATCAGGTTAACCTCTAATTGCACTGAAGTTATAGATCCAAAATTCATGCAGAGAAAAAGCTCTCTGATGAATAGCTTGAATCCATTTCAAATATTTGTTGCATTTAGAGTGAACTGGGTATTTCCTTAAAGTAAGCAAGCTGAATAGTTCATAAATGCCTAACCAAGCCAATAACTTCCCATTTCTTTCTCCAGAACCCGATATTTTCCAAATAGTACCAATGTGCAATATACAGTTTTACAGTTTTTAAATCTTAGCTGTAAGCAAAGTAGGGTGAAAAAGAAGAGAGAAAAAAAAAAAAAAAAAAAAAAAAAAAAAAAAAAATATCAATCATGTTAAGGATTTGGCAAAAAAAACAGACAGATGGGTCAGGTCAGGTCAGAGCTGAAACAGGTCTCCAGTTTCCTTGTGCTACTGGATAAATATAGCTAAGTTTTTACATAGCCCATACATAACAGACAACATCCCGCTCTGTTTGGGTCACCTGTGAAAGCAAGCAGACAGCACACGAGGGGCAGGTCCTGCTCTGAGTTTCCTCAGAACAACGAGGATGAAATTCTGGCCTCAGCACAATTTGGATCAGTTATGAGAG
Organism: Phoebastria nigripes; assembly: GCA_035582835.1. NCBI lineage: Eukaryota > Metazoa > Chordata > Aves > Procellariiformes > Diomedeidae > Phoebastria > Phoebastria nigripes. The sequence continues at coordinate 2,143,806 of JAYKAV010003177.1, forward strand.
AATGTCAGATCCTAAACTTTTTTTTTTTCCTTTTTTTTTTTTTTAAGCCCACTGCTTAAATTACAATTTTTGGAGCTATAGCTATGTTACAAAATCATCACAATGTTCATTAACAAGCGTGTGTTTTATTTAAGAGGCCCAGCTAACCGGTTTTTAGGATAGCCCACATCTCATGCTGTGGGAATGCGCCAGCCAGCCAGCAACAAGCCAAGTCTTAAGCCAAGTTTTAGTCATAAAAGAAAAACTTGGTCCTTAATAATAAATCATCAAGAACATGTTTTTCATATAACATGTACTGTGCCAGCCAATAGCCCTCTAGTCACTTTGATGCCAACCAAATGAAATACAGATTAAACAAACTACGTTTCCTATGCCATTGAAAGCAAACAATTACAATGAATTCAAATCACTGCGCTATGTATGCTGAACGGTGTCGCGGGGAGGAGAGCAGGGCATAGGCACACAGGGTAACATATAGACTTGGATTCGCACTGACCCGTTGCAGGGTGCTCTGTTAGCTTATGCAGATTTCTTCTCTGGTCCACTTGGTACCAAGGCCCTGTAGGACCACCCTAGGAAGAGATCTGTGAGCTAGAGGATAGAAAGCAGGATGAAACACATTGCCTTCAGCCTTGTCTGAAGAGGCAATATTCCCYGAGAACTACAGGATGTGTTATCCACTTCCCTGTAAACACTGAATCAACTCATGATTGTKCATTAGGACAGTAAAAATGGTACCAGAAGTTGCTACCACCTGACAAACTTCATCACTTCTGCAAAACCAAGACTGTGTTCTTCTTCGGCTTTAGCTGGTAGCTTCATCGGTAAGTTCAGTAGAAAAAACTCATGGACCGAGTATTTCCCAATCTTTAGACTTCTGCACGCTGCCCAGATTCGTTCACTGATCTGACTTGGCTTTGAACTGCTGACCTGTAGCCAGAGGTCCACAGTCCATTATCAGTCTCCTGAATCAATAAGATGGCTGTATAACATCAGAAACCACATTACTAGCAGCTGCATCCCTGAAACCATTAGCTGTTTTCAGTCCTTAACCACCCATGCTCACTAAAGCCCGTATGTTAAGCCTCTAAGCGTTGTAATATTATTTAATTTTTCTTGACAAAGAGGCTTTCAGAAATGGGCCAAATTCATCTCTGCACTATTAATGCAAGTGCAATTACAGCAAGAAGAACCTCTGTCCTCCTTCATCTTAACAATCAGATTAGTAGAACTAGAGGCTCTCAAGACCCACTTTGTAACCCTCTAATTTTCCACGGCTTTTCTTAGTCAGATGCTGGAAGTTTGCAAACAGTGGGTAGTAACTCCAGAAAACACATCTCAAAGCTTTCTGAAAACTGTAGCGCTCTCAGATTATATACAAGCCAATACAACTGCATCTTGAATCTCAAGCCGCCCAAAGTGACTAGTTATCAAATCAATGGGCAGCAATCTTTCACAATGCAACTTGCAACTCGCGTGTCACTGTGCATAAATTCCTGACTTTCTACTTGTTCGTCAAGCTTTTCCTTCATTTATTTTTTAATAAACTGTTTATAGGAGCTCTAATTGTAAACATTTGTTAAAGATATCAAACCTAGAAATGTGCTAGAATGTTTCCCACCTAAAGTTTTAATGAGTTTATAATACCTCCAGCCCATATGCTTCAAAAACGTTATCCTCAATTATGTAACAGGGGGTAGGCTGCTGATATCTGTTAACAGCTAGAACAGCTGTGGTTTTCTGCTTTTTTGCACTGCTCAGGAGAAGCAGCAAGTTCAGCTTCCTTTTTTTTAATTTGGTTGCAAAACCTCTGAGCCGAACAGGTGTGTGCAATCACGAACCACAGCGATGAGCCCAAACTGCTGCTTTTCTAAAAATTCCACCAGTCAGTGACACACGCTGGTCAAGGTTGCACAACCTTGTTTTCCACAGGCTGTTTCTGATGATTCATTGCCCTCACGGAGGTGAATTTCAATTATCGTTAATATGCTTTTTTTTCTGGTACTGTACTAAGAACTTCCTCATTTTCATTTCTTCTCCTCCTCCCCCCCAGCTCTCCTAAATTAAGTGAGTTTCCTTGTTAATCGAGAAACTACCGTGAACATTAAAGAGAAAAATCTCCCCTATTTATCCCTGGAGCAGACTATCACAGCAGAAAGATCCCTGTATAACTTTATCCTTGTCGGTCTCTGTCAAAGTGCTCCTATCTTACCCAAATAGCTTCACTCCTTCATCTCTCACTTAGAATTAGCACAGCTAAACACTTAGTGAAGATGTAGGACTGCTTTTGCAAAAAGACACTTGTCCAGAGCTACCAAACTAATTTCACATATAGGTGAGCTTATACTTCCACTGGCATTAAAAAAAAAAAAAAAAAAAAAAAAAGGCTCTGACATGAACGTGACTGCCCCACAATTCCTGCACTGCAGCAGTTTGAAGGAAAAAAAAAAAAAAAAAAAAATTTCCCCTTTCCCTAATTTTCATGTCATTTGAGGTCTTCTCACTTCACCTTAACAAAGGAAGAGTTGTGAAATAAGCACCAAGGAAAGCTTTAACTTAAAAGACCAAATTTCTTACTACTTTCTTTGTCAATATAACCTCTGTTTCCTTCCCCTAGGTCTCCATCTCCAGCTAAGCACTAGCATACTACTGTAAATAAGAGGAAACGTGTGGAAAAAAGCTGGGGCTTCAGGAGGTCAGATGACACCAAGAACAGCAATCGTGAAAGTTGACATCAGACAGAGCTCACTTTTATGTCTTCGCAAATTCTGTCTGCAAAMACATCAGACACTTTGTTTTGTAAAAGGTAATAACAGCTGCTTCTGAGGGACTGCATGAAAGACAGGAGTTGGTGCCTAGAGTGAAGTTGCCTCTGCTCAACGTGCAGGAAGCACCCCATGTTGGTTCCTACAAATATTTAAATAAAGTATCACTTGGAGAAGAAACTAGTTTTTCCTTCTTCACGGAAGTTGTGCTATCATAAGGTTTTCCAAATGTACGTGTTTACAGGCATGTCCTTCCCCATGGAGTAGCCACACCAGCCAGAGGGAAGGGCTTCAGAAGGAAGGGCTTGAACCTCCACTCCCCCATCTGCTTCCCTTCACCCCACTCATGGTTTCCGAGAAGTCCTGCCCGGCTGCCACGATGGGCAGATGACGTGGGAGGGAGGCAGGGGAAGCCCTGCTCTGTGTTGCCTGCTGCACTTGAGCAATTTTGGAGTTCTCAGAAGCACTTATTGTTTATCAAGATACACTGTGTATCTAAGGAATTTAGGTCTATTCAAAGGTTAGGTGGCAGCAGGATGCAGAACCTAGGGGTCTGAGTTTTGGATTTCTAGGGTTAAAGCCTAGATGGACACTTAAGCTCAAGTCCTTTTCTAGAACCAAGACCTAGGAAATCTCAAAAAATCCCACCTGGCATGTACCTGTATTCTTAGACATCTAATTATCTTCAAAGACCTAAGCTTGTTCCTTTCTGGAAGTCCTCAGAAAGCTGATACTGAAAGGATCTAAATGCCTTGTCACTAGGTCAGACACCTTAGTAGTAAACATATTTCCTACAACTCTCCCAACACAGCATAGAGAGTTCTACGTGCCTTCTCTTACAAACCCTCGTGGACAGTTTGCAAGTCACAAGGGCTGCCCCTCTGCAAAAACAAAGTCATTACAAAGAAGCCGCAGCATAATACAAGACCATGAGTTTTATTTCAAGGGAAGTTGGATGGCAAAGTTCAGGACATTTAGAAAGAAGGAACAGAAACTTTTTTTCTGAACTTTTCATTTGGAGCCTCATGACTTCAGATTTTGCAAGTGCTTAAGGAAAGATACATGCACACTGTGCGAGCACAGGCAGAGAACCTGTGATTCACTGGCCTGCGGTCTGTTTAACTCCTGAATCACAGGATCCATAACTGCAGAATCATTTTTCTACCAACTTGTAGTCAAAGAGCCAAGGAGGAGATCCATGCAGAAAACAACTAGAGAAACAACCACCAAGGTGTGTCAGCCTCATCCATTCTACAAGGAAGGACATAAGATTCCTGATCCATCATGTAAATTCTGAAATTCAATCAACGCTGACCACTATAGCTTGTTACTTAACAGCAGAGGCAAAAACAAACCTCCTTGCTAAAATGACGGTCCAAGCATTGCTCGTCGGTGGAAGACACTGCAGCCAGACACCTATCCTACATTTAGTACCTTCCATGCATTGCTCTAATAGTTAATGGATGTTTTAATAGATTACAGCCTATGTCCTTGCAGAGGCCAGCATTTATAGCCAGGTATAAAATAATAATAATAAATAATAATCTTACTTAACTTCAGAAGTTATTATAAGCTTCCCTACTTAGATGCATCTTATACGCCTAGAGCGCATGCAATAGGATCATCATTGGTGTCGATCAGCACAATTTATAATATGAGACCTTAAGAGTATATATCTGTCAGCACCTGCAGTGTTGCTCGTATCATCCACCATCATTTTTTCCTCATAAGATAGCTGTACATTTTAAATAGGTGTACTAGACAAAGCATAATTCACAGCACTTTACTGACCCAGGAATATGAGCTTCCAGCCTAGGAAAGAGACAAAGTCTTCCTAGGCAGTAAAATATACATTGGAGAAAGATGACATGCATAACGTAGGCAGATTATCTTAAATATCAGGTGTAAAATTACATCTTACTCTGTGCTCCAGCAGTCAGAGAATGACTTAAAGTCTGGTCACCTTATTTAAGTATCCTAAATCCCACTATACGGTTACCAGAGCAGCTGGCATTATATGCCATTTGCTCAGGAATTTAAACAAAAAAATTGTCTAGAGTAGCATTAATAACAACTGTTTTCTCATTCACATCCGACCCAAAAAAAGGCAGAGGTTTCCTAAACAACTGTTTTCTCATTCACATCCGACCCAAAAAAAGGCAGAGGTTTCCTA
>JAYKAV010003177.1:2158714-2246032 GCA_035582835.1 Phoebastria nigripes
TTTTTTTTTTAAACACACAGAGCAGTCTTGACCCCTCTTAGTCTTCATTGTTGCTAGGCTAAACATACTGTGCTCTTTTATAGCTGTATTACATCAACACAACCCTGTGGAGGCCAATAGGTTTACTCTTTTGTAATCAAAACCAGCATTTGATCTCATGAACTTAAATGGAAATATCCTTCTATGAGCATTACTTTCTAAAATGATTTCCAGTGTTGCATTGCTCCTCAAAGGAGCAAGTGGGAGAGAAAGGGGACAGCCAGAGAAAGTTAGCTGACCAGCCCAGCGTCAGAAAATTTGACCGCTCCATTTATAATTTGATGTGCCAACAAAACCTCAATCTTTTTGAAGGCCAGATTTTATGAAAGTGTTCAGGTTACCAACCTAAATTATGAAATCATTTATCTACCCAAATCCATCTAGAAATGGATCTCACAGGGTACTCTAAGACCAAGACCCTCAGGCACTGTATAATACTTGCTCAGCGGATATTAGACTCGGGTCCAAACTCACGCTCGAATTCAAAATTCACATGGGCTTACACCTATATTGTGGAGACCAAGCCAACCTGCGGTTGGGAAGCCATATCTAGAAACTTCCAGACATTCCTTTTCTGAGAGCATAATGCCCTTTAATATTATCCATCAGTCAGCCACAGATATCTTTCTGCATTGCCATTCGTGGGGGAGCACAGGCCAAGAAGCAAATAGAGGCAACAGGAGTGGCAAAAATGTTTAAGGTCAATGGGTAGATAAACACAATACATATCATACTCCACCTTTGTATCTGATTAATGGATATTTTACTAAAACAAATCAGAAGCAAAATGCTTGGAACAGTCAAAAACTCCTTGATGCATCAACCTCGCCTCCAAAATAATGACCTGTTCCCTTGTTCAGTTACTGATTTGCATTTTTTATTCAAGCAAACCCACTAACAGCCTTGCTAGAGCTGCAACRTGTGTTTAAAATTTACCAAAAGGTGGAAGACAGAATGCAAGTAAGAGAAAAACAGGAATATGAAGTTTGTACCTTGTACCTATTGCATCCAAGGTAACACTACCGCATCACTGATTTCACACTGGGCACGCTACATCAGGCTATTAATCTACCTGAAATACCTGGGACCAAGTGAAGCATTATGAAATAGGTAACTGAAACTCCCTTTTTGAAATTGAAGTCATCCACTGCAAAAAAAAACCCAACACATTCTATCATTTTAGCTTGTTGTCTTTGTGGTTAGCTTTCCTCCCATTGCTAAGATCCAATATAAATATATTACATATATCAGAAATATATATATATTTCTTTCCCAACCTATATACTACAGCTGAGAAAGAAAACCTACCTAACACATTAGAGTAAGGTGGTTGGGGGTGGGGGTTCCCCTTCTTTTCCTTTAAACTGACTCTCCAGATTTGTAAAGCTAGATAAGTTTTAATTAAGTATCTCAAGACATTTAAAAAAGAACCAAACAAAAAAATCAGAAACAAGAACTAAGGACTACAGTAAACAATGGCAAATACTATATATATATACACACACACACACATTTTACTAAACAAACACCAAGTACACATACACATAAATCATACATATATAAATAAAATAGTTCTTTAGCAACAAATTTGGATTAGTTCCACACAAAAAAGGGGAAAACCTATTTAAAACAGGAGACCAAGGCAATCCRTATTCTCTCCCATACAAACAGGATGCACATTTAATTTCCAGAGAGAGACCTCTTTTTTGTTATCAGATAATATTAAACAAAAAAAAAAAGTGACCAGCTGTGGTTCTTCATGCCTCAGTTTATCTTCTGTAAAATGGGAGAATTGCTTAAATCCCATCTTCTTTCCTGCAAGCTAACATTTACAAAGCACTCCAAACCTGAAAGTATTTTTGGAATAGTATATTCTGAAAAGGGTGAAGAAATACCATAGAGGAGAACAGCATAACTGGTACACACAAGTCAAATATGTATTTGCTAGCAGGAATCTTTTTACTCGGTGTTTGCATAGTACAACAGAGTGGTCTACGGAACGATGACGGCAGTAGTCTAGAAAGACATTTTCTCCTTCCCACTCAGCTCATTTCTTTTGCAGGATATGTGTTTAGTAGTCAAAGAAGAGAAATGAATGAGTATTCATAATGTTATAAAAAAAAAAATTAAGTCCGAGTTAAAATTTCCAAATACTGATTGAAATGGGACAAGTTTTGAAGAGACAAAGAAGTGTTTAAGGTGGTCTTCAAGCAGCATTGCCCTGCTCTCTTACTCTGCCCACATCCTGTTCATGGGAAAAGCCAGTATTCTGGGTTCTCACTTTTCCAGCAGCCTCAGATTGCAACTATTCCCCAGGAAAGCTTAGTAAATGTGCATGTGCAGTCAAAAGCTGGTGAAAAAGCTCTCTTTCTGCATATCTCATCTCCTAATACTCTACTACCCCAACTTCCAAGTCTGGTTTGTCACACCTCTGCCACGCAGAGGAAGCCACTTGACAACACTTACTTAGCTATACAATACAGCAGGCAAGTACACATTGCCCAAGTCAGCAAGGAACAGACGCAGGATCGATAATAAACATGCTACGATAGAAGCAATAACTACTTAACACCACCACGGGCTAATTAAATATTATCTCTGTTCCACAGTTAGGGAAAACAGACAGAGATTGTGTCGAGACTACACGGAGTCAATCATCAGAAGTGGAGTTTGCTCTCATCAGCTTCAGGTCCCCACTTTTATATCCAGATTCAATGCCAAAAAGGGAAGTGTTGGATGTTTTGAAATCCAGAGATTTTTCTGGAAGCGGGAGGGACAGTTTCTAATGTTTTTATGGCCTTCCCCATACCAGCTATAGGACCACTCAACAGTTTTGACTCACAAAAGGAAGGAGAAGCATGCTGAGGCTACCTGTGGCTCYGCGTTCCCCTCTTTCATTCTTCACCCTTCTCCTCCCCAGCCAGCGTTACCCCTCCTTCCTGGGAGGAACCGCTTGTTGGGCACTTACAGASACACACGCTGGGTATCTGGGAGCTCCCATAAATTTGAAATACATCCACAATTCAAACTCTAGCAAGCAGTTCCCGCCCATACTGGGCCAAAATGGCCCATACGCAACAGAATGTAAAGAGCATGCCGAGAAACAGGTCCTACTGCACCAGCTGGGGGTAACGTTTACGTGCAGCCAGTATAAGATTCCACAGATGATGCCTGAAGATAAGTATACACCCTTCCATATTTAAATAGCTTATTTTGCCTTTTTAGCACAATACTACAATCTGATTAATTTTCATGCTGCCAGTTCAGAGCCTCCTGACATTTTCAATGGAGAAGGGTGAACAAGGCTGAGGACATCCACACAGAGCACTGCAGGTGACCCCAGTTTGGGCCTTTGACAAAAAAGCCGCCACAAAGGGTGGTAGAAAAGCTGACTCCAACACAACTCCACTACACGGCAGCTTCCGAGACTCCAAAATTTGTTTTACAAACACTAAATCAAGTCCTTGGAAAGCTTTTGCAAATGTTAGGCTGTTGAAGTGCCCATTCCAGTCCCAAATGCATGGGCTTAAGTAATGAAAGTCTTTGTGTTGATGTACACTGGCCTGGTATGTCCTAAAGTATGTCCTTTTGCTTGATTCCTAGCAGAGCATTTCATTCAAATCACACACACAAAAAAAGCATGAAAACAAAAACCACCACCGTAAACCAGGTAAGGCTGWGTTTCATGCTGGTCTGAAACAACTTATGGGCCACCTACTTAGTACTATCACACTAATTAAGAGTGTTCTAATAGGAGGGGAAGGTGAAAAACATTTCGGATGTTCTGCTGGATCTCCTGGAGCTATATGAATTTCCAGGCTTTAGTTCTTCAGAAGTCCATCCAGTAGATTAAGATCTTGCAGTGGTCAGTTGAATTATATATGTTTTTCATTAGAAGCCTAATGATAAATATGAATTCACAAGCATATGTGTGTGTACGTACACACATATGTGTAGGATTTAATCATTCAGATCACAGTGGAAAGTAGTTTTAGCATTGCAGTGAATTTTGCCTTTCCAGTGTGTTAGAGAAAAGAAAAAAGTAGGACTGTGTATGAACATAAATCAGAGTGACCTTTCACCACTTCTTTAACTCACAAGGAAAAGCTATCGCATTTTAGGGAAAGAATAGTCTCCATTAAAGGAAGAGACAATCAGCCCATTAGGTCAATTTTAATTTTGAGACCAGAATATTAAATACTCTCTTTGATTATGAATTGTATTAAAGTGATTAAAATCTTCTAATAAAAAAATCCTAATCCCAGACCTGCTGTCATATAAATATATATGGTTCACAACGTCTCAGTGCAATTTAACATTTGTAATAAAGTACATAATTTATTAAAAATATAATCTAACCACACTTAGATTGATTTTGAAACTCAAAAATATACACTTTTACCATCCTGTCTGATATAAAAGAATTTCAGTAAACCCACTGATTGCTCCTAGCCTTTTACTTCTTTCCTGATAACGTGACCACCCCTACAACATAAAAACGTCTTGAAGAACTCAAGAGAACTTCATCAGATACTGTGAGAGATGAGTGACAAAAGCTACAGGCAGATATCCTAACATTTTCCCAAAGTATCTTTGTTATTATTTATAAACACTTTTTCTGTTGCTGTAACACAACTAGGAGACATATGCAGATCGATAAAACACCAAATGTTTTTTTGGTGTGGGGGGTTTTTTTGTTTGGTGTTGGTTTTTTTTTTTTTTTAATGTTTTAAAGTGATCTTTGCATTATGCAGGATTTTTCCTTCAGATCACTATAAGTGTCTTCTGAGAGGCAAGCTGCAATCCCCGTTTGACTCATCACATTATGTGCTTGTATTAAGTTTGCATTAAATCCCAGTGCCATCTATAACTTACTACTAATATCTTTACACCACTGAGGCTTTGATATTTGATGGAAAGACCCTGAAACCTCACCAAGGGTCTCATCAAATCAGGCAAGCCTYACTTTCCTATGTACTTACCAACTGAAGCATATATTCAAGTGAACCTAGTTCGAGGAGTCCACGGTTGGTTAATCGGCTATGCAGAGTTTTCTCAACCTATCGTTTCTATCAACATAGCTAAAATTCTACAAAATGGCATCCCTTGATGCTGTACCTGAATATCACTGCTTTACCTGAATAGAATAAAAATGGTATCTCTCGGTCACATTAATTCCTTACTTCTTGCTTAGTGCAATGCATCTAAAGAAATGAAACTTATTGAATCAAGTTTAATGACATAATAAATTCTTCCCTTCAGACAATGTTGAGCCTTAATTCACTAGTGCACTTTAAGCCTTTGCCTTTAGCATCTGATGGGTCATTAGTCTGTAATCCAGCAGCTAGCCTGTTTGGAATCTAAACTAAATCAGCAAGTACCATATCAGTAGTTTCTGAAATATGACTGGCAGGTCAAGTGGCCTCAAAAAGACTGCCTGGGGCAGTTAAGACTAGGATAGGGCATGACTAGAACAGAACCAGCGATGAATCTGGAAGCATGTACTCAATAAAGACTTCATTCATTCTAACTCACTAAACAGCAGTTCTTCAAATGACTTGACTTATATTTTTGATGTTTTTAACCAGTAGGTCATGCAATAAAATTGTCCTGTATGTGCCAATAAGCTTAACACACAGATCATTGACTTGCGTGCTTGGGCATATTTTATTTATATTTTTCCCTCGAGTTTTTCCCATAGCAGCCTGAAATAGGCAATAGAATCACCATCGTGTGGGAAAACATGTAATCTAGTGGACTTAGATCACAGAATTTTCAAAAGCAGCAAGTTTGATGAAACACCCTTTTGTCCAAAAGACAGAAGAAAGAAACTCTGAAATGCCAGTTCCTACACCTGAAAAGTCACATTCTTGAGCTGCTACTAATAATCTGTGCTCCCAGCTGAATGTTTCTTATATTACATATTAAAATAGCCCTTATGCAATCATTTTCAGGTTTTTCAATACAAGCCAGGAAACCAACACTGCTTTAGAATTTCAGTTGGAGTATTCCAGGCTTATTGGAGAAGAAAGCGTGCTGTGCTCATCTCCATCACCCTCCACTACAACATACGCTGAACGCTCATAAGACTTGATTCAAAGTCCACTTCAGTCAATTGACCCTAGTGGTCTTTAGATCAGGCCCTTAATCTGTACATTGCACTAAGATAATCAGTAACAGCTTAGTTAGAGGACACACGTTATTCTTTTTTTTTTTTYCCACCCATCATTCCCCAGATTCAACGAAACATTTCCAAACCCCTCAAAACAAAAGAGTAGCACTTTCAGTGAATACAGCCTGTCATACACAATAGTCATGATTTAAGTGATATTTACAGTTAAAAAAACCCAACACAGTGGGGAAAAAATAAATAAATAAAATAAAAACATGATCTTGACACTTTGGCTCCCAGAAGATGTATTTCCTTTGCTGCTCCCCTGAACCATGTTTCAACTCTTATGCCATAGAGGTTTCTCGATGGATACAGAGGACACTGGCACCAAGCAGGGCGTGGAAAGGAAGACTGATTCTTGCATCAAGGTCCATTTTACTCACTCCTCAACTACGTTTCTTTATTCACAATACTGTCTGTAGTATAACGATACTTAGAAATTGTTCACAGCATAGGAGAAATCCACTCTACGCTAGCTGAGCTACCAAGCGTATCACGACCCTCGAAGGGTCCTACTGACTTCCACATGACACAGGTATCAATGGGCAGATGCTCCAGAGAGCAGCAGTAGCAGAAAACAGTTTTAAAGCAATTCTAAATACCACAGTATTGGGGGAAATTGTAGGTGCTTGGCCAGTTCCTTAAATCAATGCCTTGTACTGCAGGTCTGTGGTGAGAAGACAGTTCCCAGCAAACCAAGCTGTGAATTATCATAAAGAAACCTGCCTCTGCCTTCATTACATAGCACCAAGAGAAAACAAGGTTTGGAAACAGAGCATGAGGTTGGGTTACAAATTGCAGACCAGAGAGTTACCCCACTGCCCTTACGGTACCAAAATACCAGGATTCAAAAGGCAGACAGGATCAACTCAACATCCCCGCTCCCACTGCGGAGCACGTGTGGGAGAGGAGGCCACAATCAACCCATTTGATAGTCACCTTTCATGGAGCGGTTATGTGAAATTCAGCAGGGCAAATCCCAAGATATCCCCAATTAGAAAGATAACTCATTTCCAGATCCAGCTTGCTCGAAGTTGTCTACAGATTAATTTAAATATGCATTAAACACACTGTGTAACAGAGGCAAAATTACTTATTGCTTTAAGCATGCCCATGCTATTTTAAAATAGGCTGGCCGTCATGAGCATTTCTCCTATTATCTTTGGTGACATTTAATCAGTGCTTAAATGTTGGGAACACAAGGGGAAAAAAATCAGGTTATATGTTTGGGAAGGCGACTCTTAGAAATTAGGCTTCTTTCCAAAAGAATACTTAACCGGTTGCTCACTGACTAAGCAAGCATAGTTAGCACATACGCTTTCTCCCTGGTGGGAGGAAAGTCGCAGGATACCTCAGCCAGGGTCAAATCCTTTCTGGGGCCACACTGGCAAAGTTGAATTCAAATTCCCAGAAGACTTGGACCAATAACTTTAGCCTCTGTACAGCAATATTCCCTTTCTCTCTGTCTCTTATACACACTGCAGAGGTAGAAGGTATTTACAAAAAAAGAGAAAATGTAATATTTTTCTTTTAATTTATTATTGAACTATCAAAGGCGCTCTGTCATTTGGGATCTCCCTCCATCTCCAGCCTTTGTATTCCAAGGTACTTCAGTAACAGCAGTAAGTGAGCCTAAAATGCCAACTTGAGATTTGCATTATAAATGGCATATACAAAGAGAGATTTTTTTAAACTTTGGTTGATCTAGCATATCAAAGATCTTTTTCTCTCTTTTTCTAAGCTACTTCAGTGACTGTATTGAAGTGAACTGAAAGGATTAGCTTGAAAGTGGCAAGAAATCTGGCATGCAAAGAAAATTTCCCCCCACCACCACTTATTTCGGTTGAACTCTTCATTATACGGGGGCCCCTTTCCTCTTCTGAAACGCGTTTTTTCTCTCCGTCTCTCTCATGCTATCCTGTGCTGTGTCAATACCAAACAAGGTGAAAATATCAAACATGCAAGAACGGCTCCTGACACCGGTTCTTTCAGCCCCTGTTCAACCTTCTGCATTGCTAAACTGAGCACCAGAGTGACGATTACACCACATTCGTTCGTTATTTCCTCTTTAGCTGGAGCTCGCGGTAAATCCAGCGAAGCTAATGGCCTCTGCTTCTCCCACACCTTGTCCTGAGCTGCTTCCCTAAAGCACAGACCATCCGTGTGATCRCGGTACGCGTCGCAGAAACGCACACAGAGCCCGTTCTCCTCTTCCCAAGGAAATCACACACTGTTTTCACTGCTTGCTGTGCGGTTAGCATAGCCTTGCTCTGGTAACGTCTATCTGGGAAAAATGAAGCAGCATGGAAAAGTCACTGGGGGAAGAAGAGCAGAAGGAATGACTCAGCTCTGAACCTGAATTCAGACGAAAATGAGTAAGAGCTCCCAAAATCAAAAAAAGATTCATGACCACTGATACCAAGTCTCCATTCAGACGTGTTTCTATTTAGAAAGTTTACAAGTCAGAATATTCTTTAGAAATATGGGTTTGCTTTGCAGCTCCCTACCTAGCCTGATATCCCTTTTCTTTTCTTGAATAATTAAGCAAACCAGCTGCATTTACTTTTTGAAACAAAAGCCCTTTATGTTTACTGACAAGTTCAGTGACAGTCCTACCCAAACAACCAGCATCTCCTAGATAACAGTCCCAGCAATGAGCTCCCAGCCTGCGTTTGGTAAAAGGCTGAAGGTCTGAGGGGAAAGAAGGGAACAGCAGGCACAGGCAAGGGGAAGGGTTTGGGTTTCCCATGCTGGGGCTGAAAACGAGAGGATGGCTGAGTCAGAGCCACAGGGCTCCGTTAGTGTTTTTCCAGACTAAATTGTTATTCCCATCGCAGAAGTTTTGTGCTGGCCGCTCTAGTCCAAGCTCATTCCTCTTACATCAGTGACTTCAGAGCAAGGTTAGACAGACACGCAGCAGGGAAAAAGCCAGTTCAGGACAGCATAATCCCCACTTTCTTGACTCACTTGCTCGTGCCAGCGCAGCCCGGACACTCGCGGTAGAAGAGGCGTGTGCTCAGGCTCACTGCTGAGCACCGCACGTGCGAGGACAGACCATGGGACAGTCAGGGTACCCAAAACATGGGGAATGTTATTCCAAACGTAACCAAATACAGCTTATAATGACATGCCACGGGGATAGTCTTTRACGTGCGGCTTCTAGAAATTGATTTATCAGCAACTACTTACAGAAAATACTAGGGGGCTTTCTTCACATCACGTAAGCTACAATGGATGCTCCATCCCTCAGCACCATGACACAGGCACCCTGTCAAAGCTGAATAGCTGCCTACTGACCCCTCCTCTTCATCAAGGGGGACTTGCTAATGTCCTGAGCTAAAACCGCGCCGGCACCAGCTGGCAGGCACGCTYGTGAACCTACAAAACCCACCCCGAAGACAAGCAGGACCTCTGAAACCTACAGAAGCAAGACCAGAATTTTTCCTTCATCCCAAGATTAACTGCAGAAGAGTGCTACAACAGCTATTCATCAACACCACCACCTAAAGCCTTCCTTACTGCATATATCAACGTGTCTAGGGCTGTGACTAATGTAAAAGGCACCACCCTATAAAAAGGAATAAAGATGAAGAAACCACCAGTAAGAAGCATCAAGTCAGCTGTATCAAGCTAATTTTTTTRATGTAAAGATTTGAAGTAAATACAGACTCAAAAAAAGGCCTTCTTTTTAATCTTCTCCTGATAAAGAAATGCAAAATATTAAATCAGTTTAGGTTTATTTCAAGTAGTCTTAAAAGAGATAAATAAAAATAAGCTTCCAAAACACCCAGGAAAGCGACACAAGCCTGTGATCCCACAGAGGCTATACGGATGCTGAGCCACACGTAAAATACTGTTTGCGTATGTGAAGTTCAGCACATAACAGACTTCTGAGAACCGAGTACTGTCAAACAAAAGACTAGCTGTGTTAATAGCTATATTTACTTTTGCTGTTGCTATATTCAACTTACTTATAAAGACAATGTATAGGTAGAGGAATTAATTGTGCTCGCAGAAGAGAGCTCACCTTCTCTAATGACCCATCCAACTGGGTCAGCCTGAGCCTGATGGCAGAAATGAGCAATAAAAAGTTTAACACTGTCTGAAATAATCCTGGATTTCATTTAATCTCCCTCCTAGTACTAAAARTAACAGAGAGCAATAAAATCTCAGATGGTGCATATTGCAAGAGCTGCCGTTTAATCTTGCTGATGAGAAAAAGAAAAAGCGACAGACCCCTTTCTCAGCTTCCCAACACTCAAAATTTTGGTTTTTTCCTGCACCGTTGGAATATGCACCTACTTCCTTGAATTAACAGATCTCCAAATAACACACGTAGGGGCTATTTTCCTGCACATAAACATGCCTTCTCTGTTCACAAGAGTATAACTGGCTTTGGGAAGAAATATAAAAGAGTTGCTAAAGCCAATAAAGTAATTTCCTCAGCCACACATATGGTTTCTAAGTTTAATAGCAATTATGTCATTTTTATATATGAATCACTTGATGTTGTTTTTATGTGAATCATTTGACATATATAACTCCGGCAGATTTCTTAAATAAGCATATCACCAGAGACTAAATTACTAATCAATTAACCAATTTCTCCCCCCCCCCCCCCTTTCCCCAACTTGGCATGCAATTAAGAGAGAAGACTAAACTTAGAAAGGCAGTAGAGGCACTTTGAGAAAATAAGGTTTGATAAACCATGGATTTTCATTCTGGGGGGAGGAAGGGGATTTCAGAGCAATACACTGGGGGCTACAGAAGCAAACACATAAGAAGACTCTGCATTCAGCCATCTCCCTGGTGTGGCCTGAAGAGCATCCCTGCAGCACCCAAGGTTTCTCCAGCACCCCAAACGTGGTGCAGCCATCCCGTGCACAGCTCGGAGGGCTGCAGCCCTTCGCCCTTCCCTCGCAGGAGCGGTAGCACAAACGTGGCCACAAACACCTGCAGCTCAGCACTTGAGCAGGTGCAGCAGGGACACCGACACCCCCAAATACACCACGTTTTAATTCTCACTTCTCTTCTTGCTGGGGGTAACAGGGGAGGCTAGTGCTGCAGAGGGAACAAGGAAGGAAACAGCCCAGTCGGAGAGGTGTTTACGGTTTTCTTGCCTGACCTCCTTGTGCTCTCACCACAACACACACCCTTCTTTCCAGAAGAAATTTTATACCCTGCAACACCCCTTCCTCATTTTCAAACCGTTCACCGCCCTGGTGCTCGGTAACCTGCGCYTTGGCCACAGGCAGCAAACCAGCTCTTCCTCCCCTTTCCCGGAGGCACGCAGCTGGGCATCCCCTTCCAGTCTGATATCAGATCAGCTCCACATGCTTTCAGGATCAATGATCAGAGAGGTTTTATTTTTCCAGCTTAACTGTTTTTAGCATATTTCCATTAGCTCGCAGCTCAGCGTATAAAGGTAAAATACCTGACTCATTGCATTTATGGGGCTTGAGTGAACCAGGCACAGGCATTTTCCGCACTCTTCTTGTTACTCTGCTTGGGGAACAGGCAATTTTCAGAAGGAAAGCCACTCGTCTTGCTATAAAATAGCATTGAAAACCAGTCGTAATGCCTTCAACTTTAACTGTGTGCAAAAGCTTTACACCTACAGCAATTTTGCATCAATTATTTCTTCCCATCTTATAAGCCCCACTAGGTAACACACAAGTAGAGGAGTCCTCACTCACAATGTGCAGAAAGAAGAGAAATCAGACCACAGAAACAACTCAGAGCAGCTATCTATATACCTTGGCTAGTATCAAAAGAACAATTAAGCACATGCTTAATATAAGCACCCAAGTAAATGCACTAACTCCTTTAAGACAACCTTATTTGCTTGCTTTATTTAAGAACATATTCAAGAGATTTGTTTGAAGAAACCAAAGCAAACAGCAAGACCAGAGCTCAAGCACTAAACCTCCACAAGACCAACCACTCCAAGCCTTTTCCAGCACAATAAAGACATTCAGGTTTCACTGTTTGTTTTTTAAACACAAAAAGATCACAAGCTATCACAGCACATCRCCTCAACTTTGTTTTCTCACCGCCAGTAGCAGTATTTACCTTAAAAATGAGCGCACTCTTTCTTCTTTCCTTCTCTCCTCCCTTCCTTCCTTCCTTGACCCAAGAAATGGGAGATCCCAGCTCCTCTGCTGGTCACCTCCCTGCAGTCAGGCCCAAGTGAAGGCACCTGTGCTGCTGCAGGCTGCAGCCCCACCTGTGCCAGCAGCACACCTTGGCCAGGAAGCCTCAGCAATGCTGAGCTAAGTGTCAAGGCTTTCCTCTACCGTGTGCATGAAGGGTGCACATGAAGGAGGTTCATGAAAGTTCACAAGCCAAGCCAAGCCAAGCCACCTAAATTGGCAAGTGAGATGTGTGAGGCTTACACGTGTACATCTACTGAGACCGGTAATAATCTTCTTCCTAGGGTGAGCAGGCATCCTAATCACCTATCTCTGGTTTTCATGGTAGTCACATATAGCTTTGCCTATAGGTAAAAATACTTACTTAGGGAGAGCTATCTTCTGGTCCGTTACCTGATTCGCCGTAGAAACTGGTTATTTCCTCCTCAGTGTGTACATCCCAAATCATTGTGATGAGAGGGTCCCTCAGTATCTACAGCTGAGGATGCTCCTCTGGATCTCAACCAGTTTATAGTAGTGGATTCAAGAAAAGAATAAGAGCAGCTGTTGGGTGAAGCACCTCCTGAGCAGCCCTAGGATCTCAAACATGCTGCTGCATTTAGACATCTGCGCATATTAAAGTGCAATAATTTCAAGAGGATTGGAAAAATCTTTGGACGTTCAGGGGCAATGTCATTTTTCTGGATGTGGGGTATTTGGATCCAAATCATTACCACAAGTCCAGAGAAGGCAATATTCAATGTTGACCTTCTCCTGTGGCAAAACCTTTGCCCATGGTGCCTCCTCGCCCCTGCATGCAACCCAGCATGCTCAAAGTGACCGGCACAGACTTGAGCCCCTTGGGCAGGATGGATGTGGAGCAGAGGTGTGGTGAATCACAGCAGCTTTAGGCATGAAGCAGGCAGTAAATCTCCTGCTGGCATCAGGCATTAGTACCTCTGTGTGGGACAGGAGCATCAGCGTCAGGAACTGAAACCTAGGCGAAGGGAGAACAGGGGAGGCTTGTGGCACCCAAAGAGTGAGATGAATTTCCCTGGTGAAAACACCCCAGAGACACCAGGATACTTGTCATCCCCTGAAAAGTTAGCTTGGAGGTAAGCTGTGCTCACACTGAGGTGAGCAAGTCCATGAAGTTTTTTTCTTACAGCAGTGGTCCTCTCTCCTGCCACTCACTCGTTACTTCAAGTGCCTATCCCAGCTGCTCATGCTCAAATGTTGCAGATTATCACTGATAGGAGCTCTTCACTCCTAGAAATTTTGTTCATTTTCCTTCAAAACCTGTTTTTTCTCCCTTTTCCTTCTGCTGTAGAGATCTGGCAATCTGGTTATGTAAAACAAATGATTCCCCAAAGACAAGTGTGCTGACAGGAATCAATACAGCTGGTTTGACTCCCCTGAGATACGTTTGTTCAAGGTGAAAAGCCTGCTGGGTTTTCTTTACCTGTCTGGTTAACAACTGTTATAAATAAGAAAGTTATGAGCAAACAGGGTTCACCTCCTCCCTGTACAGGTCTGGCAGGACCGTCTTCCCTGCACAGGAGACAGGAGCTTCAGCATCCGAGGTGCGACTGCATCGTGGAGGACCAGCTTTGGAGTAGCTGTCCTAGCTCTTGGGCATGGCACGCCTCCCAGTTTACCGGCCACCATTTTCCAGCAGGGTGGTACCTAATGCTGCCGTCTTTTCCCCACATCACATATGTTATCTCTGCTGGTGTACGTGCAACTGGTCTGGTGTTCATCCCAGGACCCTACCTTTGTTTTCTGAACACTCAGTTCCCTTTGCAGGGGTGTCTACGAACCCACAGCAATCAGCTGTGGCTTCCAGGGAACCACGAACGCTTCCTCAAAGCTTTGGAAAACACTGAAGCTTGAACGCTTCTCGAAAGTGAATCCCCCTGCCTCCTTTTTGATCCTGTTTACTACATACACTGGATTAATACAACCGCACTCTGAGGCTACACATTATCAACACCACATGCCCTGGTCTAACAGAAACCAGGGCAGAACATTAGTAATAAAGCCCCTGCTTTGCAGAAAACGTAACTGCAAAATGCGCCTATGCCACGTACCAAACGGCACGTCTTCTGTTGCATCTCCACCTTCCTCGCCTCCCTTTTTCTGCGGCTGGTCCATCTGTCCTCACTTGGGAGCTTTGATTTCACACATCTTTACCCACCGCGTCTACCTTGCTCGCTGTGTAATCCTCAGGCGCCTCGTGATTTGTAAACCTGCACAGCAGTTACACTGTGCGGTTTCCCATCGCTCCCGGGCTGCCCTGACTTCTGTATTTTCTGCCGCCGACAAACCCACCTTCCATCCGCCACCGGGTACCAGGGCACATGCTTCCACCCACCCCCCGATTCATGTGGTCTGTGCTCTGGATGTCGGTGTTCAAGGCGTCAGCCGAGTTCAAGGCGTCAGCGCCCCGTGCCCTGTCATAACCAAATGAAATAATCCTGCTGGTAGGAGGATGGAGATAATTTTGCAGAGCKGTCTCATCCTTCCTTCGTTCCCGTCCCCATGGCTCACTCATCCAGGCTTTGCCCCTGCAGAGCCTCCATGTGGTCACACCAGGAGGGCTGATGCTGTCCTGCTGGGCTGTATCACCAGGGGCATCCAGCTCAGGAGATCCTGCTCTGCTTAACTCACTTTAAAAAGTTTCCCAAGTCCGGATGAGTCCTGAGAAGCGTTCACACAAAAAA
Source organism: Phoebastria nigripes (assembly GCA_035582835.1). NCBI lineage: Eukaryota > Metazoa > Chordata > Aves > Procellariiformes > Diomedeidae > Phoebastria > Phoebastria nigripes. The sequence continues at coordinate 2,173,780 of JAYKAV010003177.1, forward strand.
GACATCCCAGCTGCAGAAACCTCAGTGCAAACGATCTCTGCAGTCCCAAACAGGACACAGTCGAAGATTGGACTGGACCTGTCAGACGTGCTCTGAAAAAAGTCAAAAAGACTAAAAACTARCTAGAAAACAAGCAGAGTGGCTATTTTGCTAGCAAAGCAAAGCAAAGCAAAAAATTAAGGAGTTAAGGACCATCCTTGCTTCCCCATCACGTAGTTGGCCAATTAGGAAATAACTAACCCGGTTCACTTTAAATGTTGTCATACGCTATGTAACAAAGATATTAAAATTTTCCAGGTTTTTATCTTCCCCAGATTGATTGATGCTGCAAAAGGAAAAACAAAGCTTGGCCTAGATGAATTTTCAGGAGTATTTCTAAAGTAAATTTCATATATTTAGTAAAATTGCGTGCTACTGATATATGTTATTGGCCTACAGAATGAGACAAACACACCCACCCAAGGAAAAGGATTAACTGAAATAATGCCATTTCTAGGAATTAAAGTTATTGGAATTCAAGCTGAAGCCCATTTCCAATACGCAATCTTAATGTGATCCTGAGGGAGCTGTGAAATTATCATCTTCAAGTAAGTGATCTTTTCATGCAATTTTATTCTAGCACTATATCTAGGTATCTTCTCCATAACTTCTATGTCCACAAGCTTATTTATCTCCTTGCTAAAGTTCAAAATCTAATTTCCAACACAGGTTACTTACTGTAATAAACTGTACAAGCTTTAAAGTGACAAGTTGAAAGATACAATTTTTTAGAGTTATGAATTAATAGCCATATATGTCAAAGAAACTGCCAACTTTTTCATATTTATAGATATATTATTGAAATGATAAAAAATGAACTGAGGAAAGAGAAAAGAAGTAAGGAGAACTACATATAATGAATCAAACGTACTTAACAAGACATGTACAGACACTTTAGTGTGCATCTCTTTTATTACATTACATTAATCAAATTCTGCTAAAGACATCCATCTAAGCGAAGTGTCACAGTGATATTCTATAAAAACATTCTTTTGAAAAAGAGTCTTCCCTGACAGCGGTATCAACTATACTGTCTTAAGTGATTGTCAGGACTGCATTACTCAGAAATTAAGAGAATTTATGTAAGTGCCTCGTGAGCTCCCCTGAAGAAAAAATAATTTAATTGGAGCAAGTGTACAAACTCTGATAAAGGCTGGTAAAACACGGATAAGTGATTTAACTTAAAGAAGCATGAACTGGGGGGTTTCCACTTCTTCCTTCTTTGGTTCACAGCACCAACAGACTTTCTTAGTCTGGAAAATCCTGGAAGAAAATTCTCCCCTCTGCTAAAATGGGTAGAATATAAGCATTTTTTCTAAACTATCCAGCAAGATCTGATCAGCTGGGATTTGGGGCCTTTTTTTTTTTTTCCTACATGTATTTATTTGTTTATTCTAATGAGCTTACAAACGGCTCTCAGGAAGGCGATGGAGGTTTCTTTGCYGTGCAGCTGTGAGGCCCAGATGTGGCACCGCTTGGCATGGCCTGGCCCTGGGGAGCAGAGACCGTTCTGGCGGGGTGGGCACATGGGTTATGTCCATGCATGGGCTCACGGCATACGTCAGGCCCGGCATGATCTTCTGCCTTCCTACTAAAAGGCAGACGCTGCAAACTAATGGGCTCATTACAGGTAACTCGGTATTTTTATAACCTGTTGTAGCCACGCATTTCATAATGGGATTTGTAACGGGTTTCCATTTGTTGCTAAAAAAAATGATGTGGAATTAAAACTTTGGTTTAATTTTCAAAACAGTCTAACCCAGGATTTCTTAACTTTGACCTTGCCTAGAAAATGTATGAATAACAAAATTCCCATTGAATAGTGAATTTGGACTATGAGAAGCTACTTTCAGACTCCAGCACCAGCGAGCCACAGAGAACAAGGGGTGAAGGGTATTGCATCACTTCTCCTCCATTATTTAGATGCAATGGGATTCATAAATCCACGGAGGTGACATCCATTAGGTAGCATTAAGGTAGTACTGGTATTCCCATCAGCGCGGAGCTTCTCGTTGGGGGGTTGATTTTACTCCCCTGCAAATCAAGGGAAAGCTCCTCGGGGTAATCCCTTAATGATGTGGCATCAAGTGTCAAAATATAAGATAAGAAAACAATTCACGGGGAACAGTTTTATCTAAATGATTCACCGACAGATCACAAAAACAATGATTTGCTATTCCCAATTATTCACTAATTTCACCATTAAACTATTAGCCTGGATGTTATTCAAGACTCGAAGTCAGCACTACAAAAGCAAAACATAAAATTCACCATTTGCGTAACTTATTAACTGAAATATGTAATTCATGTGACAGACAGAACATCAACTTCAAACTGTGTTTTCAGCCACAGCGAGAGCTGTTTGATCTACACGGGTTGGTTCAGGCATCTACGCAGGAAAAAAGCACACACACACACACACACAATTTGTCAAACTAGTCGATGCAGTGCAGTTTTGCAGTGAACTGTGTAAATACAGGAGAATTGTGAACATGTCGAATCAAAATTCTGCCATGAATTCAAACTAATATTTACCGAACATCCAGTTCACTGTTCGCTCAGCTGCTCTTATCAATGTTATAATAAACTATAAATCCTAGTGAGCCCTGAGGCAACTTAACTGCTGTAGTGATGCTGGAGGGTGATTAGGAAAAAAACTAAAGATAAGATCCATTGTTTTTTTCATGGTTGTGCACATCATTTTTCTATTTCTGATGCTTTATGTGTGATAATCTGAGCTTCCTCAGAGGTAAATTCTCATCTAATCATAAGTCCCCACACATCAACAGAACATATCCTATGTGGTCTAACAACAAAAAAACAGAGAGCAAGAAGTGCTTCATTAAGAACATGGATTTAACCTACTGTAAGCTCATTTTTAGGCTGCAACAAAAACCCTGGAAAAGGTGAAAATTAAAAGATGCCACCTAAAGAGCTCTCTAAAATTAGAATTAATTTTAACCTGCCTGAAAAAAATCTGGATGGTGCTGAGAGCTATGAAGATGGGGGCTACTTTAAAAATATCAAACAAAAGGAAAAAGCAGCTCTATTAAAAAAACAGGGCAGGTATTGTATTCTGCCAGTCAGCATTATACCTATATCAAATGAAAATGTATTGGCAGGGCCCATCCTGTGGCATGTTTGATATACACAACGTACAGGGATGGGATCCAGGGTGCAGCGAGGTTAGGGCAAGAGGAGGAAGGGCACCAAAGGCAGGGACAGAGGAGGCGCAAAGGGGTCACCTCTCATTTTTGGTAGCCCCACAATTGCCAGAGAAGGGTCTTGGGTTTCAAAGGGACGTTAAAAAGCCACGTTAGTGTATTCTGGTCCATAACCGCTCACCACAGCATTGGGAGGCAGGAGATATCTCCTCTCACTATTTTTGAGTTGGAGCATCCCTGCCCCAGACGGGTTCTGGTGCTTGGCCTGATCCACCACAACCAGAGCAATAAACCGGGAGGATGAGGTGACTTAATATCAGGTGGGCCATTAATAACTATTTCCCCCTTTCCCAGCATTTCTACCTCTCTCCCTGCCTGGGTTGGCACCCCGGGGAGCCCACCCCTGGCTCCCAGGGGCCAGGCTGACCTTTCTCCCGGCGGTCCCGGCAAGCCGCGTGTCACTCGCACGCACGGCGCTGCCAGGATCAGCCCCAGCAACTGGAATTTGTCTCCTTCTAAGTGACAGCTGCCATTTTAATGATCCAGCAGCGAAGGTGAATTTCATCTCGGGAGGCAGAGCAGGAATGCAAGAAAAAAAGAAGGAAAAAAAAGTGTTTCCACAAGAAGCTCCTGAAGATCAGGTGGCTAAGAAGCGGTTTGGGGGTGAATTCTATATTTAGAAAACATTTTTAGCCAATTTAACAGATAACCAGTTGCTACGTTGCACTGACGTGTATTTATAACTCTATTTGAATGGATTTGTATTAAATTGTCTGATTTTCAGTGCTGCTTAACAGAACCCGACTCTTCCCTGTCCTCATCTGCCTGGTGAGATTGTCCAAAGACAACCCCCTGCCAGACTATTACACTTTAAAAATCATTTCAGTGACTTTCCCCCTTGGTAATGAGATGGAGTGATTAGAAGAGCTTTCACAATTACCCCACAGTTTTTTCTTTAAGACACATACGAAAATTCCTTCCCTTTCTCAGCCCTTGGCACGTTCAGAGTTACTGTTCCCACTCACAGCTGTCACTACCATGCAAACTTAATAAATTCCATCTATGCATGACTTACTTAGCTAACCTCCATCCACCAGAGATATACGCTTCTTACTCAGACAAGCAGGACAATAACATAGTAAAGCTTCAAAACAATAGCTCTCATGTTTCAAATATGTATAATATTGCAAGGGGCTTATCCCAGCCCTGGTGATCCTACCCTAACAGAAAGGAGCTTTTCTTTCATACTATTAAACTTTTGGAATTCCTTTTTTTTTGGGGGGTGGTTTCTGTTTTTTTAGTGGGTTTTAGGGGGTTGTTTTTGGTTTGCTTTTTTTTTTTTTAATTCAAAAGTTGTTTAAAAATGGGCAGGAAAGCCAACTGGAATAAGAGAGCTCTTCCAAAAACATAAAGGTAATTATAAAGGAAGAATTAAATAAAGGAAGAGTTAAAATGGACAGGGTTTCCCTCACTGAGCAGAACGCACCCCAAAATGCAGGCAGCCACATTCTGACCTAACCCACCTTTGAAATTTCCAGTAACAGGTGAAGCCTCTGGAACTGTTGCAAATTTAAATCCACATAACCTAGAGTAAAATCTGGCCCCCGAACAATTTTGTTAGCAGCAAATTTGTCATGCACATTAAACCTTCCCCAACAACAGCCTCAGGTCACGTCAGCTGGGACCCTGCACCACGCCAGATACCTTTTCCCCTCTGCCACCTTGTCCGTCAGTAGAGCAATCAGCACTTTTTGGAAGAGCTCAGCATTTTTCAGAATTAACACCGTAAGAGAAGTAATCATGCCTAATAAATACTCCCAAAGTTAAATATRTACTCCCAAATGCCAGGTAAAATGCACATCAGAGTGCATCAGGCAGCCACACTGGAGGCAGTAGAACAAAGTATGCTTCACTTTGCATTAGAGCGGGCGAGCGTTGAAGCCTACAAGCAACAGAAAAATGCAGGATGAGTAATTTTACTAGGTGCTTCCTCACAAGATTTCCTGGGGCCAAGCACCGTCCTGGCTTCCAACCGACGTAATTTTGATTAAATCAATAGCTGTTTATCAGTATGCTGTAAAATGACAGGAGCCAGATGCAACAGGATTGAACCCTAACGCAGGTAAGGGAGGAATAGCGGCAGGGCTGCTAATGCCGGTAATTGCTAGGCTGATTAACTTGGGTTTGAGGATGGGCATTGGAAAGGTTCATTCAAACCTTTCATCGTTCAGTTTCTCCTACTGGATGTCCTCTAGATCATGTTAAATGATGGATTTCCAGACAGATTTAGCCTGCTATATACTGCCTAAGTGCCATGATACAGTAGATAACAGTGCAATTTTGAAAGCGTGAATCCAGAAGACTAGGATTTGAAACATGATGCAGACTATCAAAAAATATCTTTTCTTTTTGTTTATTTTATATTTTAGAGCTTTTGGGCAACCTTGAAACAAGGGGCCACAAGAAGCAACGTTTGCTTGGAGCATCTCTTCCTCTGCTCGCCCTGAGCTGCTGATGGCAGTCTTGACCTGGCTCTACAGACCATGGTCCTTGGACTCCAACCCCTTGCTGCTACCAGACATGATCCTGCCGGGTGCCCCTGCTAAAGGTGGATCAGAGGAAGCTTGAGGGCATTCAGTGAGTTTGCAAGAAATTTGGACTTTTTCCTAGACCAAAGCTTGCTTACCATATCTGCCCTAATTTTTCAAAGAAAAAGATTGCACAACAAATGGGATGCACAAACGTATCAGAAAGGTTATGTGCATCAGAAGGGTGTAGTGCATAACAAATATAGTTTAAAGATGCCATTTCTTATAGCATATTCATACAATTAAATTCCATTATAGTCTCGATTTCCGCTTGGAAAATGGATGTCATAAGAGCATGTATAAATTATTCACATCTTTACTAAATGAAGGGCTATCAAAAAATTGTCACAGGCTATCCATATGCAGTATGACTTGAGACACAATTGACAATTTAACTAATATTTTTAATATCCCAGTTATTTCATAATTACAAGAACACTGGTATTTTACAGTACTAGTTCAAAGTGTGAAACTAGGGAGACTAGTAAACTTGGCGAAACCTATGGGCTTGATCCTGCATCCTTTGAAAAGCCCAAGCCAGAAGCGCACGGTGTTTTTATGGACCGGTGGGTACTTTTGGGTATGCACAGAATGAAGAAATAGAGCCCCATAGTGGTTAATCCCCAAAGCTAAAAATAAAAACAAAACAAAACCCTACTGAAACCAAAGCCTTTTAAGCTGCTATCTCATATTTTAAGCGATTTATTAAAATGTTAATTATCTGAATAACATTATGCTTGAATACAAGGGGAAAAGGCATTTTGAAAATTGTGCGCTTTTTTAACTGGGAGGGTAATTCACAGATTTCTTCCCAAATGACAATTTCTTTTTTATTCAGCAGCTTGAACACTAAGTCAGAGCACTCTTCAGACTGCAAATATAGCAATTATCCCAAGTAATGCTTTGACACTGTTACCACAGGCAAGTGGCCAAAGTGCATCAGCAGTCAAAATATCTAAGCAAGTTAACAAGCTCCTTTTACTCTCAGCAGAGCAGGAGAAGAAAGGGAATCCAACCCCTGAGAAATGTTAAAATAAAGGAGAAAGAAAAGCTGCTGGTGTTTGTTAAAGAAAATGGTGTCACTGTCTCGGCCTGATCAAGGTGTAATATCTGAGTCCCTGACAGATGTCCCTGGCTGTGTGGGATGGGGAGGGCTCTTCCCGAGCATCTCTGCCGCGTGTCCCCGGCTAATGMCTGGCTGCAGCCCACCAGGACCCGCCGTCAGCCCACACCTTGCTCCTTGGTTTGGTGCTCTTTCTCCCCTTTCTTTGCCCCATTTTTTTTCTTTTTCAGCTCCATTTGCAAAATACCCCCACATGTACCATACAAAAGACATCTAAACTCATTAAGGAAATTCCCAAAGAACTATTAACAAATCATTTTGCTTCAGCCAGAGATATCAGATTTAATTAGGTGAGCGGTGTTGATGGGGTGCAAAAACAAAAGCCATCTCCTGTCTGAAAAGGTTCAGGTCCTATGTAGGCCCCATTCTTTCCTCTATGGCACAGACAATAATTGAGCATTTTTTTAAAGGACATAGGGATGAAAAGAGGAGTCTGTCTGGCAGACAAAAGCTTTCAACTAAGATTTGTTTTCCTTTCTCACCAGGTGACTTAAAGGGAAAAAATCTTCAGCTGTAAAGAAACGGCTATAACCTACAGTGAGAACATAGTGACAGAGAATATAAAACAGCTCTAACAAGCATAATTTTTGCAAGTGATTAATCAAAATGTATTTAGCCAGTCATTTTCAATGATAATCAAAAGATCTGCTTAAAACAATAATCATTTTGCAATAATAACAGTTACGTTCATTCAAATGCAGGCAGGCTCCACTGCCTGGAACGAAACGTCGACGTTGGACCCTGCTACGATGCCCCGAAAGACTAAAGGGTTTCTCCGACTGGGAAATCACCAGGATGGAGCCTACAGGTCGCACAGATTAATGCCCTATACGGCATGGCAATGCAAAGTAGCGGGGAGCCAAAGGTTTATTTTTCCTCTCTTGTTTTAAATCTTTGGGTTAATGCTATTTGTAGGTCTGGCCAGTTGTCATTTTAGGGTGGTATTATCTGGGTGGTAGGATAATACCTCTGCGTTACTTGGTGTGTAGTGGGAATGTTTCTCTAACGGCTTCCAGAGACTCCAGAGATCACATATTGTTAAAGAAAAGACTTGTTCCATTTTTTAAAATACATCTTCAAATTAAGAGGCTTAAGAAATACTAACAATTGACATACGCCTTTGTGGTACCAGCTATTCCTCCAGACCTTTAAACATATTCCTCATCTCTCCTTCCCTCTTGTACTGAGCTGAAAAAAAAAGCAAATCCCACGTTAGTCATCAGCATATCAGATCTGAGACCGCTCTGGGTTCTAAGAATATATCTTTATAATTTAAGGCTTACAAGGAGCATGCACCAATTAACACCGTGGAGCAAGCTTTTGATACAAATCATCATTAAATAAACACGCCGAAGGTTTTCAGAACCAGAAGCTACAAATGATAACAAAAGAAGTCAGCAGATCCAGCATGAAAGTGCAAAAACCTCCTCGAAAACATACTCTGATGTCATTACACAAAAAGCAGCAGCTCGCGAAGCTGCCATAAGCAAAGAAAAAAAAAAAGGGAAAAAAGTTTAGAATCTGCCATTCTAATTTTTAATCGTCTGAAAATGTTTAACGGTGTATATTTTACGCCTGCGAGAGATAAGCGCTGCAATCCACTCTTCTACAGGAAGAGTAACAGGACACTCTTCTAGTCCTGAAAGTCAACAAAAAATAATTTGGAAGTATTTTTAACTTATTTTATCTGAAGCCCTGACAGTTCATTTGGTGTGAAAAACTGCAACAGTAGAAAACAGATGTGAAGGGGCAAGCAKATAGTTAAGGTCAAAACAAACATAAAACACAGCTTCCATTTCTAAGGGAAAAAAAAAAAAAAAGATTTGTCCAGCAACAGGTTTTATGCTAAACCTGCTTTTTTATTGTTCTGCTTGTGATATCTGTAGACTACACAATGCAATACTGTCTGCCATAGTGCAATACCTCTCAGCACTAGTAATTTAAGACTTTCTTCTCTGTAATACACTAAACCATCATAACCTGTCTCTTCCTATTTAGTTTAACCTACAACCACCACATACTGATTTGGCTGTGTGTGGCTTTCTCTATTGCCATTTATTACTCCACTCGACTCCTGAAATTCTGTTTGCAATTTAAGGCCACAAATTAGAAGCGTAAGTCATCTGTTTCCTATAATCCCCCTGTCAGGGCTGGAATCACATTTGGAGCTCAGCACCAAGCGCGGTCCTGGGCCGGCGCTGCCGCCCCGATTGGCCACGCGGGCTAAAAGCTGCGCTGGGAATAAAGAACAGGCAGCCCGGCGCAGGGCTGGAGGCGGCGCGGAGAGGGGAGAGGGAGAAGCCAGCCGGCTGCGCAGGAGAAATAAATACTATTTTACAACCGTAACCTTTGGAAATATTCTAACCAAGCGATGGGGGATTGCTATGGGCGCTTCTCTCTCTCTATATATATATATATATCTTTTTTTAATATTTTTTTTAAGCCATCTTATAGGGATGGTTATAACTTACTTATTCAATATGAATCTTTGACAAGTTCTGCCACCTTTGTCACGCAGCACATTTTCTCAGTGCTGTCTTTTGCTGTCCTAATTAACTATTTTCCCCCCGCACGGCAGGCACTATACGGAGCTGAAATGGAGATTTTAACGCACTGACTCCATTTTTCTCTTTTTGTCTGTGATTATTCTAATGAATCCATGCATTTGTTACTTTGATGCCAGTGGAAAATGATTTTAAGTATGTAGATGAGAAATCCTAAAAGCGGATCCTTTTTTTTTTCCCTGACAACAAAACCTTAGTTAAAATAAAAAAACAATTCTTTCATGCAAACATTTGGGGTTGTGTCCACAATTTGAATATTATTTTCTTTCCTTTAAGACATTTTAATACTAGTTCCTGACCGCCACTGATAGGAGCAAAAACCAGTCAGTATTTCTTACTTTAGATTATTTTAAACTTCATTGCACTGTGAGTAAGACAGCATATCCTGTTACAATCTGAAAAAAGCAAGATAAAACATCTGTAAAGACCCCAACTCAGAACAGCATTCAGTGGGGAAAATATCTCTAGCTAATAGCCCAATGGGAGAACTACTCTGCTTTGAGGGGGGGTGGGAAAAAATAAAAAAAAAAATACAACTAGATTCCATTAATAAAAATTCCTCTAACTGACTCAGATTTACTAATAAATATACTTTTACATGGGCTTTGAACTTCTAACAAGCAAATCAACTTGTTTTAAGTAGCATACTCTGGTCTTGCAAACAGCCAAATGCTGAATTTTGCAGTGTGATCCAGGCTGAGTTGCAGCAAATATTTTTTCCCTCGGATTTAAGCAAAACAATAAAAACCTTATAATTTTTGTTTAAGTTAGAGGAGTCCTAAAAAAGAACATTCCACTGCTCTTTGTGCTTCTGTAACTTAAAAATTGGCTGTGCTTTTAAGTGAAATTTGGCAGGCTGTTAGTCTACAATGTGACTAGGATATTTGGACATAACAAAATTGGCCAAGATATGATATTTTAAATGGAACTACTGTTCCTGCAATTTCCTAAGGATTTTTTTTTTTTTTTACTATGCATTCGATATTACAGTTTTATACACACAAATAAATACGTATTATGAGTCCATAATATACAAATACAAACTATTGTCAAGATGCATTTACAGCGTGTACTGTGATGATTCCTGAGCAAAAAGGCTCTCTCATAATAATGAATGCCCATTATTATAAATAAGCACACAGTAGAAATAACTCATGGCACACAAAAGCACACGCAAACCGCTTGGTTTGTTCCAGAGCTCAGACACCAGCGCTACTATTGCCGAGCTCTGCGTTGGAAGAGCAACTGGAGTCCTGCCATGGAAATGAGCAGCATGCTAAGGAGCAGATGTTCCTCCTTGGAGGGGTAGGGAGGGAAGTCTTGAACCAAAATGTTGGTGGCCCCTTCTGGGTTTACGAGACAACCCAACTGCTGAGATGCTGTCCTGAAACTCTGATGGACCTGTCTACTAAAAATCTGGAAGCTGTAGGAGGTGCGCTTACACCAGCACTTAAGAAACATTTTGAAAGTCGTGTTTAACTACCATTTTTAAACCTATGTCAAGGGCCAGGAGGCTTCTTCCCCTTCACCGAAACTTCACACGCTTCCAAGTTCCCAGAATAATGTGCACGTCAAAAAATACACTGACCATCTTGCTCTGTAGAAAGAGGGTTTGTGTGTGCCAGGTTCCACACAGACAGACACATGGTATAAAGTCAAATTGGCCATTGCTTTTATTAATTACCAATTGAACCAAACTGAGCAACTTAACCCCAGGCCTGGAAGCTGTGCCAGCTCCACTGCGAGCTACGCCACCGCACAACCTCCCCCCAAAACCAATCAAAGCGAGCGCGTCTGCCTTGCATCTCGCTCCACCAACACGCACGACACGGCCCCAAACGCTGCAACGCGGCTCCGCAAACAAGAAAAACCTTTTCTGCTCTACTGTGTTCACTCTCGCTCTATAAAAATTAAAGAAAAATTGTGTTCATTTTGCTTGTCCCAGGGTTACGAATTAAAAAATGATTTGCCATATGAACAATACAACCATATTTTACACAGTAGCACAAACTGCATCCCAAAATGCATTATGCATTAAAATACATGGCAGCAATCTCAGATGCAAGTTAGAGACGAGTGGTGTAAAAGCACTGTATAGTGAATAAATGAAAATATTCCAAAGGCCACCTGGGAAGCCAGCAGCAGAGGCAGGTGCAGGAACCGTGTGGTTTCAGGGCTCCAGCTCAGGCCATGGCTCAGCATCGAGAGGGGATGAAGGTCTCTGGAGAGGAAACCAGAATCATACGCAAAGCAGAGCACCTTGAGAAGGCATGGGAAATGCCCTTGGATTTGAGGACACAGAAAAACAGGGAGCTGAACAACTACAGCATGGTAGCCCAGGAAGAAAAGATGACRTCGAAATGGCTGAAGCAATATCAGAAGTAGGAGAAAAAAAAAGGAACCTGATCCGTGGCCGAAGCCCTAGATTAGCTTTCAGTAACACAGTCTGATGCTCAGCTTACACTCCCTAACAACCAAATCAGACAAACCTGTAGTCCTTCACGCGAATTCAAACACYCCTTGGGGACGGCTATTTGGAATAAACCGGAGGGAGTGCATGAGCGGTTTTAAATTAAGAACGCAGTTTTGAATGAAAAAATGTGGGTTTGACTTAAGAATGAAGTTTGGAAGCAGAACCTATAATCACCTGCGGACAGAAGTGCTTTTGTCCTGTTCCTTGGAGTGCAGAGAGACATGGRCAGCGAGGAGTGCTGGCTGCGGCAAGAAGGCAATCCTTTCGTTCTTCTGCGCTTCCCAGTTCCTACAGGAAACATCCCAAATCCACACAATGTTCCCGAGCAGTACATTTTGCCTATGGATCTCCAAGCGATCTGACAGATGTGTAAATTCACACTGAGCCAAAAACTGCCCYGGGATAATACAGCTGTGCACGCTAAAGAGTGCAAGTTATTCCAACATTAACTTGTGGACACAGAAAAATGTCATTTTAACCCACCTTTTGCTTCCAGGTGTACAGTCGCCTGAGGTCATTTGGGGCTGATTCCACGCCATTGCAGTCAAACTGACCCCTTTTTTGCCCATTAAAAACTCAATGCAGAAAGAATGATTTTCTTTTTTTTTTTTTTTTTTTTTGCTAATAGAGCAAGTGATTTACAGTCGTTGCGAGGATGAGGAGATTTTCTTAAATGCCAAATGTTGATGGATACACAGTGCAGATATACACTAGTATCATAGGCTGTAAATGTCACTTAGCCTCAAGAATTCCTCTGTCCAACACTGTTATAACAAGGTGCTTTTAAAATTGGAACAGGATTTACACCAGAGAGGTGTGAATCAAGGATACATTTTTTTACCCAGTGATAGCTCATCAGCTTGTTACAGAAACCTGGCATGGTTTAGGCAAAGCTAGATAGTTACTCAAACCCACAGTGATTTACAAGGGTTGCTCTTAATGCTTTCAAAAGGAGCTATTACTGAATGTCCCAAAAGTAGCTTTGAGCATAATAGTCTAGTTTGTGACACGTCGACCAAAGTAGCCAAACAATCCGGAACATATTAATTACAGACAGAAAACAGATTGTTCCTAAAAATACAGTCTTACTCTGTCTTTTCATGGAAAAGCTGTTTCTGAGTAGGTGAAGCACACAATAATTCGTTCTCCAAACCAATCGAAACGTACCATTAATAGGGGCACAGTCAGCAGCAGTCACTCCTTTACACCAACATTCACTAGACAAAGTTATTAATCCCACATTAATCATTGGATAGAGTCATAATGGAGTCATATAATAGCTGAAAGATTACAAACTTGGAGATCTGATGCAGAAAAAAAGGGTTGGAAAGAAAAATAAGTGCTATAGTCAATGAATTCTCAATGGCTATTACTTCAAATCAAAAACTTTGTTTTTCCAGGCACCCTACATCAATGTATCAAAAGATACCCAGAAAAGAAGTGTCATTTTCAGGCATTTGGGGTAGGGGGAGGGGAAACAGAGAAGAGGAAATACATCCCAGTGGTAAAAGCATCAGATGAGAAATCATCAGCCCCCTCCTTGCCGCGCTACCTTTACCCCATCTGCAAATCTTGTGGGGAGGGAAGGGAGATGGACTGATAATATTTCCTTGCCCTTGAGGATGTAATTGAGGCTCTGATTCATTAATGCTTGTAAATCACTGTAAATATCCAAGTGACCAAGCAGTTATTGCATAGGACTAGGGGGTCCACAGCATAATTTTTCTTTCCCTCCGGTTCCTCTGAAGGTACTTATTAAAGATCTCTCAATTTGCAAGTCCCCGAGCTTGTGGAGCCAAGGACGAGGTAGTGAGAAACTACTGTTCAGAGTGCTCATCCTCTACCCTCAGCAAATATCTCAACCATCCCTATATCCAGTGAGTTAACRGTGCCAGAAACAGCTCGAAGATGGGTCCTCCTTGAGGGGCGAGATGCTTACAGCGACCATGTACAGCACAGGTTCCTGGGATGCCTTGCTAGCGAAGCACCAGGGATCCCAACCAAAATCTAAACATGCTCAAGATGGATGTAACCTAAGGACATAGAGCTTCCCTTTCTCTTTACTGTATACTGAGCATTCCTGTTTCTAATCCTTTTCCATACCAATGCTAACCTGGAGACAATGCAGACCAATTTGCTGCTGGCTTTCCAGAGTCGACTGAAAGACTGGTTGAAACGGCTCTGCGAAGAGGACTGCAAATCTCCTCATTCATTTCAATACGGGAAGATTGATACTGAAGGGCCAACTGTGTACAGCTTTGTACGGCTGCTCTCCATGCCAAGCCATCTCTTGAATGCTCTCAGGGAACTGGGCGGCGCGTGTCAAGTCGTGGCATTTCACCRGCGTGGTGGTACGTGCCATAGAGCAGCACTGAACACGCAAGAACACACACAAAAAACCCCATAAAAATAGGATGCTTGTTACTCTCTTAAACACATGGTTAAAAGTTGCATTTGCATTGCTTTAACCTACAAAGCACAGCATCGTTCATGGTGCTTTGTGGGCTTATTCCCATAAAACCTGATGCAGGAGCAGTGAAGGTAGTTCTGTTTAATAAGATAATAAATGTTTTTGAATGACTTAAAGTGATGCTCAGATTACAGCATGAAAACTAAATTCCAGGAGGAAAGCCACAGATGGGAACAAAAATGCCCACAGATTATCCTCAAATATTCTGGAGAATCTCTCTTGGGATCCTCAGCATAAACAAACCAAAAGTCCACTGCGGCTATTCAATAATGAATTTAAAAGGCAGAATATTCTCTGATCATATTTTCGTTAGTAACTCTCCCTATTGATCACGTGTCTGTAGTTAATGCACAAGAATTTCTTCACTGAGATTTTGATTCCACAAAATACTTTGCATTTTAACGTGAATTCATGTTTCAAACTGCACCGTGGGCAAGTGTTTTGTTGGAGGAGAAGGGGTGAATCTCTCCATCAGACATTGAGGCTCCTTCATGATTTAGGACTATTTCTCCCTAACCCCAGCTACCTAACCCGGGCAGCCTTTGCTCCCCACACCGGTGGCAGAGCAGGTCTCTGTTCTCTCTCACCTCTGCCTTCTCTTACCGCCTGTTTATCTCCTAAAYGGTTTAAATCCTTCTGTCTGTCCACATGGCCTTCCTGATCCCCCTCGGGCATCTGTTAGCAAACCAATCCAAAATTCCCCTCGTGTTCTTCGCCTTTGCCAGGTTTCCATACCCTACGTCAGGGTGAGCAAATTTTAACGGAGGAGATGTCATCTCGGAGCGATTAACATCTTTTGGGGTTACCCAAGAGCAGCTCTCATCCTTGCGACACCCTTCTGCACTTCACCCTTGGGGTGACTGTTGTCCCCTAAACACTTCACGGGTCTCGCTCCTTTGCTGTGTTCAGCCAAACTTCTCAACCCTTGTCAGGGTCAAATTCTGTCAGC
This sequence comes from Phoebastria nigripes, assembly GCA_035582835.1. NCBI lineage: Eukaryota > Metazoa > Chordata > Aves > Procellariiformes > Diomedeidae > Phoebastria > Phoebastria nigripes. Next base: position 2,189,150 of record JAYKAV010003177.1, read on the forward strand.
TTTGGGATTTCAATCATTATTCCCTCCAGTGCCAACTCTTTTCAAAGGAAACAAATACATTRTACAAAGGAGAGAATGAAGAAAAACACCCGGCTTTTGATTTTATTGATATATATGAATGTAAACAACTTCAGGGACTGCTGCTTAGTGAAAATGTTATTTGTCTGCTCTTTTTTATACATATAATTTCAGATTTTGTGAATATTTTGAATCTGTTTTTATCTTCAAGAGTAGAAAACTAAAAGGTATAATGTTAGGTGACCTGCAAAATTTTCTACAGATGGAGAAAAATGTGCTAATGGACCTCACAGCCTCAGATATCTGACTCAGATTTCTTAAATTAGACAAAGCCTAGTGTTAATGACAATACTTACTGCCTAATCCAAAAACCAAAGTATGTTTTGCCCATGATATGTAATCCATAATAAATGTTTAAACAATCTATGCGATTTCCAATGTCCAGGAAAACCTCTCAAATGAGTTTCATCTCTAGGCACCTCCTCAAGATGGAACAAGATCTTCTGTAAATGATTAACACCAGCCCTCGTTTCATTGAGCTCATCTTCTGGTGAGCCACATGCTTCGTTTGCTCCGGTGGCAGAGGGAAGCCAACCCGTAGGAAATGGGTCTGCTGCAGTTTACAATGTCTTTTAGCATGGTAACAGTAAAACCAAGAATAGCTTTTTAAACCAGTCACATTTACATATGTATTGATTCCTTTCTCTTTTGTAGCGGTGGTTAATGCAATCTGATAAGCCACATACTGAATATTTGAACACTATGAAAATCTGCTTTTTAGGATATGTATGTGATAACTTGGATGCCACTAATGTAATTTTAAACTTTTACAGCGTGCCAAAATATCTGACAAATTTTGTACCTTATTTCAAGAGGGTTTGGCATTTTTCTGTGCTGTTTTCTTCAAACGTACGTAGCAGACTCACTCACTACAGAAGAGCAGCAACCTCTAGCTCAGCGCATGTTAACTCTTTCACAGCACAGGACAATGCACTATTGCTTTGCACTGGAAGTGAAAAATATTGTCTCCAATTAAAATTGCATGGAAAATGAATGCAGACAAAATTTAATTACCCAAATTGGAATTTGTCTAGGACATAAAAGCTAACACCCATACAGTTTTCTAAAAAGGCATAGTCCCTATAATGGCCATATTTAATATTTTATATATAACCTAAGGTTAAATCTGGAAGATCTGCTATAGATCAATTATAAACCACTGAAGTACCCTTGAAAAGGAAGAAAACAAGCAGTTTTCTAGTAGCACCGAAGAATGTTACAAAACATCAAAGACCTTGCCCTTTTCCTGATAATATAGAAATCAGGCACTGATGGAAAAAAGCTCTCAYGATCACCGAGTAATGAAACAGTAATGAGCATGGCAGTCGTGTTCTCTGTTATCTCATTACAATACGTGGTATTGTGGTGTCTTTGCCAACAATAGCTCCTGATGCACTTGAAGGAAAGGGAAAAAAAGGTTGACGTCTACCGAATATCATTTTGGGTAGAAAAAAAATAATTAATGTAAGACTATTTCATTTCTCYTTGAGAATAATAATCTTTCAAAAATTGCATTCTTGATTTAAATATTTGTGGAGCTGGTTGTTAGCTAAGCCACRCCACCAGAGGTTCACTGTTGCTTAATTGTTAAAGTCGCAACAAATTACCCACAGAGGAGGTGGTTTAATAGATCTTTATTCATATAATTCCATGACGGGAACCTTTTTTCTCTCCAAGAAATGAGTGTGAGGCAGATTTTTTTGCCTATGTCCTACTCACCTTGAATTGAACACAGAGGTCCACTGAATTCAGCGTAGAAGAAATCATGGCACTCGCAGAGAAGTTCACATGAAAGAGTTAATGCACTTGCAGCTACTAGACACAAACACGAATCTTTGCAAGTCCTGCTGTAATGTGGCTCCCCTGATTGCCTCAAAAAGACAAATTCCTGTTACAACACAGAAACATTATAAACTAAATTCACCAGAGTCCCGTTGTGCCTTAGCTAGAGAATATGATTCCTGTATTAAGTGCTTTTAATTTCAGTGCTTGGGAGCTGGTTTAAAACTGTCTGCTAATTTGCGGCGCTGTAACAGTCGCACTCTCGCTGTTGCAATCAGAGGCAGAACTTCTTTAATGTGCCTCTTCTCATGCCACTTTGCTGAGGGATAAGCCTAGGCAGTTCTCCACCTGTCCTGACAAATAAATCAGCTGTGCGAAGCCTCCAACAGGTGAATTTGTCAAGCCTTGGTATACTCCTGATACCAGTGAAACCCTCCCGTGACAGGTGATGCTCAACCTGGTTTTATTTCCAGCTCTCTCAACCTGTCTCTCCCATCTCCCAGGGTCACCATCATCCTTCTTTGTTGCACCAACATGCTCTTGAGATGCTGACCCTCAGGAACCCAAAACTTCAAAACCATGAACCAACTGAGAGTGCTTTTGCAAAATGTGTTGGATGGCACTGCATACCTGTCCTGCAGGCTCATGCAGGACCATGCGCTCAGCATCGTCCCTGCCACCGCCGCTCCCCGCAGCTGCTCCCTGCAGCTGGAAGCATTGCAGAGCAGAATGAATGGGTCCACCTTTCTCATCACCAACTTGCAAAAATAGAAGACGGTTGTCCTAGGTCCTGACCACAATGAAATACTTGAAAAACATCCAAGCGACCAAATATTGAAAAACTTCCTGTGGGGAACATCAAAGAAATTTCAGGCGGATGTGGTCCCCTGCTCCTCTGCATCCCATCAACTAAAAAAATGTCACAACGTTGTTGAAGGTTACATGATGTAATCTGGCACAAGGTGGTAAATATTGAAGGCTGGGGAAAAAAAATCTTTAAGTTCAGTACTCAGTAGTAGATATTTCACTGGAATTTATTATGGCAGGTGGAAGTAGGGTAGATGACAATGACCTGCAAACCATAAACTTGAAGGTATACTTTTTTCCCGTGGAAGTGAATTATTTTCAGGTAGTTTAACATATCTCTGATTGTAATTACTACGCAGACCAAGATCACCCTGAACGTTTGACCTGAGTAGCTCCATTTCTTTGTTTAAGAACAGATTTACTTGAGGCTGGTGCAATATGTGAAAGGCGCTTGGCTCCACTGCTGGGAACAAAAATGGAATATTAATTAATTTATTTTTTTAAAAAATTACTATTGTATCAGAATCTTAAAGCGGGGCATTTTTCTGTGTCAGGAACTGCTTTTTAAAAATGCATCTTTAAAATAAAAAAAGGAGAAAGAAAGAAAAAGAAATCATTCTTCTTCAAATTGAAACCAGCATAAAATATTACCCCAAAAGACCTGGGCTGATTTCTTTATAAATGAGCACAACGTTAGAACCATGGCAAAGGCAAATTGGCCTACAAGAAAACTGACAGCTTTATAGCCCCTGCCTCTGATTGAAATGTTGGGAAATCTCTTGGCAATTCTCCCAGACATCCAGGTAGAACAGTGAGTTCACTGATTATGTTAACTAAAACAATCTGCCTTTGCACAAACGCACCTCGAGCCCAGCCAAGTGTGAAGGCTTATCAACGTGCCAGACCAAGAAAAAGACCTATTTACCTGCCGAGAGCAGCTAAACGACGGGGCTCTGCAAAACAACCCAGGGACATCTGTGTGCAGGGCTTTTTTTATTTTTTTTTAATTTTTTTTTTAATATATAGTCTAAATGAAGGCAATGAACCCTCGGCAGGACTGCGTGGGTGTTAAACAAGAGCGCAATTCCAACCGATGTGTTTAAACGCCAGTAGTAATCATTAATAACAAGAAACACCATCCTAAGGAGCATGGTATTAAAACACATACGGACAAGGAGAATAAACTTATTTCTGGGAGAAAGAGGCTCAACATAGCCCTCATTCGTTATCTTTTCGGCTGGCCGCGGCGCGGAGGAAGCTCCTCCAGGACACGGGCATCCCGCTCGTGGGGTGAAGAAGGGAATTGTTTATGTTTTCTAGGGGGAAAAAATGAGAGCCATAATAAACCTAAACAATAAAGATTACAAAAAGAAACAACACTGTTAAGTGGCAATCTTTTGAGGTGAATGCATAGCTGAATGTTATTTTAAACAGCACATAACCCAGGGAATTATGATGTTGTTTACACAGGCCTGTCTCTTGGAATCTGTATATGTTTAGAGTTCGGTTTGTTATATGTCTTGGTTAAGCTCTCCAATATGTCTGTCTTCCGAAAAAGAACCCTTTGCTGTGCTAAAAGTTAGCTCCAGCAAGTTAAAAATACGGAGGAAGTACCTTAAGTAATGTCCCTTTCCCCAGAGATGCCCTTGGTAGCAGTCAGTAATGCAATCAGATACCTAGGGTTATTTCGATTGCCTGCCAAAACATCACTCACGTCTATTAAAGCATCCTGAAAAACACCATTACATCAATTCCAGCAACAGCATAATTATTCTTCTTTCTGGAATGTCTTCTGATGTGAGTCACCCTGCCAGCGTGGGATTTCGCTGGAAAGTGGCTGTAGGAATGTCCCAGAGGCTGCGGGGTGGGGTGGGGGCCGACAGCGAGATGCTCTCACCCCACCACTCGGAGGATGCCCGGGACGGTGGCTGGATGCACCACGGGGTGACACCCCACCGACGGCTTAGACACAACCCCCTTTCCCAAAGATGTGGAGCCCTAACATGTTTCTTCTGCACTTATGTACTGAATTTTGAAAAAGCACGTTTTTGCAATGGCAAACCAAAGCAAAGCACCGACAAGTATATCTTTGCTGAATAACTTGGGCTTCTCCTTAAAAATGCAGGCAGCAAGCTTCTAGGAAGCACATGGCATAGTTACAGTAGTTTATGTATTAATGAGTACGTCTGTGCACTGTAAGTCATTCAGACTGCAGTTATCTTAGAACTTTCACGCAAGCAATGCAAACCGCACCTCCTTAGTCCACTGTAATGTGACTGCCACTGGGATTGTAGTTCGTGCATCTTTAGAAGCAGAAGGATTATTATGGTCCTATATTTTGAGAGTTAACAAAAATATATAGAAAATCTGTGTGAGAAATTCTGGTTTTGATTACACTAGTATAAATCCCGATTTCTTTGATGTCAATGGATCATCTAGCTCAACACTCACACAACAGCAGAGAGTTTGGCCCTCTGCCTTCTCCTTTAATCTTTCTAACAGAAAAGTTTAACTTGATGAAATTCTGCTTCATTGCAGGAATAATACTGGCTAGAATAATGCAGATTTAATTTTGCATTTTAGAAGAATAAAAAGCATTTGACATTATCACTATCACTAAACAGGCAACTAGATCAAAAGTCGTCCTTAAAAGAACTACATGTAGATGATTTTTACCAGGAATGCAGAAATGGACAAGTGCCATTGCTAAAAAAAAAATACATTTTTTTGTTGTTGTTGTTTTATATGTGAACATCCAAACTGTTCCTACCCAGCTCCATGAAGCTGTGGCAATGCTAACAGACTTGTGATGAAGACCTGGCCTCATTGAAATTAGTCAAATTCCCAGCAACTTCAAAATTTGTGTCTTTCCAGCTATGTTCTGCTTGCTAAACATTACAGAGTCCACACCAATGATAAAATAAACCATTTGTTCAGCTCTCAGATAGATCCTAATGTCACAATCAAAATGACAGTATGGGAAAGGCTCTGGAAACAGACCCTTTGAGCATCCTTACATAAGGAAAAAATGATAATTGAAATGCTGAATAGTCACTTGCATCACTCTCCTAGACACGAGGACAAATGCGACATTCCTCTTCCTCTGCTGTGGGGATGCATGTTTGATGTTGGTTATTAGAAAAAAGCCCTTCTAAAATTTCACTCCTACCTTCAAGGAAGATTTGTTAACAAATTGAGAAGAGAATTCTGAGGAAAAAAGAGTGTGTTTTCACTGCAAGATTAATATTAACAGGATATCTTTATTAGCAAACTAGTCAAGCTGGAATGTCACCAGTCTGCAGGTGAGGACACTGTGCCATTTCACAGAGAGTAAATAAAYGTGATCTGGAGGTCCCCTCTGCTCCACCAAACAGAAAAGATGTTATTAAGAGGTTATATTTTGAGGGTCTTAGCATATGGAGAGCACCATCTTCCTGAATCTCTATGCTGCCCTGAAAGCTGTATCTCAGAGTGCCACAAAGAGCTGTGTTACAAGATTTGGAGAAGAACGTTTGCAAGGGTGGTGATGGGAAAAATACATCTTCCACTGGAAGCCTGAAGTAACTCCTTCTGCACCCTCCCATATTCGTTATGTCACTTCTGCCCTCCCCAAAAACATTTTGCCAGGGTCAGAGCTGTGAGGCCAAACCCTTAGCCCTGTCCCACCCACAGGGAACAAACTCTCCCCATGAAAGAACTGGTTGAACAAAACCTCGTCCCACCAAATCTCACTCCTCATCTCCCTACAAAGAGAAAGGTCATGAACAGGCCATCAGCAGGTCCAGGCTTGGCCTGTTCGTTACAATAAAGCCATAAGAGATGTGAACGTGATTAGATCCATTTTATCAATGAAAAAATGGAGGCAGAGAAGCATGAAAAATGTTCATACTTTTCAGCAGGATATTTTCATGCATTTGGCATTTATCACAATTTAATCTRTTTTATGTTTTCTTGATTGTTTATTGTAAAATGGGATAGGTACTTTGAACAAAGCTAGGGCAGGAGATGAGTCAATATCCAGCAGCAACAAATATTTAGAGGCAACAGATTTGTAATAATTAGATGGAGACAAGAGATGATGAATTGGTAAATCTGAAAGTCTTTACAAACTCTGAAAATCTCAGATGATCGTTTAATCCATCAACTATCTTCTTAAGAAATACAATCATGGAAACTCCTGCCAAAAAAATCCTTCCTGTAATCCTACCTTTATCTCATCCACAAATATACATTTTCTATATAAAGACACGATCCCTCTTAAAAGGTCAGCATTTATAGTTGGCTACCAAACACACCAATATGCCTACCCAACCATTCAAGCTCTTTACCATATCTATTTTATAATCTACAGACAATTCTATGGCAAACAGGGTAAAACATCCCGTTTCTACGTGGCAGACATATGTTTCTTCACATACCAACTTCCACTTCTCTTTCTCACAGGTTACACACAGCTTAGATCCCCTTTTAGCTGAACATGTGCTGAACTTATTAAAGATGAAGTGAACAGGCATTTCCTCATAGTAATACCTCACACACGGGACAGCTTAATGGCTTTGCAATTAATATATGCATAAGTACAACCTGCATTGTCGGTGGTAAAAGGCAAGCTGGCTACTTGATGACACATAATTAAACAACACCAAGGTTCTTGTGTTCAGTGCAAGCATGCGATATACCTGTTCAAAGGTGGTATATGGTATGAGCCTATACATAGTTTCCTCCAAATATATGGCCAAGCTTGATCTGAAATGATTCTCTTTTTTTTTCAACCTATGGAAAGCACCTGGTCTCATCTCTCCTGGTGATGAGCAGCAATTTTAAAATGATGCTGCACCAAATCACACACTAGCAACAACAGAAAGCCTGGCCCAAGAGCTATAGGAAAATAAAAACAAAAAAAAAAAAAAAAAAAAAAAAAAAAAAAAAAAAAAAAAANAAAAAAAAAAAAAAAAAAAAAAAAAAAAAAAAAAAAAAAAAAAAAAAAAAAAAAAAAAAAAAAAAAAAAAAAAAAAAAAAAAAAAAAAAAAAAAAGAGGATATCTTATCTGAACATGTTACAGAGAACTGCTGCATGATGGAAATGGGGCCCCAGAAAGGGAAATCTGAGGAACTATTGCTTTATAGAAATCAAGGATAGATATCCTTACATTAGAGGAATGAATATAGGTTAAAAAATCCTGAGGAGGGTTGGGGAGCTGAAGCAGGGGTTTTTAAGCAGAGCCTTCATATAAATTCTAACTCTGCAGTTAAATGGAAATGCTTAAGCCTGTAAAACTAGGAGGAGATGAGGAAAGGGGGGAACCAGTATATATGAAACTAGCAGATACAGAGCCATTTTATACAGTTCAGTAGGCAGGCTAACATGAACTTAATAGTGACAATTGTTTTAAATTAATTCAAATAACAAATACACATTTCAGAGATTATGAAGTTTTGCACTGCATTTTTCTTTTTATCTTTCAAAGAAAACAATGCTAATAGTTTCCTTTTTCCTACGCTCAATGACTATTTACTACATTCTTGATGTGGACTTTCAAAATACAAAGAAGGTTTGGCAAGTTTTCAAAGTCTTTCTTCAAAGTCAGCTCTTAAGTACTTTTTATAAAAACATGAAGAATACTTCTTACTACGGAGAATTGATAATGTACTGCTTTCGTTATTTGTATATGAAATACTGTCAGATAAATGCACATGGATTCATTTGTTTGGACCTTCTCTGTTAACCTTCTGTATAAAATTGATTTCAATTGATCACAAGAGTCAGGAACGCAACAATTGCTTTCAACCAAAAGCAGCACCAGACATTATAGACCCAAGTTTCAAAGAAAAAAGTTACTGTACTTGCAAGTTTAGAGTCAAACTTGGCAGTTCTTCCAAACAGAGTGCTCAGAAGAAGAAAAATAAAAACAAACATCCTTCCAAGATTTTTTTTCTTCTTCAATTGCCATACAAAAGAATGGTACAAGTATGTCACAACCCTTTCAGAAAGTTATTCATGAAGACATAAGCAAAATGTCTTAAATATTTTGTTGCTAGATAGCTAACATTCGTATAGCATTTGGAGAACTTAAGGAACTTTAGAAAGTTGTCAGCTCTTTTCTGCTGCTCAGAGCTAAACTTCAAAACAGATGGGAATCAAAGCAGCCTACTCCCCATGACAAACCTAAGTGGTCAGACCATTTGTAGCCGATCACATAGATCTGTTTATTTCAGTGGTGAACTGAACTGGGGGCCAAATTTGGAGGTGATTTGTAAGGTGGTGCAAATTAAATTGTGTCAGTAGGTGTAAGCAGATGTGAGTGAGTGTGAGAGCCTGGGCTGGTGGTGCTGGCATGCCAAGGGGCCTGAGAAAGGTACCATCCAAGCCGGGAGGGAGAGGAGCAGCCCTTAGGGCTATGGTGATGTCTTCTTCCAGATCTAGCTGCTCTAGCTGAAATGGTAGCACCCATCCTCCGCACCCCTTGCTCACCTCCCTTCAAGGCCAGCGGAAGAGGGTGACGTGAACATCCCCCAGCCCAGCTCAGAAACACCCGGCTGGGTTAGTTCAAACGCTCTCCGTCAGCAGGGTAGCGGAGCTCAGGTTGCTTTGGTGGAAGTGGATAACGAGCATCTACGCCACCTCTTCCCCCCCAGAGCCCTGCGGGCAGCGGTGACAGGCAGGACCATTTTCAGCTGGCGCAGTAGGTTTCCAAAGGAGCGTGTCTATAGTTTTACTCCAGTTGTGGGTCTTCCCCTGATTATCTCCAGAAATTACATTGTGGCCTTCATTTCTCTCCCTATCCTTAATGCCCCTGTTCCTCCAATTTCCTGTCTCCGGTACTGACACCTCTTTGTTCATCTCCCATCTTTTCTCTGTCTTGTCTATTTAGACCGTAAATTGTTTGATAAAGGGACCATGACTTAATAGGTGTTTGCACTACATCTGGCACCATTTGGTCTTAATCTCAGCTGGGACATGAAGTCTCTACTATTAAGCGAATAATTAATAATGATTAGGTCCTAAAGCAGCAATGTGAAACTCCACTAACCTTACCCACTGCTCCTATCACTCTTTTATTTCTTCTAATGCCTGCTGGCTTCAGCAGGGATTACTCCTGAGCCACGTCGACCGAGGAGCAGCAGGCACTGCTGTTCGGTAGCCCACTGGATACTTTCTCTCCTTTTTGGAAAAAGGACAGTTAAACTGGGAATTATGCTAAATGCGAGTGCAAGGTCTTATGAAAACTTATAATGTATTCTTGTGACAGGGCTATGCTATGCATAATATAAACAGCTGCATGTAAGGGAGATCACTGCTCTGCTTCAGGAAGTAATAGCTAAAGAAGCATTTATTTCTGACAATTAATGGACATAAAAGCCTATGTATTATCTAAAGAGGAGAAGATTAAAGGAGGGAAGTAGCTTACACTATTGGATTGGCTGCACCAAAACAAATAACCTCACAACTTCATTTTGTACAGAGCCTTCCATAAAGTCTGGATAATAAAATGCTTTACAGCGAGCAAAGAGGGAGGGAGGAAGCAGAAAGCAGAACAGATATGTTTTGAGCCGAGATTGGATACGAAGCAGCGAAGCCGTGCCAAGCAGCAGGAGCTGCAGAGGAGAAGCTCTCACCCCAGCGGCAGCAGGAGCCCAGGACAAGCCAGGCAGCGGGCTGGGCTTAGGCTGAGCCGTGTAAAAAGAAAGAAAAAAAAAAGAGGAGGGGGGGGGATAAAAAGACGAGGAGCCAAATTTTTCTCCTGATTCCACCAACGCAACCCCACTGACATCAATGGGTGTAACTGAGAACAGAGCCAACCCAAGGCAGCCCGACAGACACGCAGGGAGAGTTTGAAAACAAACAGGATGCTCCTGATGGGTGAAGGAAGATGGATGGGGAGTTTGCGGGGGAGCTCCCGGCCACCCCGCTCCCTGGGAGACCCCATCCCAGACCCGCACGGCAGCAGCTCGCCGTACCGAAAGGTTTTGCTCGGGAGGCCCCAGGATCTCCCCAGAGCCACGGCTCATAGCGTGGGGCAAGGGCTGTGCAGGTTAAAGCTCCTGGTCCCCATAGACCAGTGTGTCAGAGCCCGGGAGGCAGCGGGCGGATGCTGGACAGAGGGCTGTTCCCTAAAGCTTCACTGATTTTGCAGGAAAAGGCACATTTCTAACGGACTGATCAGCCCACTTCTTAGTGCAGGGTAAAAAACAAATCTTAGGGAGCCCGCTGCAAGAGGAGTTGTTTATCTGCCAAATGACAGAACCCCCGTGATTATTTCTGGATCCTGTTGTAGCACGTAAAAAGACCAGATTCAATAAAAAAATGATTTCCAGCTTCCCCAGCAGAGAGATCCGTGCAAGACTCAAAATAAAACTCGATTTCTCCAGGCTTGCGCAGTCTTGTGCTGAGTTCAGTGGTGTGCGAAGCAGACACGTTTTTTATAGAATCTCACCCTAGATTACTTTCAAAAGTAGTTTTTTCACAACATATTTGTTTGGAAGATTTTGCTGTCTCTTCCTCTTTTTCTATTTTCAGACAGCTTTGCTTAGTGGGAAATAGATAAATAAATGCAGATCTTTTTACGGTTACTCAACATTTAAAAATTGATCTACTAAAAAAAAAAAAAAAAATTATTCGGCGCTCGTGGGACACACACACATACTCCTTAGCTCTCTAATCCTTCCTAGAAAAAAAAAGTCCAAATAGTCATTTTGAAAAGTTGCTGGGAGTACACAGACAGCTGTTCCTCATACATACTGCAAATGTTTCTTTTAAATTCCTACAGACGCAAGAGTTTGATACCAAGCCAGTACCTCTAGAAATGGAGAAAACTAAACACACCCCATACTGATGCTTTTACTGTCCCAACAAACTTTCTCCCACAACTAAAATGTTAAAACTTTTACCCCACATCCCACATTGTGAGATTAGTCCAATAACTAATGCTCTGTCCAAGTAAAATACATTTTGTCATTGCTTGAAAATGTTACCTTTCACAGAAGTATAGTATTTCTGACCAGCAGGGAACATATGTCAACATTATCTATTATTACACAATGTCAGGACCAGAAAGGGAAGGTGGGTGGTGGATGTTAATAACAACTTAAGCGATTTTCTAAAAGAGGCATTTGAGAAGTACAAAGCCAGAAGTTTTAAATGTTTTGTCTGATTGTAGCTGTGTCAGCAACCTGCCCCCACCGCTAGCACAAACCTAATTCTGCCTGTGACCCAGTGCCTAGTTCTCTTTTCAATTTGAGCCAACACATTGCTAAACTGGAAAGTTTGAAAAATACCTTAGAAAACTTCTCCAGCAAAAGGAAAGAGAAAAAAGAAAAGAAAAACTTATGATCAGCCCTGGTGAAAGTGTTAAGGCTGTGATCTTGAGGCAGAGATTTTTTGCTTCAGTTTTCTTTAACGCTGTGTTAATCTGCTTTTTGTGCACGGCTACCCATAAATATATTTGTCTGCAAAGATTTTTTTACTCGATGGCAGAAAGGCACAGCCCCACRCGGCAGGCTATCACAGAAACCACCTATTAGGAAATTGGGGTTCACCCCAACATCCTGCCACAGATTTCTCGGGTGCCCCCAGTCATGTCGCTTTGCCCCCCTGCCCCTCAATTCCYGGGGTGCAGCCCCGCCGCTCGCGGCCGGCCGCCCTTCCCACCAGGTGTTGCGGGATGGGTATGCCAGAGACCATGACACAACCACAGCAAAAGGGTCTTCCAAATACCTGAGATAAACAGATAGCCAGCTGAGGTGTTTACTTACCGCACGCATGCGAGATTTCACTTCGATAGGCGAACGCGAACTGCTGAAGCAGCCCGCCCAGGTCCCGGGAGTCGCTCGGAGGCAGCTTCAGGATGCTGAATGATGGACCCTTTGGGTGCTCCRCGGGACAGGTTCGACACCCCTCCTCATCACCCAGGATTTGGGGCGATTTGGGTAGTTTTAAAGTGACCAGACAAACATTTTTGGCATGGACTTGCCTATAAAACCCTCACTGTAGGAAAGTTTGGGAGACTCCCATCTCCCACCAGAAAGCCTGCAAACAGAAATGGAACAAGCAAACGCTTGCGCTAGATAAATCAAAGGGAGATGAAGGTTGATGCCGTTATTCAGCCACATTTCCAGTAGTAATTCTGTTACTGGAAATGCTGCAATTAGTGTCTCCAGCATCTCTCTTCCACAGTCTGGTGTTAAATCAGAGAATAAAGCTGGAGGAGAGAAGGCCTGTGGTGCTCACCCTTCTGGGAAGCCAAGCTCCCGTCGCCCATCCGGGGACGGCTCCTCACGGCCGGCCGGCACCCCAGAGGGGCGAGCCCAAGGGTCCCCATGTTCTGGAAGGGGGAGAGGAAAATGGCATTTTCCTTAAAACAATTGCCACGTGTGAGGCATGTTTGGTGCAGGTATTTCTTAAGCAGCATGTTTCCACGTCGCTGGTGGATAAATGTGTTGGTCCCAATCTCACCGCTCCAGAAAGAGGAGCCAACCCCTCAGCATCGTGCTGGTATTTGGGTAGGGTTGCCATTAAAGCCCATTTTCTGCATAACCATGTCAAATAATGGGCCTCACGTTCAATTTTACAATGTGGATTTGGGTATTTCAGAAGAAAAATTACTTCCCCCACCACAAACACAGTTGTGTCAAAGTTGCCAGGCCCAAAATATTTCCTCACCTATTTTTTTTTTTTGTTTTCATATCTGTTTACAAAATCTATGTAATTTCTTTGCAATGTGTTCTTTCCCCAAAAGCAAATCCTTCAGGGTATTTATTCCCCTCAAAATACAAATTATTTTGTTCCCCGGTAATTATCTGTTTTGCATACAGTTACACAGCTGAATCAGAAGCAGCAAGATATGAATAAATATATAAATAATGGACACACCGAGGTGTAGTTTCTCATGTTTAACATAACACAGGGGAATACATTTTTATAGCAAGCCAGTAAATGTTGTAAACTGATGTTTTCAATTCCAGTGACTTAGAATTAACTTCTAACTGTGAGATCTAAACTAGCTGCAGTCTTTTATAATCTCATGCTTTAAAGCTATAATGGTTTTTTTCATCTGCTGTTAAAGAAGAAATTATATTTTACTAGGAGATGGTAAAGGTAAACCATGGAAAAAGTATACTTCAAACTGCTTAAATATGATTATTTTTGTTCCATGTGATTTCACTCAGTGATATAAAGGAGAGAGCCCGGTTAGCTTATTGGAATGGGAATGTGCCGGTGAGTAGAGAAAAGCACACATTGTTTGCCAACGTTTATCAAGTTTACATAAAAAAGGAGAAATATATAAAAAAAACTGTAGGAAAACCACTTTTTTTTCCCCATAAACAGCAGTTCAAACATCTACTGAAAGCAAAATTTTGTCCTGTACCTTTTTTATGAGGCCCAAACCAGTACCTTTAGAAGCAATTTCACACAAAAAAACCCCACTAATCCTCTTTGGAAGCACACGTTCTTCCAAGCCATGACAAGGGGTTGCCACATCCCAAAAGCTCTCGCTCGGTCCAGCGCAGCCCGGCCTTTGCCTTGCGTGGGTTTGGAGCAGATCAAAGCTGGCCCCAGGATACCTTTAATGAGTATTTTTTTATATGACTGACCTACAGCTCTCCTGATCTGCTACAACACTTTTTTGACCCCTGCCACCCTACCTGGTTCCTCTGCAGGGCTGGAGGCACCCCAAAGCCCCAAGGCAACCACCACTTGCACCGTTCCACCCAGCAAAAGTAACTCCTGAGAGTCAAACACCCCTGAACCTGGGCTTGGAAATTCAAACGCAACATGTGCTGGAGCTCGCCGGCCTTGCTCTGCTTCTTCAGGAATGAGGTTGGAGCTCTGAACTCAAATCTGAACCTGGATCTTGGGTTTAGAGCCAAGGTTTTGGGTTGGGCCCCATCTCTAGTAAAAAAAGGATAAAAAGAGATGAAAAGATAATTGCAGAAACTTAAAAGCCAGTGCTGCATTCTTTTAAAATTACAAATTAAGCTATAAGCAATTCCAAACTATGCTGTTTTTATTAAAAATGACTTAATAATCTAATCTTCCTTTCCTTTCTCTTCTTTTGGAATTTATCCTATATCCTAGTAATCGCACATAGAAATTACACAACACCACACTGGATACTCCTGACAATATAAACACAATTGTTTATCCAGAAGCATTATAGGTTCATGCAAAAATATGGCATTTAAAGCTTGTGGTCAGATCAAGAAACCACAAGTATAATTGTTTGTTTATCCAGCCAAGCATTACTCCGCCGTGTAAGTTTATGGGGGTTTTGCATTTATTTATTTATTTCTAGGCCATTTTAAAAATTAAAGTTATGGAGCGAAAGCAGACGATTAAAGGCAAAGCCCGCGTGCGGAGGGACGTTTTTAATATGGAAATCGTGCCTTTGTCATAGCTTGTGTTACCCAGTTTCATCCTTCCATGGAAGCCTCGTGATAACAGGGCCCTTTGGTGGAATTTCGACATATTTTTCCCTTTAGTTCGGGGCAGCTGGTTTCTTTCCTCTCGGAGGAGAGAGTCGAAGTATATTTATCACTCCAGCAGTGACTCAAAACAAACAGGAAATCTTCATCAGCAGGCTCCTGGGCAAGGCAGATACCAAGGTACTGGCAGAAAGGAAACAGAGGCTTTCGGCTGTGGGAGTCCGACACGCAGAGTATATTGCAGCGACAGCAGATAACTCAGCTAGAGAGCCACCAAATTATTTTTAAATTGAATAAAAAAAAAAAAAAAAAAAATAGAGGGGATCCCGGGGTAGCTGAGCGCACAGGCAGCATCCCGGGGGGCGGCTGAGCTGGACGCCCAGCCCGGACACGCGGCGTGAACCTGGGAGCGGGAGGAAACCTGTATGCCGGCTGGGCTGGGAGGTTTCGCTTTGATCCGAGGCTTAGGAAACCCACTC
Source organism: Phoebastria nigripes (assembly GCA_035582835.1). Taxonomy (NCBI): domain Eukaryota; kingdom Metazoa; phylum Chordata; class Aves; order Procellariiformes; family Diomedeidae; genus Phoebastria; species Phoebastria nigripes. The sequence continues at coordinate 2,204,718 of JAYKAV010003177.1, forward strand.
CTTTCGCCCCAGCGAGTCCTTCTTTTAAAGCAGGGGTTTCCGGCGGAGTTGGCTGCCTCGAGACCAGGAGGGAGGCAAAAAAGAAGAAAAACAAAACAAAAAAAAGCCCCAAGACACAGTTAATAATTTTAACTACTGAGATGTTTATTAATATTCATGGGTGGTTTTTAGAAAAGCCTTTGCAAACAGGCTAATAAATGGCCCAACAGCCGATGACTCCTCCTGCATTGATTAGAGACAGTCCTGACACAGGAACTGCTCTGTTGAGTTGGGTTTTTTCCCTTTCTTTCCCCACCAATGTCATTAAACATTAAACTAAAATACTTCAGTCCWTCTTAACAACAAACCACAAGCACAGCACAAGACCCGTACTGGTAGCGACTGCTCGGACCTCAGCCACGCAGATCCCTTGGAGACATCTCTGCTAAATGGCTGCAACTCTAGAAAGGATGCTGCGAGGCTGCAGGTCTGCCACCGCACCGAACACACAAGCAGCGCATTTTGGGTCACGCTCACGGGCTCGGCTGATCCATCAGATTAAGGAAACTGTTGCTGAAAATGGGGAGGATTGGGAAGAGTCACTATCTGCTTCCCCTGCTCTTCTGCTTCTCCCCAGGCGCCTGCTGTTTACCGCGGCCAGAGATGGGGCACAGTGATCCCTCGGTCTGACCTGCTGTGGGCTTATCTCCAGCACTGGCAGGAAAYGGTGGGGCTGGCCAGGCTGCGCTTTTGGTGGTTAAAAGGAGACTTCTGCACCTTAAAACGTGTGACTGACTGCCCTTGCTCTTGGCCAACCCTGGATAGCTGCAGTGCTGAGAGCCTACCACACCAAATGACTTTCCCTCTTGAGCCAGATGTACCCCTTGGCCTTGGAGGAGTCTGGAAGGGTCCTACAGTGACATTTTCAWGTGTCCAGGCTGGACTTGGCTTGAGCTTTCACTACCAGTCCTCCGACACAGCAGACATCACGTCCTTATCGCCAGGCTGCACCCTGTGACACCTAACCTCAACATCTCACCACAGAAATCCAGCCCTCTATTAATAAGGATGACTGGCTTGGCTGCAGACCTAAGGTGCAAGGGGCTGATATAGGGAACACCAGACACTCACATCCTCACAAACAGTTGGAGGGGCAGTGCACTCGGATGCAAACACTAACTATGGAAACGACAGCATGAAATCACCGTGGCCTGAGACATCCCAGACAGAATAAGCATTAGCAGTGAAAGAACCAGTTTAAAAGAGTGAGTGCTTCATACTGGCTCATACACAACCTCCACGGGACTGCCCTATGGAAAGCTGGCTAAGCTCTATGTCAGAGAGATGACTACCAAAACCTCTGGGTCAGGACAACTCTTTTTTGGAAGCATCTGGCAGAATGTATCACCACCGTGTTGACTCACAGATGTGTCAAGGCATAAAGTCAAGCTAGGTGGGTAATTCTGGAGAGTTTCTCTAGAGATCAGACTGTCTGTATCCTCCTAAGGAACAGACTAGTCTAGCCAGCATCTCAGCCAGTGCCAAGGAAGGGAAACCTGGTGAAGGTCTGCGTATACTGTGCAGTAGGTAAGAAGGTTAAGTTATCAAGGAGAAGGAGAAAACACCAGGGTTGCAAACAAGAAATATGTGGTATGAGGGTGCTGGAGACACCCTACTGCTACAGCTAGCCTGTTTCCAGCACAAGGCATTTTTTTTCAAGTGTGTAAGCTTTACTGGAACATTATATTGACTGCATACCTACCAGATCAGGCAAATCTCCCATGCAGCCAGAACTCCAGAGCATCAAGAGTTTGGAAAGGCCACAGTGACCGGGGCTCCCCCCAATAACACACCAGCCCACCCTCATCGTCTGGCTGTGCCGCTCTCCACAAACTGTGCCAACCCAACACTGCCAGTGTGCGATGCTCATCCCTGCTGCTGGGGGATGCAACGCCACTCAAGACTTTCTCCTTCCTTCCAGAAGGGTCAGAGGGAAAGCGAGCCAGAGCAAAGCCCTTGACTGTAACTGTAGCATGGGCAGTAGCATGGGGTCCAGAAAGCGATATCCTTTCATGTTTGTGTCAAAACTGTGAAGCCTTGGCTTGGAAATGGCAACTTGGCTTACCAGATGAGTCCTTCAGCTACTCACTGACTCAAAAGCAACTTAAGTGGCACACTCCATTTTATATTTCGCCAGCTAGAGATCTGACAGTATGAGAAAATTACAAAAAGCGCCGCACTGAGGATGTGATTTGCAGTCACGGGGAGCAAGTGGCAGAGCAGAGAACAGGGCAGAGATCTGTAACTCATACTCCATGCTTTACCTACCTCCTCAGACCTCAGAAATGTTCAAGCAAATTAGCAAGCCCATGGCAAACATTAACAGCTGTGCCTAAAGGTTAGCTTTGAAAGTATGTTAGAGCAGTCTTTGGGCTGCTCTGGCTAGCTTGTACTAGTCTTGAATTTGCCATCTGCAAGCCAAGGAAAGCTAGAGTGCAACATATTCCCACCACATGTCTTTCCATCCCTTTCTTTGCCTCTGGCACAGGCTTTACAACCAGGGCTGTGGCGGGCAGTTAGTGTGTGATGCTGGGCAGGGGGTGCGACCTTCCACGCAGCACCAGAGAAACCCAGCAAGGCAGAGACCCCGCTCCCAAAGCGAAAGAAAGGCGCTGTGGTCTCAGTATTTGATCTTCAACCAGCTGCATTCAAAATATTGGATAGCACAGGCCTTTTGAAGGTGCTCTGCAAGCCATAGAGGGTTATTGGCTTCGGTGATGAAGTGCACTAGTCAGGATTGGTTGACTAAAGGAATTTTTTTTTCCTTGGCATTGCTCTGTGCCATCTTGTTTGATTACAATATTTCTTCCTCTCAAATGTGTATTTTCCTTCTCTTGATCTTTGAACAACTTTGTGTTGCAACCCAAAGGTCTACACATTACGCTGCAGAATATTGCACCGTGTCCAGGATTCAGATCCTGGGCATTTGCCCACGTGCTGCATGGTACCGCAACAAACCCAAGATGCCATCCTGCCTACAGACCTGACAACTGGCCAGAATGAGGGCTACTGCTTGGGTGCCCCCAAAGCAAAGCAACACGCACACACTCAGTCTCCCGTGGGAGATGGGACTCAAGCAAAGCACTCAAAGTTACACGTCTAATTGATTTTTATCACGATTCATTTTCAAAACCAAAAAGGCACACTTTCCAAGCTGATATTCACATGTGATATAGATAAATCCTAGTTCATGGGGAGGGTCAAAAAACAGATTGGAAGAATCGAGGGGAATTTATGTGGAATCCAGAATCAGAGAGAAGAGGATGAAAGGAGAGAAAATTGTTGTGCATTCAACTGCTTAAGTCCTGCTCAACTCCATGATGACAAACAAACAAACAAAACCCGTGTCTTTTTTTCTCAGCCCAGTGATTACAGCAAACCCACAGTGCCAGCTTCAGACTGGCAAGGCAACTAGCACTGCTCACAAAAACAAATTCAATGCATTTTTTTTCTTTTTTTTTTATATCAGTTGATTTAATTATAAGGGTCTTCCACACTCTCACCTATTTCCTTACCATCAGTCAAGGGATATTTCTATTTCCACTGCTATTGTTTCAGGCTTATGAAATATCAAAAACTGAGGAATGAGAGGAAAAAAATCATGAGGGTATACTGCACATACAGACTTTTCTTTCAAAGTCACCAATTTAAATGCACGTGCAAAAAGGAAACTCAGGAAACCCATGTTGCCACAGCAATTCTGATCTGCCTCAGAGCTCCCACCCAGGAAAGGTGTCTCTGACGTTACCTAGGTGTCATCCAAACAAAATATTTCCAAACGAGGTACTTGCCACGCCTTTTTTCTTCTAATTCAGCATTTCAGCTGGCAGTAAGAAATAAATGAGAATCAAAACTTTTAACCAAAAAAAAAAAAAAAAAAAAAAAGCTTAAATTTTATTTGGAGAGAGATGAACTCCCAGGATGCTTTAAANCCTTTTTTCTTCTAATTCAGCATTTCAGCTGGCAGTAAGAAAAAAAAAAAAAAAAAAACTTTAAAAAAAAAAAAAAAAAAAAAAAAAAAAAAGAGTTTTTTATTTGGAGAGAGATGAACTCCCAGGATGCTTTAAAGCCTGGGACCCTAACCTGGCTGCCCTACTATTCTGGGCTCATCAGGACATCAAGAATACTAATTTAGCCTTAGGGCATTAGGGAAAAGCTCTCCTGTTTTAAACACGGAAAAGTGTTATTCAGTTATTTCTTGAACAAATACACTTCAAACAATGTGAAGGAAATGGCACTTCCCATTTATATGAGTTTACCAACAACAATCACGATGAAAAGGACAAAGACTATTTCAGGTTTGTAAGGGCTGTCCATTATAACGTGTTGTCCCATGCAACAGGGCGTGTAGACCTTGTAGGATCTGAGAAAGTAAAGAAAGTTCTCAGAAATCTTCAACAAGGACCGCTGCCAGTCGGCATTATAAATGCAGTAGGAGACTATCTTGTCCCAAAGTAGCATTCGTGAGGGTGGCTCTGCCTCTGAGGAACGAATTAGCCACTATTTCACGCCAGCCTCCCATGAGACCCTGTCCCCACGCAGCTCACCTCCTGCAACACCACAATTCACTTCTCCTCCCGTTGGACCTGCCAAGGTGGGTCCTGAGCCCGTTTATGCCACTGCAACTAAAAAAATCAGTCCTTCAAAGCAACAGGTTGCTCTGTTTGGAGGTAGATTTTTAAGAGGAGCAGAGCCTGCACCAGAAAGTATAACAGGCAATTTCTGCTCTATGCTTAACCTATGCAAATCAGGAGCATTACGATGTTAGCAGCCCATCAGCAGAGTTTGGCAGAGGTAACAACAACCATAGGGAGATAAGATAAGGCTGTAGGCTTTAAAGGTTGGGAAAGAGAAGTATCAGGATTACCAGGACGCTTATTGCCAACTGAGGCTGTTCTCCCACCCTCTTCTAGGAAAAAAAAAAAAAAACCTGATCCTTTGCACTTCACCCCGAGGAAGGAAAATAATCATTAGCTTTACATTATAAAGATACGTAAAATAATTGTCTCTCTAAGATGCAGACATGCCTAAACCAAGTAACCATATGTGTGTGCAGCTGTAGTTTTTACCATTGTGAYACAACCCAGCCTTACTATTACCCTCTCTCATTAGGTCATTTCTAAAATGTAGCGCGCTCKGAACTGGGACCATGTTCTGTTGGTTTGCATAGCTCCTATTTTTGCCACTATAAATAGAAGAAACAACTTTGCCTATTCTCCTTCGAATTACTTTGTAGGTTAAACAAAACTTTAACTGTTTCAGATAAAGACAGGCAGAAGGTGTTTTTTCCAAACATCCCAAGCGAAGGAGTGCATTTCCTGCTTCCCTAATTCAACCTACGGCATCAGACATCTGTAACTCTGTTTACATTCCAGCCCTTCACAACTTAATACCGCTTGAAGCATCAATAATATAGGGCACATTTCTGACTGTTCTTTAGATATTTTTTTATCTCCATGGGACTTCCTGGTTTGGGATTTTGTAGTTTACAGTTTCTCACTAATAGTAACTAGCTGCAGCATTTGGCCTTAAGAGTTTACATATTATTTAACTAGAAATAGGCAGCCTATTTTAATTACAGTAAAGAGCTCTGTAGAGGGCTCCTCTGTTTTTCCCCCYCCAACTATATCTGTTGGCTTAATAAAGATAGTACCACTCCCCATAAACTGGGCTGTAATCAAGTTCTTAGATATGCTAGTATTTATTAACGTACCTCTGCCACTTTAAAAAATACGTCCTATCATGCATCTTAAGTACTTAGGTGTCCACTGCCTTAATGAAAGCGGTGTGAGCTTTCTGTAGCACGCACGCATTTTATTTTGCATGTGTGCACATTCCAGCACTTCTAAGCAAACTGCTCGCCCTCCCCAAACCTAGGGTCATCYGCTCTTGTCACCGTATTAGAGCCTGCTATTTAACTGTACGGGCTGCGCTCTTAGGACGAGCTCCCCTTTCCTGGGGGATGTAGAGCATAGGCTTTCCTCTCCCCTACCTGCAGGGCCAGCAAGAGTGCATTCCTACAGGCAAATTCAACGTTCAGCATAATCCTACCACGTCGCGCTTATGTCTCCAGTGCCTCTCTGTCCTCATCTTCAGGTCCTGTCTTCAGATTTCTAATACGCTCTTGCTACACGCGCTCTCTGACCACTATTTAGATAAGTTTCCACAATTTATTTCACTTCTTTAGATAGCAAAATTCTTGCCTCAAATTGGCACTACGTGCACCTAAACCCGATTCAGATCAGCCAGGGTCTTGCTGCTGTCAGCATTTCTTTGAATCTTACATTTGAAGCCAAGATGAGATACTGAGACTTCAGTTTTCTTATTTTACAGGGCTTCTTTCTTCCGTAAGGTCTCAAATTAGTACCTGAACATCACCTACCAAATCAACCATGCATACTCACAACTCTTCTAACATTTGCAAGTAACATTACTACAAAGGAAAGCTAGAGACAGCTTGATTAAGCAACTTGCCCAAGGTCATACAGGAAGTTGTAGAAGAGTTGAAAACAAAAGCCAGATCTTCTTAGCTCCTGTCCAACCCTCTCTGGAATGAAAAGGCCAAACTGCGCTGTGGAAATATTAGCAGAGTCATAGATCTCATCGTATAAATTTCATAATGAATTCACAACTTAGCAAAGAAAATACACAGAGCTCCCAGCGCTGCTTTCCAAGGAAAAACTTGCAACCCCGCCGCGGCAGCTGGGAAGCGTTCCCCGAGCTCCGAGCAGCGCTGGCCGTGGCCGCAGCCCCTCTGCTCAGACAGAAAGAAGAAAACAGGGAATAGCAACACCCTGCAAGCATCAGGCCATTTAATGCAAATGGGTTCTGCCATCCTTTTTCTAGCCACTTCCCTCCTCTTCAAGAAAGTGAAAAAGTGCATCTATAAGAAAAGCTGCTGAAGTCACTCAAGAGCGAGTATGAAATCGTTCAGGATAGCAAAAGGAGCATCCAAAGTGTAACAAAGGCGGTATTTATGTCTGTCCTTCTCCCTGTCTGCGTGGCTCTCGGTGATAGCCACAGGAATAAACAATAGCCTTGGCCCCTTCGCTGCAAACGGTTCGCTGCAGAGGCCCAATTAAGTCGTTGAAAGTCTAAACACAGGCACAGGAATCTGCTAATGCGGACAGGCCTGCACAATAGGGTCTCATCCTGGCTCTGCTCTGCCTGTGCTGAGCACCACCTTGCTGGGAGAAGAGCCCCTCGTCACCAGCGAGGCTCTTCCCACAGAAAGGTCCCGCTCAGCCTCAAAGCCCGACCCAAACGTGCACGTTCCCACCCACGTTGGGGAGGATTTCTGGCTCTGCGCGGCATCAAGCTCGYGCTTAGTGACACGAGTTGGGCGATCTCAGGCTCGCTACCGCCCGACAAGCGCACACGTCTGTGTAGGCACAGGCAAAGGGTTGTTAAAGAGCGATCCCCCTCCCCAAATCTCCATCAGGTTCAAACCTCCCTGACATAAACACTTCAAACAGCCAAGGCAGCCTCAATAGCAATGCCAAGAGCAGATAGAGGCTTCGACATTGTCTCGGTACACAGGATGCCGGCCTGACATCATTTAGCGGAGACAATGCTCGCCCTCTTTCTTTTGGAACCACGTAAAAAACTTGGCTGAATATAAAACGACTTCAAAGACACATTTCTGTGCCAGCCAGGATGCATCAAAGTTGGGAAAGGAACGACCTGATTCACCTGATCCGGGGAGCTGATAGAGGAGCGCGGGGAAGCGGCTTTTATCGATGTACCTTCCCAGCACTTCCTTCCTGCCCCCGATGCTATTTAAACCCCTCGCGCCTACCTCCAGCCAGACCTGCCGTCCTCCGCTCTAAGGAGGAGAAAGGAAAAAGCAAAGGGAAGCCCTAAAAAAAGGCGTCCCTGCAAATTTCTGTGCAGTTACCGGGCAGTCATATCCTTCTGCTTTCCCCTGAAAAATCAAGTATCACCTTATCGTTTCCTCACCAAGATTAACTCCTGCTTCCTGAAGAGTATTTCTGAGGTAGAAAGCAGAGGTGGTGAAAAAAAAAAATAATAATGGGGGGGAGGCTGAAAAGCCCAATCTGTCAAGCTGCGTTTTAGAAGAAAGGAAAACTGAAAAGTGAACGTATTTAACATGAGCTATTTCCTGCACTCAGGAGGGAAGAAAGCATGCTACTAACTGTGTGCATGAGGAGATCTGCACTAGTGTTATCTCTGACCTGCAGCTTAGCCCTTGTGTCTCAGCTGCCAAAAAGCTCCTATTCAACGTTATGCTGAGTTCATCAATGCTCCACGTGTCAGGATCCTAACAGGAAAAAGCAGGACAGACAGTCACTCTATTCAACTGCCTGGGGACCCCATGACAACTAAAATCCCCTTGCAGACTGTCCATATCAACCTACGGCAGGTCAGAGCGCATAACCCCTCCAGAACCGCAAGCCCAGGCCCACACCCTTTCCCCTTGTCAACATTGTCACTTTAAAACAGCCCATCTAGCCTTATCGCCAAACCTGGAGTAAGTATGACAATTAAGATGGATTGCAAAGCCTGCTTGCGCTTTACAATTAACAATAACTTGGCAGCGTGTCCCACGCAACTGTTGGGTGGTATGGCAAGAACTTTATCCCTGCTTAGTATTGCATTAGCATATTTAGTAGGCTGCAAGACATAATTCCTCAGATATGAACATATTTTGTCTTTTCAAAAAATCTGCAATTAAGCCATAACGTGCAGGCAGTGAGCAGCCGGCGGTAAAATTTGTTATTAGGGGGACTGTGCTAAAATGGCCCTTTTTGACCTTATGTCAATTATCTATTTAATAAGGAATCTATGCCATTTAAAAAAATGTCTTAGCAGGGTCTTTGCTAGGAAGCAACAATATTCCAGAAACTACAGCTGATACTCATTCAGCCCTGCATTCACTCTGTTAATAGCACAGTGCTTAAGTGGGTTTGGAGGGAGGTTATTTAAAAGCAGGGGCTGGGGCATCTTGTGGGGTTTTTTTGTTTCAATTTTTGGCTAGAAAAGGCAAATGCTTCCTTTCTGCTACTAATTTTAAAACTTTATGCTTAGATAATTGTCAGTGTAAAAGAAATAAACCCCAGTTAGCAGCATCTTCCTCTATATGTTGTGTATCTCTGTTTTTTTCTCTGGGACTCTCATGTTTACAGGTAAAGTAACAGCCTTTTAAAGTAATTAAACGCACTTGAGGAGCAGTTATCTAGCGTGGCCTAAGTTTATCGATTTCCTACATGCCGCACAAGACACTTTCAACCCCCCTAAGCTTTTTACGTCTGTTTTCGGTATACATTTATCTAGAAAATCTGATCAGGTAGGGGGGAGGCAAAGATCTTCCCTCGATAACCCGGACATTGTCCCCCTTGACATCTGTGTTGCTGGTGGACAGGATATCCTGCCAAATGCAAGAAGACAACTGCATGACCCACCTTGGGCGAGAGGCACCGCTCACTGATGCGAGCACAGCGGGAGCGGGTGCTGCCTCTCCTCGCCCGGAGCCGCATCCTCGGCACACAAAGAGCAGGCGGAGAGCCCTTGTAAAAGCAGGGGGAGATGGGGGGGGGNAAGAAAAAAAAAAAAAGAAAAAAATAAATGAAAAAGGCAGTTTAGGTGAGTAGCATATATTCGATAAAGGAAAGCAGATGAGAGCAACAAATGCAATTTAGCAGACAAAGTCTTTCTTCATAAAACCGGCAGAGGAACGGATTAAACCACCTGGCAATCTTGGCAAGAAAAAAAGAAAATCTCAGGCAGTGACAAAACCAAACAGGTGTAACAGGTATAAAACTTTTGCTTCCCAATAATACCCCTCTCTTCCCTGGAATGCTTTGACAGGTGCAGAAGTTCAAGTTACAGCGTGGAAGTGGCAAATAAATACACAGCATTAGTGTCTGACGTGCTCGCCGAGCAACCGGGGATGTTAATAACTGGCAAGGTACACTAATCTCTGATTGCAACATTTGGTTTACCTTAATCTGGAGGGACAGCTGTATTAAAGAGGGAATTATACTAATCAGTTCAAGGCCCTTGCATATAAAACTTCCCATTAGGCTTAAAGTACAACAGCTTACGCTCATTCTCTAGGAGCCTTACATCTGGTTCTGAATAAGGCTGTCTCTCATTTGCAAGGTACAAACCGAAAACAAGGGAGGGGGGAGCTGACAGTTGCTGGAGGATGGTTGATAGAAGAACAAGCTACTAATTCTTTGAAATTTTTTTACAGCGCAAAACTGGCTGTAAGGCATCTTAATACTAAAAAAACAGGCATGTGTTATCAACCCTAGGCCATTTTTTCCTGTTACCGGAGGTGACCAACATAAAATAAAATTGATGATGTCAGTCAAAAACAGCTAAGCACAAAGCTTGGCTTTGTTATCTTAAGTCAGAAGGTATGATAGGCCATGCCATATGGCTCTAATCCTCCTATATCTTCCATCACCTAACAGGCAACCTTCATGTAGCATGACCTTATTTGGCTGGTCTCAGGTTAGGGCTGCCCAAAGGGGATTTTTCTGTTCCTGCTATATCCAAAGGTTTATGTTGATTTTTTTTTTTTTTTTTTTTTTTTTTTTTTTTTTTTGAGCCCTGCAAACTATAAATCCGACTGATTACTCTGCACTCTTTTGCTTGACTGAGCCTTTACAATCAGACATCCCCGTTAACAATAAGCTCCTAATGAATCAAACATCTATGGCATTAGTTTCACCTAGCTGCCTCTTTCCCATGCACTGCAGCTCTTTGTCAGACCTGGCTTGATGAGAAAAGCTAGTGACACTTGGTGCACCTATTGATAAACAATTCAGTAATGAGGGGCATAACAAAAATTACCTAAAACAACCTGATTAAAAATGACAGGCAAAGGGTACTACAGAGCTTTGCAGTTAAGGTAACTCTCGTACGTCGGGAGGGATGGAAAAAATAATTAGGTGTAACACAATTTGCTTTAAAATTACAAGTTTGCACTCACATTTTGGCCCTTTTTTCCTTTTTTTTTTTTTTTTGGACTAGGAKTTTGATGGGTGTTAAAAGGAAAATGTTCCATCATACTTTATAAGAGATTAATCTTTTTCGGAAAATTTGCAACTCAATAAGCTTTTTCTCTCTCYTTTTTGAAGTACTACATTAATAGCAAAATGCATTGCTATTTGTAATCCAACTTTCTATCTATAGCAAATTCCTATATTATAACTCAGCATTTTACTTCCTTTGTTTAAATATTGGTTTTGTTGCTTAAAAGCACATGTGGGCTGTAAACAAAGGATAAATAAGCTGTGAAAATAAAAGCAGGCTCCAAGGAATAAATAAGAACAAAATGGAAAAGACCGCACCGGGCTCCTGCGATGAACACAGGGATCTCTTTGTGAGAGGGGAAAAAATGTGTTAAAAGGGCACATACTGCAACTCTGAGGCAAACTTTGAAATGGAAGTGTGGAAGCATAAGAGCATTTGATTCAAAATCGGCAATGTGTGGGTTTGCATTTGTGTAGCAGCATGTTGGGAGGGTTTCAATCAGTGCACAGATGCACTTGAAAATCAAATATGGACATGGGGAATGTTTTTGGATATAGCAAATGAGGACTGATGACATGTTTACACTTTGCACATGGATCCAGTACAAAACCATACCCTGCAAAGAAACAATAACCACCATTTGCTGCTTTTCAGGGCTGTAACAAAATGGTGGCAAAGGAAGAGAATACAAGTGAGTGCCTATTCCCACCTGGGAGGGGAGGGCTGCACCGTTTCCCTGCCGATGGGCTTCTTTTGCTCATCGCTCACTTGAGAAAGGGACTTTTTAACAAATATTGAAGAAAAAAAAAAAAAAAAAGACACGGTGGTTTGAAAAACAACAATGCGAGAGGAAAAGGAGAGAAAAAGCAAGTTTCAATCATCATTAATGTCTGTCTTTGTTGTCAAAATATTTTCTTTACAGAAGAATTAAAATTATAGTTGGAATGTCACTGGAATGGAATAGGGAATAAATGTAAGCAAATGTACTTTCATCATCTCCAATGGAAAAATTGCAGTTTTGACATTGTTTCAGTATCTGGCTCTACATATCCTTAAAGGAGAAACTCCTGGCTTATAAATAATGTATCCCAAGCTATGCTGAGTTGTTAATGAAAGTTTATCGAGATGGCAAAACTTTTTTAAAAAGGCAATAGTAGTTGCACGCAATTGCATCTGACCAGACTATAATGTATCCCTCTGGAAGGCAGCTCCAATTCACAGTATGAAGTAATCTTTTGTGAATGTTTTCCAAACTGTGATGCATCTTTTACATTTTAAAGGAAGAGGCAAAAGTTAGCTATCTGTGAAGAAAAGGGAAAAACATCTGTTCTACACTTTCAACTAATCAGACATTAAAGAAATGCACATGAACTAATATCCCAAGTTTTAAACTTTTATGAAGAGTTCATTTCAAACTTTCAAGAGGGTATAGCTGTAGTTCAAATAGTCCTTCAGACATTTGACTTCTGCTACTGATTATTAATAATAATCATCCCATTTTCCCTTACACTTTGCAGCATGAATTCAGAATGTCAAAGCTAATTTTCTCATCAGCCTCAGACTTATTTAAAGCACCGCAAACCTGAGACTTCAGTTCTCTTCTCACATGCTTGGGTTTTACAACAGCGTGGGGTTAGCATCCAGCTTCCACAACTGTACATGGGGTCAGCATCTGTCCAACCGAGGGCCACACAGAGACCAAGCAGATGGATTTTTACTGACGGTACCTGAATCTGGGGGTCTCTTGGACCTGTTTCTGGCACGTGTCTAGCCAGAAGCCCATGGTTTTGTCTTGGCGATTCTAGAGCCTGGTTGGCATTGTGGATCGAATGAAAGTGGAATTATCTAAACGAAGTCAAGCTATGGACTTCATGAGATATTTGTGTGTGTATTTAGTAAGATAAGATGCTCAAACTGTTAACTTTTAACAATTTTCTCTTTGCATGTTGCTAGAGAAAGATCTTATTCCCATTTACATTGGGGCCACTTTGCACCATGCTGTCCCATCTGATGCTCTGAAACGATACCAAAGAGCTTGGAGCTCAGGTGCGGGTCCCTGCTCCATGCAGAGCAAAGCCACTTGCTTAAATGGAGTTATAACCAAATATATAACTAGAGACTATGGCTCAGTAAGTACTTTTTTTAAAAAAAGTCTGTCTTCTGCTTTATTTCCAAGTGCATGCTCCAATCTGTTAATTGTATACATAACAAAGCCAAAGTGCTGGTCAAGGGAAATTATTTCTCTGTAGTCATGATTAAGGCCATATTTACTATAGCACTGTGAGTGCGTTACAGGGCCATCTCTGTTGGTAAGCACCTCTCTCATGCAGACCTCCTGCACCAGCCCAGGAAAAACAGATCCTCAGAAATCACCTGCTTTACTGGCAGGTGAGTGGGAAAGCAGCCCTACACCTTTTGCAGTTACACCTTTTGCAGTTACGGCTTAGTTTACCTTGAAGAACAATCTGTGATCATAGGTACAATATAGCTATCACATTTCTTCAGGCCTGTTCTTCAAAATTCTCTTTTCTGAAAATATCCTCCTTTAGCTAAGGATTTAGCATAAAGGCAAAGTAAACACCAGTGTCCTTGCATTACAGGGCATTGACAGTTTAAGCTCAGTGAGAGGTATGCTGGGTCATGGCTTCTTCCATAGTTAGCTTCAAAACCCTCTGCCATGTTATTTTGTCCAGCGTTTGCACATCCAACAGCAAAAGGAAGACCATGTTAAACATCCAGGTGTGTATGCTCCTAAATAAAGGTTATAAGAAATACCACCAGGCTCATAAAATCATAGTAACCATATTTAGGAAAGCAAACTGGAATTCTGAATTCTTTCTGTGATTTTCCTTTCTAGTACAGAGTAAGGCATTTCCATTTATTTCTCAGATAAGAATGCAAAGTGTCATTTCCTTTTGATAGCCAACAATAAAAACAGTTGTGCTTTCATTTACAATCTTTTCTTTTACTCAGGAAAGGAACAGATAGTCTGGTTGCTATAAAATTATCATGATTTCCAACTGATAGAAATCAGTGTAGTGCCACGGACATCACCTAAGCGAGACCCTCAGTGGAAGGTAACACAGGCTACTCTTCCAGTCACACACAGAGCCAGCATCAACACCATGGAGTGAGGCTTGAGGTGGTGGATACCAATGCTACCTCATCACGTGTACTTTCAGGACTTTGCAATCCTCAGTTGTGATAGGACAACATACAGATTGTGTACACAGAACAACATAGAGTCATAGAATAGTTTGGGCTGGAAGGGACCTTTAAAGGTCATCTAGTCCAACTCCCCTGCCATGGGCAGGGACATCTTCAACCAGATCGGGTTGCTCAGAGCCCCGTCCAACCTGACCTTGAATGTTKCCAGGGATGGGGCRTCYACCACCTCTCTGGGCAACCTGTGCCAGTGTTTCACCACCCTCAGTATAAAAAATTTCTTCCTTATATCTAGTCTAAATCTACCCTCTTTTAGTTTAAAACCATTCCCCCTTGTCCTGTCGCAACAGGCCCTGCTAAAAAGTTTGCCGCCATATAGAATATGTAGAACAACACTACCGCCTTCACCTGTGCAGCCTTTGAACCAGATACCTCCCTGCTCRGTAGCTGTCAACTCATCTTTCTTCGGTCCACCTCCTGTTCTGTACTTTGTACACTAGAGAAAACAGACCATATGGATGAGAGACAGGCAAACCCTCATGCTCTGGGCTGAGGAGGTATTAAACTCTCTTGATTGTATATCTTGGTGGTACTGAGCACAACTCAGATGCCTTACCACTTCGCCAGAATTAAATGTTTTGTCTCTCTCTTGTCCTTCACCTAAGAGCCACTTTAACACTGCAGTTTAATATTCATGTCATCAACACTGCTAACTGTTAAAACCTGAATGATATAAATAATGAATTAATATGTATGTGCAGATCTCCATTTTGCCCAATATTTCTTACACCTTTTTTATTGGAGTCTCAGCATTCTGAAGGCAAATACAAATGATTCTTCCCCTTTCAGCCTGACTTTGCTGTTGCCGTCACTGGAGAAAATTAGCAGCTCCACTCCGGTCATCACAGTTATCACAGAGGAAAGGGGACTTTGCTCAGGTACATCCAAATGGACCACTCCTGCCAGTGCTRACACCAGTCAACGTACGCTAACATGCCAGGCAGCCCCTCGACGGGCATGGGAATGATCTGGCTTCAGCAGCATCGCTTACTGAATGGTAATGAACTTAGTGGTAAGGTCTGTCCTTACATGTGCAGAGCCTCCAAGGACTCTACTGGGCTAGGACATGCATGACCATGGCACAGGCCTTCAAGGTTAGGAGTCTATTTGATATTACAGCCAACTTAGTGAATTTACTGTAAAGGCACTCTCATATAAGAAAGCAAAATCTYACAAGGTTCACAATTCAGCTTCAGCTGGGATTTGCCTTCAAAAAGCAAAACTTGGGTCTACATGCTCAGTGGGCAGAAATGAGCTCAGCTCTGTTTGCCTCAACAGAACAAACTCCATTTACATTGGCAGTAAATTTGGCCCTAGCTCTGCATTTTGGGAGGGAATCCTGAAAAAAAACCTGCACCAGGACATTCTTTTTTTTTTTTTCCCCCTGTTTTTTAAAACTTCATTGGAATAGACTTTCATGTGACTATGCTTTTAATCCAAACTCTGCAGTAAGGCCCAGCTTGAAATAAAAAGGAGACGAGATCAGCAAAGGTTCAATTCTCAGTTTTAGTTTTAAAATGATTTGGGGTACAGTGAAACCTGAAATATACCACCAATATTACGCCTAGGGCAAGATTTTTCAAGACTATATGCGAGCCAGGAGATGCAGAGAAACACCTGGTAAATTTTCAAATTCACTTAAGATGAGACACCCAGAGTAGCGTGGTCTTCTAGAGCCATCTTACTATCAGAAATGCATTCAAAGGGTATTCTTACCCTCTCTGATATTTGTCAGGTAAAAAATACATTTTGTGGAGCTTCAGCTGCCCCATAGTTAATGCTGGAGCTATATTTATTTTTTATCACTTGAAAATCTGGTCTGATTAAGTAAAAAGACCAATTAGTAAAGACTACAAATTTATGTAACTATAAGCCATATACTCAGTATGTTCTCTGTCACCACAGAGACCAGATGACTTTTTCACATCACGGGTCTCTAGTTCAACACTTGCTCAAACATCTAATTTTGAAAAGGGCCACAATTTTGAAAGATTTCACTGAAAGCCAGGCATTAAGAACTTAGGTGCCTTTCCTCAAGGCAACATCTTATTTAGATCAGGAGACCATTTTCCCTTCCTGCTCTTGAAAAACATTTTGCTATTCACTCGGTGTGTCCTATTAGCAGAAAATAGAGAAAGTTCTGATGCATCATAGCACGCATCTGAAATTCTAATTCTAATTAACAAGAAGTCATCTGTAGTTGTCCAACAACGTATTATTAATTCACAAAGCAATAAAGGGATATATTTCAGACTGAACGAGAAGATAGGTACCRAATGGGGTCATAGTATTTCACTACGCATAATTTGTCATGATCTTTAACTATTTCAAACCTATAGAAGTCAAGTCGTACAATGCCTTACCGTGAATATAATTTCTCACATATAAAAAGCAGTTACACCGGTATGATTTATTCTCATGAACTTAAAACCTAAATTAGATCTAAATCTGTATAACCCAGGGTTGCATAAGGAAGTATATTTTTACTGTGAATATGGAGACTTTTGCTCTTTATGTATTTTTGAGCAAGAAAGGCAATTCTAGGGACATTGTAATATGCTTTCTGGCATTATGATCAATACGTACATTCATTTATTTTAAAATTATGTTTAGTAACAGGAACAGTAGATTTGATAATTCATTAAAAAAGCACATCTCAGTTAAATTCTAATCAACGTTACATTCCACAAGTCTTAGGGAAGACTTTTTTTTTTTTTAACCTACACCCCAAAAATGAAGACTTTTCAAAATATATTGCCACTGAGTAAAACTTTCTTCTTCCTGCTCATTTCAAAAAATTGAAGTTAATTCTGAAGTGTAGGGAAACCCAAAATCATTCATTCATTCATTCATTCATTCATCCATCCATTACCTTTCCAGCAAGAGAATGTGCAGTTACTAGAATTTTATACAATTAGTGCTCTGAGAGTCCTTTAAATGCAAACCTGTAAGAGGAAAGTAAAAACAAATCAAAGTTAATTGTGGCTGGCTGGAACAAAATGTTTAAATCAATATGAGGATGGCTCATCTGCTCGTCATTTAGCCATTACCTGGGAGATGAGGACCTCCTGCTATGCCTGATTTTTTTTTTTTTTTTTTTTTAATACAGATTTACCACTGCCTCAGTTCTGCAGACACATATGAAGCCAAAGTCATTCCAGACTCGCCCTGTCATTATACTGTTTACTCTTCATATCTTATTTTATTTATTCCTGTTTGTTCTTTACATTGGATACAGAGACAAACACATACAAACATTGGGATGTTCAAAAAGTTTAGTACAAGAGCAAGAGAGGGCAAACGCCACCATCTCACATTTATAGCATGCTGGAGAAAATGACAACATAACATACAGTTCTCCTAACGAAGACCACCTATGTATTAAAAGATTTTCTTTGAATTAAACCTTACAACGAGGGGGAATGCTGCACAGTTTAGAAATATTTTCAAATATTTCTTCACCACGTACAGAATCCAGGTTAAAACATATTTCTAGTACAAGTTTAGAAATGGAAACCTTGTTGTCTGCTGTTCAACATACCAAAAGCCTAAGGATGTAAGGCATATAACTAAGGACAGGGCATTTTGGTGACCCTATGGACACACAGGGCCTGATCCTTATCCTACTGGCACCGACAGAAATCCCAAATCTGTTCAGGTCAGTGCTGTTTGACCAGGGTCTGCCACTGGGACCAGAATCAAACCCGTTGTGTACACGCTTGGCTTTTATTGAAAGCCACAAAACTTCCCCAGAAACATAGCCCCTGGGTTTTTATGGCAATGCACGTCTCGGTCGTAATCGTGACAAAGCAAAGTCTTTAATTCTGGTTCCCRAACTGGAATACATGGCCATTTCTTCTTTTTGGGAGATGAGAGTAAAACAGAGCCAATGCCATCTCTGGAAGAAAAACCTATGATGCAACCTYGAAATAAATACACTTATTTGCATATACAAACACTGAAGCCTCATATGTATCCACTAATATCCCTTCCTTAAACTGTTGGGAATATCACATATRCTACAGCTCACACCAACCAGAATAATGAGGGAGGTGTTGGGTTTTGATATTTTTATAAGTTCATATAACTCTACAGTCAAAACAACTCTAGGTTCATCAGAGCTATCACATCAAAAAAAGGACTTATCACAAACAAGTTTATTTAATAAACTGTCTTAGCTGCAGTCCTCTCAGACCTGTATGTAGCCAGTCTTTATTACAGCCTAATCACACCGCAGTTACAGAAAGGCAAACTCTGAACTGAACAGCTACTGTCACCTCCCTCTCTCTTTTCCTTTCCCAGCAGGTTAAACGTGGAAAATGCTAAAAATCTACTGGGAGTGTGTCTAAAATGAAGTGTAAATAGGTATGGAAAACCTATGAGAAAACTGTTATGGAAGGTGCCTGAATGGCAAAGTGCAAAGGGTGACAAGAAGAAAATTGTGATGGCATACAAAAGGCAAGAGAATAAGAAAGATGTGATACAATAGATAGCTGGTGTGAGCCTATCAACTGGCTGGTAGCTCCTGTTCCACCCACCTCCCCCTCAATACCTTCATTTTTTTTGTTATGATAAAGGACATTCATGATCAGTAACAATGTTATAATGATAGTAAATGCAGGATTTAAGGTATATAAAACCTTCAGCCAACATTAGAAAACCACCAAGGGGGAGTTACCTTGCACGAGGTTCTATTTAGTGATGGCTCCACTCTTTCACTCCCTGACTGCAAATCAGCATTTTTAGTGGACAATAGGCTCAGCAGTGGCCTTATGATTGCCTCTTTTCAAATGGAAATGGCTATCCTAACTCCTCTGCCAGGTTTTTCTTACTAGAGCACAAATTGCAGTTTACAAGGCTCTAAGGGGAAAAAAAAAATCTTAGCTGAATATCTTTTTTTTATTCGACAAACTGACATGTAAATTACCCTTTAAGTGCTCCACTCTAGGGCTCTGATCATCTCCTAATTGTCACAGTCAATTGTAGCCAACAGTCTCTTCAATCCCAAGCGCTTTGACAACAAGCATAAGGATCAAAGCAGAATCAGCTCCCTTCAATATCCTTCTGTTTAGGATGCTACAAAAAGCCTGAAAAAGAAAGGTGTAAGGGCATTAGTGAAGAAGGAACTGAGAGTAGAAAGTACTATAGCAGTCATTTTCTTCTTCACTAATATTATATATCCTTATATACTCTGTTATCCCATGTTCAGCATGAATACATAAACATCCCAGAGAATAAATATGGTTTAAAACGACTCGGATATATTACTACTTAAAAATAAATGCATACTGCATTTCTGCTGCCTCCTGCATGCCTCCCCCCATCATTCCCCCTCCAACTTTCCCCTCCGCTCTGGGAAGGAATATAACAGCAATTACTTTTTAAGCAAATCTGTTTTTTCCCAGAGCGGTCCCCCTCTTCCAGGATGAGCTGGGCTGCAAACCAGCCTACCCCGATGGAAACCCATCCCAAGTTGTATTCATGGGGCTGGTATGACTTAGACGTGAAGAGGGTTATTTGTGCAGCTCTGCTTTTGCTTTCTGAAGTGCCTATAACCCAAGGTCAGGCAGAGGTTGGAGTAAAACCYTCTCATTCAGTTGGAGTCCAACTCTAAGAACAGCCAGTTTCAGTCACATCCAAAATGACTGGGAAGAAATACAAGAATAAATACAGTAGTCCTCAAAGTCCACCCAGGGGAAAAAAAAATTATTTGCTCTAATTCTGAAAGAAGATTCACCTTTTATTGTATTCCAGACCATTTTAGATCAGCACCGCACCACATCGCTTAAACAAATTTTTGTACGAGCTTGCTGTGTTTGATGATATGAGCTTGCTCGCTCTGCAATACGCTTTCATACCCTCAGCGCCTCACAGATGCTCAAAGTAAGCCTTGTTGAAGTCGTGTTTCTAGGGAATAGGAGTAAGGCGGAGCTATACTGAGTCATATTTTTACTTCAAAACTTGTACGTATCCACGAACGTAGCAGTGACTCCCACAGAGGCTCGCAAACAGCTTCTGCCACACAGGCTGCAGGGGAGGAATAGCACAGCTCCTGCAGAAGATGTGCTGCTGAAGTGGGAGAAAGCCTGCAGGATACCAGGGAGGCAAACTGGGGATGTGCCAAGCTCTAGAGTAACTCAAAAGGATCTCCAAATGGATAACCAGGCTCTGCAGGGTTAGGCAACTGGATCCTTTTTGGCCTCTCCGATGATCTTGCTGCCATACAGAAAGGATGCAAGAGACTTCATCCATTTTCCTGGAGCTCTGTCTCTCCCAGAAGATACTATCCCAAAAGACACTTTCCACAAGACATAGCTCGAACGCCTGAAGTCCAAAAATAATGGGAATTTGGAGGTGAAAACCTATTTGCTGCTTCATAAGAAATTCATTCACTTCTTACAGCTATTTTTAAGAAACTGCCACTTGACATTTCTTAAAGGTGATGCACTTTATCTGTTGGCTCACATAACACTGGAGGAACGGTTAGATGAGACAGGTGGATGTGTTTAACAACCTGCTGCCCCTCTCCTACGCACCCCACTTTCCTCGCACAAATTCTGGGTCTCTGTGTACTAGATGAGCCAAGTCAGATCCGTAGACCAGCAGAAAACCAGTTATTCGTGTAACGGGACCCCAAGGCAAGGCTTTGAGGTAGATGTTCCTAAACCACCCCCTACATCACACTCCGCAAAGAAGACCAGAAGGTTTAAGACACAAACAATAATCCTATTTTTACATAGARAAGACTCGGAGCTCGTAGGGAAGACAGCACAAATACAACAAGGCTTCCTACAGAGCTGCCTCCGCACCCACCCACTGCTGCCTGTTCCTGCCTGCACCCACCGCCTTGCACCCAGCCATGCTCAGAGCCCCTGGCACCACCTTCCACACGCAGATGAGCATTATTGAGTTAGAGATGCTAAATGTAGATAATACATTAGATACAAAGACTGGTGAGAAAAGAGTGTTTTCGATAATGAATAGGAACAAAAAGTCAAAATTTCTCATGGGAAAGATATTCCAAAAAATGTTGATTGGGAAACATCAAAAGCACTCATTTAAATGATGTTGAAATAATATAGAAGGTTAATCTAATATATCATTTAAAATATATACAAACCCAAAATTACAAAATTGAAGTGAAACGTTTGTCTTGTCAAGCTGTTTTATTTCCATATTATCAAAGGGAAATATTTTAACTCTTTCTGACCAAAAATTTCACTGAAAAAGGCATATTCTAAAGAAAATTTTCCAGCTTAGTGAAAAATGCTTTCCCTGCCAGCGAATTTACAAATATTTTGCAGCTCTATATAAAGATCAATATCTTCCCCAGACAGCTAAATTCTGAGGTGGGTCCAGTTAAAACATATAAAATATTTTCCTTGATATTCCACTATAACGGCAAATCCCGTTATTTTCTAGGAAGATTATTCCAAGACACTAGGACACCTTCCAAATGAAACCTTCCCAACATTAGGAAGTTTCTCTGTGGCTATTTAGCTCACTAGAATTAAGCTGGTATATAAAGATATTTTCACCTCCTCATTCACTCACAGGAGTGCCACACGCCAAGAAAAAACTGCAAGGTCACCTGGAATGTAATTAACTTTTTTTTTTTAAACTGTGCTTATTTAAACAACAGAAGCATTTCCAAATAGCAGGACATCAGCTAACACAGCCTGCACTATTTTCTCACCTTACTTGAAAATGCATCCAAATACTTATTACATGAAACTGTTGGTTCCCGGCTTTGTCCGTGGAGTTGTTGCAGATAGTTTGCAGAGAGATGAGTAGCACAGTAGTCCTGGACATTTTCCTTGTTTCCAGCTGCTAAATCATAATAAAGAAGGTTAAAATAATATTCTTTTCCTATCAGAACTTTTCCATAGAGATAATTGCTATAGTGTTTGCAAAGCACAGGTTTCATCACCAGAAAGTAGTAGAGGGTCCACATGACTGTGAATGGGAGGAGATAAGCTCAGTGAGAAAATTTTCCCTTAAAATAAGGCACACATTATGGAAAAAGTTGAAAAAAAAACCCTGCCCTCTCAGAGAATATGTTCTTTCTTTCAACACAAGGAACCCACAGCACTAGAGACCATTAGATGGACTAAGCCATTTGTTGCACATGACCATTTCATGATACTTCAGAGTTGCAATTTATTATGGGCGATTGAACGATTGCCTTGCACGACTGTAACAAGGAGAAAGGTGCCATAATATTGCTCGTGCACTGGAGCAGCAGGCAAGAAAGTGGCTCCTCCAGCTGCCTCCCACACAGAGCAACAAGTCATGGGGCTGCCTAGAAGCACAGGGGCTCCTCTGGAAGTGGAGCACTGAATGCCGATCAGAAGCATGGTTTACTGATAGGATGCTGGTGCCCTTTCCTACAGACTTTAACATAAACCCCCAATCTGGTTGTAAAGGCGCAGAATAATAGTGCTCATTGTGTCGCTGACATTTCTTTCGGAGGGGGTGGCTTTTCAGTAAGCAGCTATGTTTCCTTATTTAGTTCTCCACCACAATCGTGGATTTTTGCAGCCCTTATTTTTATGCTTCTGAAAAGTAAAAGGATGAAAGGTTACATTTGGGAAGTCTAGAAGTGACAGCCAAAGCGCGTGCACTGATGTGATGTGAAAGTCCATGGCCGCATAAMCACTTCAGGACTTTTGCAAGATTACTGATACGGCTCCTAAATTACCAACAATTAACCGATGTGCTCTGGTCATTAAATCCTTGTTCAATTCAGTCTTTCAGGCAACAAAGACATACTATTTCTCTCTGGGATGCCTTGCAGGTATCAGTGCTGAGTTTGCTAAGAATATACATCAAGCCATTACCTCTGCAACAGCCAAAGCTATGTGAAGTGCCTTCAGAAGTCCTTAGGAAGCCGTCTGCTTAAGCCTCAGCTGGGACTTGTTTTAAGGAAGTCACATGCTGCTTTTTAAGTGATTATTTCTAGATGGTGCTCAGGGGCAGGGAGGGAGGGAAGGAGGGCTGGTGACCACAGCTCCTTCTGTGCAAAGGCAGAGATTCAAGCCATTGAATACTGACAGCAGTGATCACAGGACTTACAGTGAAGGAGCCAAATTGTATGCAACTGCTCGCTCTTGGGGAGAAGAGGCTTTCTTGGGTGTCTTCATAGCTCATTAGCACAGTTTCTATTACAGTTAGCTCAACCACACAGCTTCCACTCTAGCCACATCCTCCTAAGCCCAGGAAAACATCACAATCCCATTTTACAGAGGAGGACATGGAGGCTGTTTTAACAGTGGGATCCAAGTCTATTAAAAGTTAATGAGAAGATATGCTGTCCAGTGAATTCACCAAAGTCATAAAAAATTGATTTCAGAGCCAGGGCCACAGCATAGCAGCTCCCAGGTCCTAATCTGTGCTCAGGCTGCTTGGTATCACAAAGACCTTCCTGCTTTTAACTCCTGCTAGGTCAACACCAGGCAGCTAAACGTACACTGAGGACATTGCTCACTTCCAGGTTCACACACGACAAAATACAGAACAAGAACATCATTCGCAGACACCAACATTAGAACTTGATTGTAAAGAAAGCTGTTTCAAATAATAACCAGAGAGTTAGAAAAAGCATGTCTAACCACATGTCCGTTCAGAAGAATATTATGCAGTATTTATCAGGTCAGACAGCAGCTTGCTTCATAAAACTGGTTTCAGTATAGGATTTTAAGTATATGGCAACAGTTAGAGTGAATATAGACATTATTTTACAATAGCAGAATGTCTATCTATTACTAAGCTGTAATTTTAATTGACATTAAGCAAGAAGAACCACAAGAATAGAGTGAGGGCCCATTTCTCACAGCCCATCTATCTCGTGTATAGTTACTTAGGGCTCATATACCACCAGTTTAGAAACATGCATAATTGCTTATGGTCAACATGGTATCACTGCCAGATCACACATTAAACAGATAACCACTATTATTATAAGAGCAACTTCCTTGACCTCATAGTTTGGTCTGGCTCCGAATTCCTGTACTTTACCAGTTTGGTTTGTTGCATTATGCCAGCCTTCTGCCTGTACATGTCATTTTCTGCTCCTGTAAGTGACCGGTGCAATAGAGAGCTTACTATAAAAATGCATATTTGAGCACATGAATAGAATAAATTCAAGAAATATGATCACAGTTGCTCCTGCAATGTTTTTATAAACACAGAGTCTCTGCTTTTTTATTATAGTTAAGGTACAGTGTGTTATTTGGCAGAGGAATCTGACTTGAAAATGTAAAAGGTTCAGGCAACCACACATTTGGAAGTAGAAATCTTTCCTTAAAACATGGCTCTGGTTTTTAAACATAGCAAAATTTCTGGAAACTTCAGTTTCTCAAAGTCTGCCAAAGCTCCAGTCACATGTAACATATTCTTGGGGCTTACATATAATGTTTCAAGTAATAAACAACATCTTGTTTAGAGCAGGATGGAAAAAAGGGGGGAAAGCACTCATTAGGAGTCAAAGCTCTACATCAGTACTAAAACCAAAACATGTTTCTTGCAATGAAACCTCAGAATAACTTTTATAATGTATTAATAAGAGATTCATGTGCTCTTCACACCTCTAATAATTGCAGTTAAAATTGTAGGTTAAATTCTTACAGCAATTAGATAAATTATATTACAAAAGAAAGAAAATTTCATACTCACTGAAGTGCACTCAGGTTTTCAGTAACAGAAAGAAAATATCTGTTCATCCTAATTCAGTAACAGAATGAGTTACATATTATACATAACTATACATCATCAGTAGCCCTTCAATGCTCTCTGTGTAACTCATTTATCATGCACTTTTTATTCAGGAACAAGGCTGTATTTAAAAAAAAAAAAAAAAAAGTTGTTTCCATACGAAGGCTCATCATGCAGAATATTCACAGCTTAAATATATGCACAGTCATCTCTACTAGTCAGACACCATTTCAGTCCGCTCATCAGAATACATATTAACAAAATGATATTGAGATACAGAAATAGCACACCGCAGCCAGGATTGAAGTGTGGGCCATAATACCTACCTCACTGGGATCTAGTAAGGTTTAATTAATTAATGCTTATGAAGCACTATGAGCTCCTCAGATCATCACTTCAATTCATTATCACCCCCATTTGTTTTGTGTCCCACTTTCCCCCTTAATCCAACAGTGAATTTCTTTTGGAAAGTGTTGCATTTATAGAGTAATGAACAGATGAAAGCAGTTGGAGTGACTTGGCCTCACTGCATTTGCAGGAGTATAAAAGGGAGCCGGAATCCTTCCCCTTCCTTTTTGCTCAAGTCATTTGCCATCAGGTCTAAGGAGAGCATGAAGCTTCATGATGTGCAATGCTTTCCTCAAGAAGCCACCCCTGACCAAACCTGTGTCAAAATGCAGCAGAAAAAGTTGAAGGTAAGAATGTAATGCTAAACAATTAGGTATTAGTCTGGGAAACTTCCTTGCTCACATTTATGTTAATTAAAGATGGGCATGAGCCACAAAGCTCAGAGGGGGTATGGATGTGCAGGCATTTGGTTCTTGCCTCATCTCTAATAATTATTAGATACATTGGATGGAAATAGTTGGAAAGAAAATCAATAAGAGAATGAATCAAGAAAATTAATGGCAATTTCAAATACTTACATGTATAGGATTTCACTCAAGGGCAAGACAAGATAAAATTAGTAGTCTGTATTAAAACAAAACAAAATACAGTTTGATCAAACTTCTATTCAGTGGAATCTTCTTTAAAGACTTCAGATTTTGGCATTAAATAATTTGGGTTAGAGAACTTAACAGAGAAGAAAGAAAAGATTATCTGGTGAAACTCCAAGGTTGCTATAGACTTTCAGAGAAGAAACCAGATTAAGACAACAAAATTACTGGTGGAAGAAAAGCTGATAAAGAAGACTAGAATTTGATAATGGAGGAATTTAATTATTCAAGTATTGATTAGTATGATAACTCTGTGGAAGCTAACAAAGTTTGTTTGTAGTGGCAATGCTATTAGTCCGCTGAGCAGCCAGTAGCTATGCTGAGCCCCATACTTGGAGATAGGCATGTATACTGTTATAAAATTAATTTTAATTATAAAATTTAACTTTAATTACATTTAATTTCAATATAACTTTTAAAGTTAATGATAGGGAGTTCAAACCTTACTATCATAAAGATCCCCGTAGATTTAAGGGATACATCAATAGAAAACATTCTTATCGAGAAAAGCTTGGGAGATTCACAAAGTAAATAGACTCGGGTCAAAAGAACAGTTAAAAAAAACCAAATATGCTCTTATTACTCATTCAAAGAGAAAAATCTTACTAACAATAAAAGAACTGACACAGCCAATGGTGGGGGAAAATATGCCAATAACACACGATAGTGGCAATCTGATAGTAGTGAACCAGGGGAAAGCAAATATGCTTTAGTGGGGGGTGTTTTGTAGTTATTCTGATTAAAAAGTTCTTCTGACTGGACTTCAAAGATGGGCCCTCGTCTTTCAGGACTTACAAATATAGTTTCTCGGTTAGATATTTTTGTTCCTGGCATACCAAACCAAGGGCTTAACAGTTTATAAATGGAATTGACCTTGTGCAGTCCCATGACCAGAAGACTGGTCTCCAGCTCCATATATTATATATTTAATCACTGTAATATAATCAACATACCTGGGAGCAGGTACTTAAAATCCAGTTCTCCCCCAAGATARAAGAGCTTTGTCAAGAGGAGTGGGCAGCAACTACCTAAGCTTGATGAAGCTGATGTCTTCATATTTTAGGTTCCTTCAGACCAATGCTAAAATTAACTTTTTTTCCCCATGGGCTGGACACACTTTCGTCACCATTGTGAAAGCAAGCACCAGCAGCTGATGCTGTGCTTTGTAGAACACTACAGACTTCTCCTCTGCCATTGAAAGAAAGGTGTCTAACCCTGGTGGAGTGGAGGTTAGGGACACCCACAGGGTTTGGCATGTTCCCAGGCTGCTGAGTAATGCACACAGAGCCTGTGGTGTCCCCAAAAAGCTTCCTGGCTTAAATGAATGTTGTTTTGCCTAGCTCTTCCCCTGGCTCAACTTTCTTAGATCTGATTGTGATCTCATGTTTCTGCCACAGGTGAGAAAAGGGTGGTCCCAGGTTGGTCAAAAGGTTGCCTACCAGACTTGCTTTCTCATTGATTAAAACAAGATTAATTCTTTTCATGAAAACTAATCTTCTTTCAGGGCAAAAGCCAGTTTTCATTAAAAAAAGAAAAAAACAAACAAAACCAAACTTGGACAAAATTAAGATTTTGCTTTTCCATGAAAAAATGCTTCTGTTTGGAACCGTAACCACAATGTTCCACTGCCTGTTCCTCGCCATAATTTATAAGCCAGACTATAGTTCATGCAAAGTATCATCACACTTCAGCAGAGAGCCCTGTTTATGGAGGACTGTGGCACCCAAACTACAGCACCTCTTAAACGGGTCCAGTAAGAACTTGATTATACAAATTCCATTTGGTTTGGTCTTAAATTTTTCATTTGGTTTCAATTCAAGGGGAGGGACTATTTCCTGTGTAAAATGTTAGCTTTCCAATATTACAATCAAACAAAGCATGAATCTAATATTAATCAACCACTTACTGTATTTAGCAGAAATTACCAGGTTCACCATTGTAATAGAAAGATCTACAGATGTGAACAGAAAGCTGGGAAGGATAGTAAACATCCTAAAACAGTCAAATAAAGGATAAGAAATTACTAATCTGAAAGAAAATATTACATAATATATATAATTCAATGAAACATTAAGAATTATTTTTGCAGCAGCAAATAAAAATACACTTCTTGAGCCAAAGAAATCCATAAGAAATGTGGATAGAGATCTGTAATAAATCAGAAATGTTAAGAAGCATCCCAACAGTCATTCTGATCTCTTGGCACTGAAGTAAAGCAAGTGCAGTGCATAAGGGTTAACTCCTCAGCTCACATAAATCAAGTTAACACCATTTAAGTTAGCAAAATGTATTCAAAGTCAAATTCATTTACTCCAGCCAAAGATCTGTCCCTAACTGTATCCTTTGCATTTTATACCGCATTAACTATTTTAACATATTCAGCTTTAAAACCCAATATACTTCAATATAATCTCCGTTACATATATGCACTTTTGTGTACATATGCATATGCAGAGGAATTCATACATATAAAACCTTTTTTAAAATCATAATATAAACAAATTAACACAACACGATTCATAGCCATGCAAAATAGAATAGGAACGGTTTTGCAGGATTTAGTGAGGAAACACGCTGAAAATCCTAATTTGAGTAGAGTCAACCAATGTGGATTTATGAGCAGGAAATCTTGCTCAAATAGTTTGTTGGAATTCTTCAAAGATATCCCTGCCAAGGTAGACAAGAAAAATACTATGGATGGTATACAATATGCCTAGACTTTCAAAAGAGCGTTTGATAAGATCCTACGCTGGAGATTACCAGCAAGGTACAGAGCCACCGCATAAATGATAACAAACTTTAATGAACTGATAACGGTCTGAAAACAGCATTCACCGAATGACTTAGAGATTGGCAGTCAATACAGGATAGTGCTTTGGTCAGGTTAGGAGCTTGTCTTGTCTCTAATCTATGTAAAAGAATTAAATCAGAATATCAAAGGTAACGTATCAAAATGTGCCGGGGACATAAAAGTTACAGGGGCTCTAGCAACAATTGTCTAACACCGGTTATAAATGCAAGATGCAGATCACCAGCAACTGCAGCATCAGCACCGCCAGGAACGTGTTGCTGTGCTGGAGCACAGAGCTGATAGAGCAAAGTAAACAGGTTTTTCTGATGCAGTGGAAAACGTGAAAACATGCTCCACGTGGGCAGAGGGATAGAAAGAATTGGTGGAGGGTGCTACGCAAGGGGAAGAGGGAGACCTAGGTGCTGCTTGGAGAGAAGGGAAGAGCTCAGGGAGGAACTGGAATTCCAGGAAAAGGGAAGGAATAAACAAGAGGATGCTCTGAGCTTTTTAA
This sequence comes from Phoebastria nigripes, assembly GCA_035582835.1. NCBI lineage: Eukaryota > Metazoa > Chordata > Aves > Procellariiformes > Diomedeidae > Phoebastria > Phoebastria nigripes. Next base: position 2,233,999 of record JAYKAV010003177.1, read on the forward strand.
TCTTTAGAAGATGGGAAGTTTAGAGGAGATTAAAACAATCTTTTGAAATTAAAAAAAAAAAACAACCATTTTTTCTATCCCAATTTAATGGATAAGTGTTTGGGTAAGACCTTTTATCCCAGGGATGGCTACCTTATGCTTTTACTGTAAGGGTCAGATAACACAGCTAATCCTGTTTCCCTCAAACCCAAGCCCCATGTAGTTTTGAGGCACTGCCAGCGTCTTTCTGCCCCAAGGGTGACAGACCTGTCCAGAATAGCTCAGTGCAGACCAGGGGCCAGGACAAAAGCCTTGGGGCTCGTTTCTGTGCTGCCACGGCTCAGGTCTGTGTTGGAGGACCTTGACAGCCCTCCTGATGCTTTTTCAGAAGCACCAAAGAGATTATGGCTCCTAAATCCCATTTACAAGAGTGTCTCCTCACTGAGAAACACAATTTGCATTCACTTGCAATGTGCTCCTTAAAAATGGGACTGGGTCTGCTAAAACTTGGAGGGGTTTTAGGGACCTGGAGAAAACTGAAGGTGCTAGCTGGGACCCTTGACCTCACTCCCAGTAGGATTGTTTATATTCCCCAGGGACCAGATCCACGAAAGGAAGATGACACAGAGGCAAAGAAAGCAAGAACAGGACTCTGAAGTCCAATGGTTAGGCCCTTCACCTGACAGAAGGATATGTCCTCCAACAAATTTTGTTGAAAAGATAAAATGAAATGAAAAAATTGCTAAACAGGGCTGAATGGATCCACTCCAGCATCTGAGGTTATTTAACTAAAGACTTTTTAGTAGTCATTTTGTCCCTGATGGTAACTACACAGAATTTCACCAGGTATTTAAATAAAACATAGCGGCAGTTAAGAATGGGCTCTGCTCACTGTGGCTTTACTGCTTTTCTCGACTTTTCATCCACGTTACTTTAAACAACTTGTCCAACACTAGAGCCAAACTCTATTGGCTTTACTGCCATATCTACTTCACTCATTTTAATGGACCATGTTTCAACAGCAAGATCAAAAAGATTTGGCCTCATGAGCATTTATCAGAACTGTACAATGATTCAAATTTCAGCTTATTATTATACATTTTTTACCTATTATTCTCTTTATTATCCTTGCGCAAGGACCCTCACAAAAGAGCAGCCTGACATTGTGGTAGTCACTACACTAAGTTCAACTTTTGCAAAACAGTACCTTTAGACAAGGAATGAAAAAACCCAAGGATTTAAGCTAAGGGTGTTTACAATCCAACAGATGGCATGGGAAATGTCTTTTATATCCCTCATTGCTCAGGGCAATCCTGTCCAGGCCCAAAGTGGTATTTTCAATTCCTCTTTGGGTCACCAGCTCCTGGTAAGGTTGGATTCAATCCTTCAAATTCAAAGGTAAATTTTCTGAGACTTTTACAGGGTTTTCTTAATCACTGTGGATCCTGGATATAAACCTGAAGTTTTCTGTGCCTCTTAGATACTGTATACTGATTTTTTTTTTTTTTTCACCATCTACATGCCCATGTTTTCCTCTCTGTCATAACTGTTTCTTCACCTGCCTGAAACCAAGAGATTTCTTATTTTTCTTCTGTTTCCAAGTTTCTCAAAGTTCCCTGTCCACCCATTGCTGCCATCTTAGTTCCTGAACAAAACCTCAGTGATTCTCAACAGGGTGCAGAATTTCTTCCCCTAAACAATCTCTGCTAGCAGTGCCTCTTTTTTCAGGGGAAAATCAAAAAAAAAAAAAAAAAAAAAAAAAAAAAAAAAAAAAAAAAAAAAACCAACAACAAAAAAAAACCTAAACCTGTTCATCATAAAAGCAAGTTGCTTCCCTAAACAAGAGAGCATAGTTAGATATCAGAAATAATTGTAAACATATTGGTCTTCTGGGATTTCAATGCACTTAAACAACACATTTAAGAGTCTTTTCTCAATCTTGCATCACAGCGATCTACTTTGCCTGCTTCCCACTTTGTACTTCACCCAGAGTATTTTTGTTTCACCAGCCTATTTGTCTTTGAAATTTCAAAAATCACGCAGGTTTATTTGTGACTTGTGTTTCTTTCCCCATGTTTGTGTTCAGATCTCTAATGACATTCTCCTTTGAGTTGCCTCAGAGGAAGGGAAAAACCCGGGTTTTTTAAAATGTTGGCGTTCTGAGGAAGCATCTGTATGCTAATTTACTCTCAACTTTGCTAGCAGAAAATGTAAAGGGAGATAGTTTTTAATAAATGAAGACCACTTAGCAGTTAGAAATCTTTGTAACATTACTGATTTCTTGGGAGCTTTTTTCCTCCCACCAGCCTTCAAAGCTGTTTCTTGACTTTAGGAGATCATTATAAGTTAATACTTGACTACCAAAAGTCCCGCTCCACCTTAAAAATTGTACTGAATCTGTCAAACATCAATTTTGAATCAATGCCAATTCAGTATAAATAAAGTGTGATATGGACACTCCAGCAAAGGATAGCCTGCAAATCAAAAGAACTGTTATCGCACAAGGAACGTGATAGATTTTCTCCGATAATTCCAATTTTGATCACCTTTTCCAGAGAAGAACTTTAGTGACTCAAATAGGAATAAGATATGAAGCAATCGTTGTTTCCGGCTGTTAAAGATGCTTGATATAAATGAAGGCTGAGCCTAATCCTTTCTAAAAAAGACCTAAATATTAACATTTTCATAATTAGGATGAAAACTGAAGTAGTGGTTGTATCTGGTGAGTTTAAAAGGGGAAAAAAAAAAAAAAGATTATGCCAATTAAGAATGAAAGGTCTAAGAATAAACAGTAAATTCACGTAGCGCTGTCCGATTCACAGCGTAGTAGGCGTTATGTCAAATAAAACCACCGAGTGAACCAAAGTACTAATGAACAGAAGAGATAGCCAGACATGTTTATATAGGCAGACAGGGCTGGAGGATATATCGACAATGCGGGGAGGTGTGTTGTAATAAACTTGAAAGGGGACAGACTTGTTGGGCCAAGTGTCCCTTTCCCGTCCAGGAATTCCTCATGTCCTCATTACCCTTTCACCTCTGGACAGCTGCAATATTAAAATCTGGCTCATGTCTTAAGGAAATTGAGTTTAATGTCCTTAATTTAGTCCCCAGTCCACATATATCCATATCACAAAACAATCATACAATTTGGCTCGACAGACAGCGTCTGCTGAGGAAAGAGGCCCATCCTGGAATGGCAGGGCTGTTGCAAGGCAAGTCTAAGATCTCTATAAAGCACGCGTAGCCTGTGTAATGCACGCGTGCTACGTTCACACTTGAGAGAAACCATCTTATTTTCATTCCTTTGTTTTTCCGGTATCCTTTGCATGTAGCATTTTAATTACCAAAGCAGTCRGCATGCTCCTATATCATGACAGCAGCCAAGCTGGACAAGAACGAATGTGGCCTCTTGGTTTTCTCATTTTTTCTTCACCTCTAAATGGAGGGTAGCCTCAACAAGGAGCAAGTTATGGGCCTGATTCGGTATGACTCGCTYCTCTCTGAAGCACAGATGAGGGCTGCAGGGTTAGGTGCTGCATTGATAGATTACATAGCAGAGAAAATATTAATGGCATGTTTTGGTCCTGGGGATTGATATGCAACGCTCTGAATGAGAAAGTCAACTGCTAAATAATCCGGAGTCAGAAAGGGGCAGAGTGGTTCTGGCGGTGAAAAAAATGTAAAGAGGATAAAAATTAATCATCAAAAAGGTTTTATATTTCATGTTAGTAAATCATTTTAACTAATTGATTACATCATATCTCCAGCCAGGCTTCCGATTTGAAATCTTCAGGAAGTGGTGGGCAGGGATGCAAAAGGCACTTGTTCTCTTCATCTGGAAAACATCTATGTTGCACGTTTTCCAACATTGTGGGTTTTTTCTCTGTATCTTTCTTTAAGAATTTTTTTTTATGCCTTTGCTATGATTTTCTTCTGATCCATTTGCTTACCAACATAAGGAGCATAAAATACCACGTAGATGCTTGAAGAGTATTAGTAGAAATGTCAATGTACTGCRTGCATTTTGGGGTGGAAAGAAGGGTGTAAGATGGAGGATAAGTCTGTCAGCTCAAGGCAGAAGCAGCTGATTTGTAAATAACAAAATTGTAGGATTTATTCTTTTTGATGCACTGCACTTTTATTAAAAGAAAATCCCCTGGAAACCTCTGTAAATGGCATGAAACATATAATTAGACTTAGCTTTTCTCACTCTCTGCTTATTTAAATGCTCAGTAACTTCGGCGGTGATTCAGTAACAACTGATTTTATAGAAACATCTGACAATGAGAACAAATATTTGCAGTGTTTTCAGCCTCTGCTCTTTATTTCTCCCCGCTCACCACGAGGCACGAGGGAGAGCTTGCCTTCCTTGTGTGTAGATCAGCACCTCTTTCTCCACTGCTCCCACCTCTAACCACGTCCACTTTCCAACACTAAATATCAGGTGTGGCTTTTCACACCTTGATTCTTACCTCCAAAATGCTAACCCCAAATTCCGGACACAGACCTCACTGATAGCTCCTACCCTCCCAAAAATGAGTGCCACCACCAGGCAGGCTTTGGCATAGGCAAAGACAGCACTGCCAGGCACAGCTGGTGGGTGGGAGGTGGCACAGGAGCTAACCCAGGCACTCACCTGCCCCAACAGCAGATATCCAAGTCTGTGCCGCGGTTGGGTTTGTTTTCTTTTGCCTGAGCTCCACCACTTCTGCCCTTTCCCTGCTTGCTAGGGAAAGATGTCTTGCAGGTAGAAAGCCACCCCAGCAGAGCCATTGGTATAGATGAGCTACAAAGTCATCCAGGGTTGACTTCACTGCCCTGAATCTCCCCACCAGCTCCCACAGCCATCAAAGCAACCTGCGTAGGAAACCCTGGGTCATCTCACTGATTTTGCTTTCACCCTTTGGGCAACAATGTTCAGTCCAGATTACACTCCTGCAAAGGCAAGTGATAGGAGAATGCCATCAGGATGACTGCCACCAAGTCCAACCTCTCCACCCGGGACCAGCTACCCCAGTGCCGAGCGCAGTGGTTGTAATGTCCCATTCCCTACCCCTCTTATCTTGGTACCTTCTGGGGAGCATGGTGGGCCTGTTCGCATCTCTGCTGGCTTCAGTGGCATCTGCTGCCCATGCCACATCCAAAATTAAAGGGCAAATAATGAATATCACTCTCCTAATATGTGCAGCGTGCTGGATCTGTGCAAATGTCTTTACCTGTGGGGACATGGCTCAGTCAAATTATGGCACAGGAGCTAGGGACCYGGAGTTGCAATTCTTGACTCCTGGGAGCCGAGGATATCAATGCTCACAGCAACCCAGCCCAGGCTGCCAAAATTATTCTGGAGACCATTTTGCCTGTTCCCTAGCCCAGAATTTGGGAAATCACACCCATTCATAACTTCCCTGTGGTAGGCCCGTTGGCAGGTGGACCCACTGGGTGAACACCAAACAGTATTGCCATATTCTGCCTCATGCATTTTTTGCACGCATTTCCAACCTGTCAGAACAAGGGAAAAGAATACAGTCAATATAGTTGCTTCGGAATTAAAAAAAAAAAAAAAGATAAAAATAGCCATTTTTAGAGGGTTTCAGGTTGAAGGTTGCTTGTCAGAATCCAAGAAGAGAGCAGCAGTTGTTCTGACACTGCGGTTTTCACATCCTTGTCAGAGATTTGAAGCAGGATAGCTGATGTGTGTTAAAAAAGGATGGTAAGGTTTAAAATAGTTTAGATGCTGCCTGGAGCAAGTTTTAGGCGATATAGTAAGAAGCATTGGTAGAAGAGTACATGCACCTAACACCATCCGTATGGGGAAATGACTTGTTCAAATGCCGGTACCTTTAATGTGRTGCTGACCTGGAATACCACAGAGCAAATGACCTGGAGAGGTATCAGGAAATTTCCCAAGAAACATTTTTAAAACATAATTTGAGGAGGGAGTGAGAACCTGGAGAAAACTTTCATGGCAAGGAAAAAAAACTCTCTCCTGTTTTTGACAGCTTTAATAACCCACAGTCTAAGATTTGGGCTTGGAAAGGGGCCAGTTGGCCAAGCCTCCATCCACAGACGAGCTGGAGATGATGCTGATAGTCGGAGGGAAGCAAACAGAAGAACTGGCAAGTCCGATGCCACCCCTGACGAAGGGGATGTCTGCCAGTTCGTGGGTAAATCTGCAGTTTAGGTGTGCAACGATCGCTGGGACGTGTGCCTCTGCTTCTCTTGGTATCTAATACAGTCAGCAGCCACTCGCATAACGGCAGCAATTTTCCAGATATTGGGCAATTCTGTAAACATGGAATTTCTTTGAAAACTATGCTGCAATATCTAATTGTTTCAGATCATTTGGGCTTTTCTAAATATCTTTGTCACCCTTGTGTTTCTGTAGATTTTAAAATAGACAGATAATCTCCTGAAGTCACAGAGGGAAGAAAATGTTTTCCCCGCGGTGGTGATAAGAAGTAGTTGGGGCAATTGATCGACTCTGAAATTTTGGGATGGCCGTCAAAATGTCAGCTTTGCACCCAGATTCCCTGCTATTCCCTGCTTCACTTCTATTAGCTTAATCGGTAGTCAGGGGAAAAATAGTAAGACACTAAGGAAGCCAGGGAAAAGTAAATCTGATCTAGTCCCAAATAGGTAGAATGAGGGCTACCCTGTAATTATATCATTTATATTCACCTTTCAGCCTGGTTAAAACAAAACAAAAAAATCTCCATTTTCCAGGTTAATAGATCCACCACAAAGTTGTCCATCGGCCTCACGAAGGCCCAACAACATCCGAGGGCCTTTGGCCGATGTTCTCAGCGCTGGATGCCGTCACCCTGGCACTGCTGCTGCTCCCACTGCCCATGGCAAGGGGTGACCCCAACCCCAAAAGGGATCTCTCCCTTTGCAAAGAAACGTGGGTGTATCTTGGGGATGTTTGCTTTCTTTCCTATCTTCAGAACCAAAAAGCAGAGGTTTAACCCCAATTCCCACCTCGTCCCTTTGCAGAGAGCTTGCTGCTGTTGCCACCACCCTGATGGCCAAAGCGACGGCAGGTCCGGGCACCGGGCTCAGAGCTGGGCCCTCCATTCTGCAAGCGTTGCTCAAGTTTACCGCTCTTGCTATTACAAATTCAACCCCCCACCTAGAGGGAAAAAAAAAAAAAAAGAAAAAAAAACAAAACAAAACCTGTTATCACCGAGCATATGCAACTGCTAAACATCCTATTCAATACAACTTCAGCCTGTTCTGAGAACTACATTTCACAGTTTCTTTATGCAGTATCTGTCTGTCAGATATTGCCCACTAGATTACCATAGTCTATATAATATACTTCCACCGTTAAAAAAAAAAAAGTGTCTTTTGGGTGTATTTTTTATGACCTGGTCTGGAAAAAAAATAGAGATTAAAAGTTTTTATTTTAATTTTACATTTCACATGTACTATCTTCCCTATATAAATGGCACTAAGCAAATTTAAACACTACCATGTATTTGTGCCTCCATTTTGGTGTAATTTCTTTAAGCTGCTAAACATAAATAGCACTCCATCAGTTTAAGGTATTTCTAGAGCATCTATCTCCCTGGTTCCTCAGTACAACAACAAGGAGCCCATAGCCYGTACTCAGAATATTTGGGCCCCCTGTACATGTAAATGTGCCACTAAATAAAAATTCTTAAAAGCTTTCATTTCTTAATAAATCAAATTCAGACCTGGCATAAGCGAAGGCAACTCCTTGGGTCCCCGTCGGGCAGTGCTACTGTAATAATTAACCAGTGGTCGGAGGCAGCGGAGCAGAGGCTAGTCCTTTAATTGCTTTATTTATTTTTTTTTTATACCTTTCTGGTTATGGTTTTGTCCAGCTGCCCCTTCCTCCTTTCTGTTCCCCATGTGGCTGAGCTGTGCTCATACCAACCCAACGCCCAGCAGAGTTGCACAACAAGCACCATTACTTGCACCTATTTGCTGACCAACTTATAACTGATCTGCAGCTTATGTTGTTCCTTTATCGCCACCAGCTATGAGCGAGGGGGGGTCTTGAGGACTATGATCTAGGCATATTAAAATATAACAAGAAAATACTGATGTTGTCTCACTGGGGGGGACGCAGTAAAAATCTATATAAAATGTTCTTGATATTTTAAACACCTCAAATTGAAGCAACCTTTGGTCTTCTCACTAAGTGGCATATAAACAAGAAAGGAACACTGCATATCTGAGATATTTCTTTATGGTTTCCTAGCTTAACCCCACACGGTTTTAAGTAACGTGTACGTATTGCAGGAGACCTCACCACTGTATTTAAGAAAATGAGGCCTAAATGTGCTCATATCCAGAAGATACACGGTCTTATTAATGCATATATGCCATGCATAGATTATTAACAACTTCATAACTAGATAGAAACTTACATTTCAATAAACATACTTTTACAACTGCAAAGAAAAAAAGGTTTGCATTAGGATGTTACTTACTTCATGTCTTTGTCCTGGGAGAATGCAACTAAAGAAACCACATTTAAAATCAGACATTAGATATGCAAATATGTGTTCAGATCAGAGATACGAAAATTATTCAAATGATTAATTATTCATCATAAAAATGTCAATTAATAATTCTGAAGCATAATAGGCATCTTTCTAATGCAGCTTTATTTTTCAAGCCTAAATAGTGTTGAATCTGTGTTCAATTGCATTCTAACAAGTTTTTAAAAATTCAACAAAGTAAACAACCAACTATAAACAAAAGTGAGCAGCGAATTTTAATCACTGTCAACTGAGCCAAGAAATGTGTCCGAACTTCAGCATCAATCCCAGAAGAGAAGGAAAAACTTCTACATCTCATGGTGCGGGACAGCGGACCAAGGATGCTCGCCCGCCGACCTGCCGCCACCTCTCCCAGCTGCCAGAGCCACTCGCTCCTCTCTGCTCAGCGTGAGAAGCGGGTTTGGGTCCTGGGGATGCTGTTCTCCTACCACAGACAGACAGATGTATGTTGTGGATGGGAGCTGAGCAGCTCTAGGCCGTCAGAAGCGACTTTATAAATGACAAAATTAACAAAAACATATGAGGGAGATTCACTTTTAACGTGCAGGGACTCGCACGAGATTAAATATTGCAGGGATCTGCTTGTTAGAAATGCCCAGGGATAGATAAATTAAAGCCAGACAATCTTTTCCCTTGCTTTTGGCTCGTATGCTATCCCTACATGGGTTTTCCGCAGAGGAACTTGAAAACTTTGGGAATGTTGATTCAAAAGGTTTCTTCCCAAATACCTCATCAGCGGGTGGGGGGAGAGTCGTTCCCTGACCCTTTCTTCCTCTCTTCTGTGCCCTCTCCTCCATGTGGAAATGGGGGAAAAAAAAAAGGCTTTGCTCTCTAAATCTTAGTTTATAGGGACACCTGTATCGAGCAAAAGTATCCAGCAGCATCTTGGGGCCACGTGGGGCTTTCCCCACTCAGAAAAATTATTCCAGTCTGTCCTATCTTCTACCACCACAGGTTACTGCAGAAAATAATCCCCCCCGGCATTTTTTGGTTGGTTGGTTGATTTGGGGTGGTTTTTTTTTTTTTGCAACCTCCCATTTTTTTCCCAAGGCGAGGGCAGCTTCTGCACCCCAGAGATCTGTGCGTGAGAAGCAGCCAGCACCCATGGGGAGCTTGCAGCCGTTCCCCCGTCAGAGCAGGGCTGCGGGGAAGGATGCTCTCCCCAGGCTCGGCTGCAAATGGGCACATCTCGTCTGGGTCCCCTACACAGGGATGTTTAATCCCTAATGCAGGAAGGGTTCCACACTTTGAGGAAAACATTGGAGAGCCCTGGCTATGAAGGACCTGAAGTAAAAGCCTCAGAGCAGCTAACATGTTTTTAGAGGTGTTAAACCTCTGTCTTCACCAGCCTCTAAAATGTATTAGTCAAAACTTATGAGCCAGAGCATTTTTGCTGCTATCCCCCTGATTTTCCTTCTTCCACGAGGGCAAGAAAACACGCTCCCCTTTACTCATCCTGTGCCGGGGAAAAAGCAAACACACCGAAGTAAATAAGGCCGTGAATCATCCCACCAGCCAGCGGTCACCAGGTCCCCACAAAGCCACGACGGCAGAAGGTCTCAGCAGAAGGCCGAGGTCCTCCAGGGCCTGTGCCCTTGGTGGCTGGTCCCCTCCCCTGCCCATCACACCCAGGTGCCCGGGGGGGTCTCGGGGGGGGTGTCTCTCCCTGCACAGCCCCTTTCTCATGGTAATGAGCCCCTGGCAGCAGGGTCTGCCCCCGGCTGGCCCTACAGCCCCGCTTGGGGATGGGGGGGACATGGGGTTATCTCCATGGGGGGTATCTCCACCAGGATGGGTTTGGTGGACAAAGGGAAACCCACTGAGGAGGAGGCGGCAGCCGGCATCACCCATGGCATCCCTCAGGCAGGTTTGCATCAGGACCACCCGGCCACCCCTGTCTCACCTSTCTGCATTTCCACGCAGGAAAACTTGAGGAAAAGAGGGAAAACCTGCACCCAGAGAACTGCCCTTAAAACCATCCCCAAGCCACAGCACCAGGTGCCTTACRCAAAGAGAGAGCTGGGGTTTGTGAGGATATTTTGGGTCTGTTTGTTTTTAAACTGATGGGGTGGGGGGGATCGTATTTGCAAAAGTTTAAAATAGAGCAAGGCATAGGCTCTGCATGGGGATGCTGACCGCAAAGGGGCTGGGAGCCGGGCTGCCAGCACCACCCCAATAAAGGCAGGATCTATAGGCTGTCATTATTTCCATCTCCTAAAGAAGCTGCACGCCCATCATTAGTTCAGAGCAGGGCAGGAAATCATCGCCTGGATTAAGGTTAAAATCCATCTCAGAAGGGTTTAGCTGATTGCTAAATGTTTATGTCCAGTGTCCAAAAATTAAAAAAAAAAAAATACCACCCCCACATACCATGTTAAAATAACATCTAATAAGGTTGGGTGTTATGCCACTCCTGCAAAGATCAGAGCAGTTTATCGCTCCAATGCAAGCCCTGCTGAGGCGCTTCAGAGCTGGAGAAACTGTGAGATTGAGGGCTGAAAGAACAGCCTGCAAAATTATGAATAGGGATTATCTGACAATACCAACATGTTCCTTAAAGCCCTTGAGCATCATCACACGGTCTGAGGGTTTGTTTTTTTAGTGTAGCTGCAGATATATATTTTAATGATATAACATCGACGGCACTCCTGCCTATTGCAGGTTAGGCTGCAGTTTCTCTTAATCTCCGGTTCATCCTCTCGTTTTGTAATCTGGAAATGTATGAACAGTATGTAAGGCGTTTGTAATGGGATTAATTTATTTTGAGAACTTGTTGGTTGGTTGTTGTTTTTTCCTTTTTCTCATCTAAAACGTGGCTGACTGGAAATCGAGCAAGTCAGTAATTAGCATTCACTTTTTTCTTTTTCTTTCTTTCTATCGTATGCATCTAAATTCAGTTTAGCTCTTTAAGGAATTGCCAGTCTGCCCTTGATTTATAGGCAGTGTCTTCTGGATCTGAGAGGATCTAATCCAAATTAATAATACTTGAATCTGATTTCAGGATATTTGCACTGTGCTATATATTTCATTAAGATACCATCACTTTGTGTGTGTGTGATACGTCTCTGTGTATACAGGTATATTTAGGCACAGACAAGTCATGCATCCTGCAGGAAAATAATGTTGGCATTTAGTGAACAGTGGCAACAAAACTTTTAGCAAAGCCAAGCTAACTCGTACCAGAAAAAAAAAACAAAAAAAAACAAAAAAACCAAAAATAATAAGAATAATAATAGTAAACCAGAGAACCTTCTTCCCACCTTTGCACAGTTAGGGATTTCAGCGGCAGCAGACCGCCAGGTCTGCGGGCAGATTTGCTCTAAGCCGCTCCGAGGCTGGCAGCCCTGGCGCACCCTCCTCCCGGGGAAGCCAGGCAGGGCGCAGGCAGGGCGCAGGCAGGGCGCAGGCAGGGCGCAGGCAGGGCGCAGCCTGCCTCCCCCCGCCTCCCCGCTCCGCCTGCCGCGCACGGACCTGCAGCTCGGGGCTGGAGAAGGGGACAAGCGGAGGAAGGAGGGGGGGGG
>JAYKAV010003177.1:2254463-2304463 GCA_035582835.1 Phoebastria nigripes
CTGACTCACTTCGCGGCACTTTCACTCGGGAGAGAGAAGTCGCAGCAGAGGAGGAGGAGGAGGAGGAGGAAGAGGAGGAGGAGGAGGAGGAGGAGAGGGCAGCGAGCCCCCTTTCCGCCCCGCTCCGCACGGGCGCCCCGCGGAGGCGGGGGCTGCGCTGGCGGCCGGTGCGCCGGTGCGGTGCGGCGCGGAGAGGTGCGGTGCGGTGCGGAGCGGGGACGCGGGCAGGCACCGCTGTCCGGCCGGGCGAGTGCCCTGCCCTGCCATGCCTCAGCAGATGAGCTGCCTCCCTCCTTGTTGTTGTGGTTTGGCGTTTGTTGGGTGGGTTTTTTTCCTTCCTTTCCTCTCCCTCCTCAAAAATAAAAAATAAAATTAAAATCCCCAGGAAGGAGGGGAAGGGGGAGGGGGGAAAGTTGGATCTAATTTACCCCAAAGTTTCAGTAAACAGCTCTCTTTGATTCCTTTGCCATCTCGCTTCCAGTTGTAAAGAAAAGGGAGAAAGTTCAATGCTTTCAGGGCGTCTGATCCGAGGGAGAACACAGACCAAACAAGCAGACACGATTATACTCGCTCAGAGCCTTTCCCAAAAAGATACCCACCCACCCTCAGTTCACGGATGCTGGCGAAGGGCGATAAAACCTCCTTTACTTCCTACTTGAAAAAAAAAAAAAAAAAAAAGGAAAAACACCAACCAAAAAAGCCTGCCTGCTGCCTTTAGTGAGTGGGAAGTGAGGCTTGTCTTCCCTGCCTGGAGAAGTTTGGAGGTAGCTAGACTGAGGCTGGGGTGTGAGGAGGAAAGCTGCTTTTTGTGAAATTCAGGTGGCACAAGGCAGAGCGGGCATCTGGGAGCGCTGCTTTTCCCGGGGACCTCTGCAGGGCTGGGAATCCGTTGCGAGGAGATTAGTTCGGGAGTTGGCTACTGGGTAGGGAGACAAATGTACTACCTCCAGAAAAGCACCTGGAGATAGGTATTAAAAATTAATGCAATAAATGCGAGTGACCAGGGCGTAATGATTATCTAGCTACATTTTCTCGGTGCAGATTCATGTCCAGACTGAGCTGTGACATGGAGCAGAGGAGGTTGTTTTCTGTGTCAAGGCTGTTCTATTTATTTTATTCTGAGTTTCAAGAAACCCAGCGAATTTGGAGTTTAGTGCCTGATTTACTGTTTGCCATTTGTGACCATTCGGTACTTACTGGCTTTTGCTTATTGCACGTGCTTCGCAAGAAAACTTTTGGGGGAATTTCTGATTGCTGTAAGAAAATACATTTGATGCCTGGAAAAGCCATATTTGAAAAGGAAAAAAAAAAAAAAATAAGGAAACCATTACAAGTTAATTATCGATAATTATACATAGCCAACTGCCCAAGGTAGGGAAAATATATGGAAGACTGAGATGCAAGCTCTCAGGACAGGCTGGTAATATTCCCCAAGAAAAATGTGTGTCTCCCTTTAGAGTGGAAAGAAGGGTGTTGATTCTTTTACAGCAGCCCCACATTCATTCCAAGAAATAGGAAATTCTTCGCCTCACAACAGTTTTTGGCATCTGCATTATCCCAGTGCTTTTAAGGTGCATTTTCTCCTCTGTGAAAGAGAACTCTTTGTCCTTTTTTTCTCCAAGACCATGGCTTCCCAAGGTAGACACTATTTTGTGCCTGTCACATAGAAAGGGAGTGCAGGTTTGCAGTGCTCACAGACAATTGATTGTCTGCCCTAATGTGTTTCATTTACATGTTTATAACGTCAATAGTGCTGGGGTGTCCACTGTACCATTCATTCCAGCATTCCCACAAGGGTGCAATTGTCTGAATGGCCAAGTCAGACACCTTTTTGATTGCTCTTTAGTTGTCTTTTTAGAGTATAGAGAAAAAGGAGAGAAATCTGTGATGCAGAAACACTAGTTGAAAATATTTCAGAATTAAACGTCACCGTTAAAGCAGATGTGAGCATTAGACAAACAATATATTTTAACTAAGGTTCTGAAGGTGGAAACAAATTCAGAATAGTGGGGATGGTTACTGCACACGACATCCAGTCCTGTTCCTTAATTTTTTTTAGGCTTTTTTTTTTAACGATTTGTTGTTTTCATTTTCATTTCAGCCCCTGTAAATGCAGCCACCTCCTAACTCTTTGTATGCTTAACTGTAATTTGCGATTTTTTCCTATATATTTACATATCTCTGTTTACACCAACAGTGTCAGCTAAGCACTTGGAAAGTCTGTTGAGAGAATATTTAGGCTGTGAGAAGTAGAAACTTTAAAAAAAAAAAAAAAGTAAGATCCAAATATTTCTTCATCAAACATTTTTAATGAAAAAACCGACAATGCCTAGACTTTTTCTTGAAGCAGTTTAACTTAAATAGCTGTGTACCAACTTCTTATGCCTGAGGTTACCGTCCTTTTGCTCTGTGAGCTTTCAGCAAAGTGTTTCTAGGAGTTTCCAAGTCAATAAAAGATTACTTTTTAAGGTGTGCTGTGCTGTTTTGATATGCCACACTGTCCTTTATCATTGAAGTCGCTTCTGAGGGAGGCAAAACCCGATTGCTTGTGTTTCGTATCTGAATAAATAAGCCACACAGCTTACTGAAACTCATGTATGTAGATACATGTATACATGCATATACACCTATGTGTGCGTATATCGTATAGACATAGATATGGTACATATAGGTACGCCTAAAAATAACGGTTCGCATTTCAGACGAGATCATTTCCCCCTAAAAATGATGCTGATCCCAACAGCTACAGTTAATACAAGTTGACCTGTTCCGTCCRTGATCCATAAGGGAAAAGAGCACTAAGTCCTGTAGCTTCTGCTCAGGAGGTAAAGCGAGGGAAAACTTTGTTGTTGTTGTTGTTCCTCTCTCTCTATAATTTTTGTTGTAATTTAAAAAAAAAAAATGCCTGTTTGTGGAGAGATTTTTTTTCTTTTTTTCTTTTTTTTTTCNTTTTTTTTTTTTTCTTTTTTTTTGTGCCTAACAGGGAAGACACACACAGTAGATGCACCGTTAGCTGAACCCCTGACACGGCGGTCTTTTGAATGCCTTAGGTATGATTTCACTTTCGCTCACATCAATGCTGACCTGAATGCCTTTCATATCTGATCCGCTGTGTCTCTCCCAGTAAACATCCCCTGAGGGGAGAACAAAGAAAGGAGCTCTTCTTCTTCTTAATCACAATTCAGCCCATTCACCGCCGGCAGGCTACATTTGCATTCTGCAACAGAAAGCCAAGATGAAAAGAAAAAAAAAAGAGAGTGAGAAGAAGGGGGGAAAAAGCAGAAGGGTGGAGGCTGAGTAAAATAACTTAGGTGTTTGTAGCTGTTTGTTGGGCTTCCCCTAGTTACAAGCCTTATATAGATCCTGCTCTACCCAGCCTTGGCTCTTCTGACAGGCAGATAGTGTTACAAGATGGCATGCCTGTACTATTCATGGCCACTCGCTCTAACACTTGAGGTAGAAAGTGTCAGAGAGGGATCAAATTCTACTCTGAGAAGTCTGTTATAGTTAGGGTCAGGTGTGTGTACTCTCAGCTCTTGACTGCTGCCTATTATTTTGTTTTAATTACTATTATTGTTTACTCACCATGACCTTGGGGAGCGGGGGTGGCTGGGGGTGAGGCAGGCTTGGCCACCACCGGCGAGCAGATTAGTGGCGAAAAACCGCCTTTTCCCCTATTTGAATTGATTTTATATATATATATATATTTTTTTTTTTTTTTTTTTAAAGGATCGGGCCGGGTGTTTTTGCGCCCGGCGGGGCTGGGAGCGGTGGTGATGCTGCGGGCTGGGGCCGCTCGGCCGCGGCGGTGGCGGTGGCGGTGGCGGTGGCGGTGGCGGGGGGTGTCCCCGGGCTGGCGGCCGGCCCGGGCTGCCCCGGCCCGACGGGGAAAAGCAGCAACTCAGCAAATCCTCAGCGGCACCAGAAAATGCGCACGGAGGAGGAGGAGAAGGAGGAGGAGGAGGAGGAGGAGGAGGAGGAGGAGGAGGAGGAGGAAGGCGACATTTGTGGAAGTTTCTGTAGCTGGGCTCCCTCGTGGGGTTTCGTAGTCACGTTCATGTACGTTTTCCGGCTGGCCCTCCCGTCCCTGTCCCGTCCCCCCCCCCCCAGATTTGCCTGTTTTGTTTGTTCTTCAGAAGCTCTTCTGTGCTTTTAATCAGTTTTTTAAAAATGGTGAGGTCTTCGGTCGTAGCCACTTTTTTCTCACCAAGAGAAGGTTTATTTATAACTGGATCCTGCTTACCGAGAAGTATTTAAGCCCTTTCAGGCAGAGCTGTCAAAATTTCCTGTGTTGTTTGCCTCTATTTGCAACATGTAAAAAGTAATATGCAGTTGCTGGTGTTGGAATAACCGGGGTAGTGCAGAAATCTCAAGTGACAAGTTTTCAACTACACTATCTCCTGCCGACCAAACTGTCATTTTTTTTTTTTTTTTTTTCCAGAAACCACTTTTAAGATCCTAACAGGTTTTTCCCCCCCATCAGCAAATAGATTAAACGTGCTAAAGCAACTTGAAGAGGGAAGAACAGTTTGAACAATGAGGAGCGGGAGGGATGTCTTATTTTCCTGTAGCTGCTATGGCAGATTTCACTCATAAGGAGCACACTAACCGAGATGTTACCAGTTGAACAGAAGCATGTGACACAGATTCCTGATTTTTTCCCAGAAGATTTACAGAATTTACAAAAAGAGATTATCTCTACACCTTCCACCCTCCTAACCACCCCCATGACCCAAGCAATGGAGGATTTAGGCAGATTTACTTCAGTAAACACCTTTGGACACTTGGGGAAAAGTAGGAGTCTGTTTGCAAAAGCAGGCTTTTGTTAAGTGAGGTGCTGGATAATGCTTTACCAAGCAGCTGTGATATTAACCCACCCAGTAATGCTGGAAAGAGCATTAACTCCTTGTGCGCTCCGGGGCCCTGCCCGGGGGAGGCCACACTGGCCCTGCAGGTACTGGGCCTGGAGCAGGGGGAAGGCGAGGAGGTGGCACCGCTGAAGCCACAGCAGCCGCTCAACCTGACACATCTTTTACTTGGTGGCAGTTGAATCTTTCGGGGTCAATCCATCAGATACAGGGCTGGGAAGAGCTATGAGGCATGGCCACGAAAGCCGCCTCCATCAGTTAGGGGTTACCTATATGTGTGTGCCTAGACACACACACATATACGCACTCTGTATCTACCCCCCCATATCTAGCATATCCCAAAACCTCTCTAGGAAAGCTCGCAAGCATTGCTAAGAGAGGAAGGTCAATTTAGGATTCACACTCGAGCAGCAAAACAGCTGAGAAGTTTCGCCGGCAAACCTGTACGAGTGGCTTCCCGTTAACTCTGGGCTCCCGGGGTTTGAAGGAAAGCCGTCAGCTTTCTGGGGGCTTCACATTCCCAAAAGTGAACTTTTTTTGGCAAGAAAGCTGCTTACTGCTCTTTTCTGAGCCATTAGAAGGAGGAGTTAATAAGTTAGTTATTTTTGCTGGGCATAAGAATAACTTTACAGGTGTTTGTTTCTTTAGCTTCAGTAAGATTGTTTCATTTGGGGATTTTTGTTGTCGAGGGTTCTTTTTTTTTTTTTTTAAAGTGTAGGTGTCAATGTTAGAGCAGCCACAAATGTGTGAGAAAGCAAAGGGTATGAGACATGACAGAATTAAAGGTGTTTGCTGTGTTGTTACCCGTGTGTCAAGCTGCAAGCTCCCTTTGTCACAGCCTCCTGGTGATTTGATAGTGCAGATCCACTTCCCTTCCAAGTGATATAGCAGTTTCTAACTGGGGGGTTTAATGCGGTGCGGTCGTTGCTATTGGATTTGCCTCCCCAAATACATTTAAACACCTCAACATCGCGCACACCCCATTACTCCCACCTTACACAAGGGTGCTGTACGCTCAAGCACCAGGACAGCAGCCATAGCATTACGGTATCTGGCATGGAGCGTCATTTGGCAGGAATGTCATCTGCCAAATCATCCCATAATTACGCTTTATGTTATTTGTATGAATGACCAAGCATGCAGTATTCCTTTTGAAATCAAAGGAAGGCTTAAAATGCGTTTTTGAATACTTTCAGACCATGGTCAGGTCACAGTTTGGGAGTTGAATTAAACTGATCTCATTTGTGATCTAATTGAGGTTGGCAACAACCTTAGCAGTAGCAATAACATACAAATACAAATCAAAGAGCAGAATTCAGCAAATCAGATCTTTTGCTCGAATTCTGCCTGGGAGTTATTCTCTGACTGCCAACAGAGAAGTTAAACTTTGTCCCGCTTCTCAGCGGCAGTGCAAGCCTTGCATATTTTTCGGGTCTTTGACAGGAAAGTTGGGCTGGATAGATGGGCACACAAAGGCGAGAAGGGAGCTGTGCCTCCTCGGACAGGGAGTGAGGACAGGAGCAAGGCACAGCGACTCGTCACGTATGTTTCTGGAGAGCCCAGTGGTATAGAGCGCAGGAGGCGTAACGGGGGAAGATGGTTAGGAAGGACTGGAAAGAGGAATAGGTCGCTGCAAACAGGATCGGTTATTCCAAGCGGAAAGTCAAGGCAGCTTCCTATCTTTACATCTATCGCTGCGGATTCCAGGAATGTAATTACCAGAGTGGTTGCGAATTGTTGACAAATTTTCCCGGGTCCGTCGGGAGCTGGTGCTGCGAGCGGCGGGGCTGGGAGCCGCGGCCGGGCAGGCAGCGGCCCCGACGTGAGGGCTCTGTGCGGGGCGGCGGGGGCCGGGGCTGCCCCGGGGCTGCCCCGGGGCGGGCGAAGCGGCTCGCCCCGGGCAGGGCATCCCCGTCGGGGCGGGCGGGCGACTGCCGGGGGACGCCCAGCGCAGCCCCTCCACCCCCAAGCCGGGATGCTGTCGGCTCATTCCCCCGGGACAACCCCCCCCCCGGGCCGGGCAGCCGAGGCAGCGGAGCCTGGCAGGGACCTCCGCGCCCGGGGGGCTCCGCGCCCGCCCCGCAGGTGGGCGCTCGGCGGGGCGCAACCCCGGCGTCGGGGCCGGCCGAGAGCCGCCCCCCCCGGGGAGCATCCCCCCCTTCCCCCGCCGACACTCCACACCGCGGCGCGGAGCGGTGCGGAGCGGTGCGGAGCGGGCTGGAGAGGCAGCCGCAGGCGTGGTGCGCTTGGGCGGGGGAGCGCGGAGCCGCCTCGCCCTGCCCGGCCCCGGGGCAGAGGTGTCAACCTCCTCTTTGGGGCGGGGGGGACGGGAGGGGGACGGGGTCTCGGCGCTGTCACCCGGCGCTGCCGAGCAAAGCCCTCCTCGGGGMGAGGTGAGAAACGCCGGCGGGGAGGTTTGGCCGCGCTCGGCCCCGGCGGGGCGGCCCGGCCCGGCGGCTCCCGGGAGGTTGGGCACCCCCCGTCGCCCCCCTCGGCCCCCAGCCGGGCTCCCGCCGCGGCGCAGCCCCAAACTTTGCTCCCAGGAGGGAGGAAGGGAGGGAGGGAGGGAGAGGAGGAGAAGCGGCTCCGCGCTGCCTGCCGCTCCTCCTGGGTCTGGGATTTCAAGTGTGTCCTCAACTTCCCCCCCCCTCCTCCTCCGGGCCATTATTTTCTTTGACTAAAACCTGTTTACTCGCCTCTTTGTTTTTTGACGTTAAACGAGTTTCCATCTCCTACTCCTGCGGATCTCTAAGAAATAGATAAACCATTCTATTTCCCCCTTCCCCCCCCGCTCGTATTTTAAAGCAGCGATCCTGACAGCAGTACTATTATTGCACTTTATGTTTTAGTGGATGTTTGCTGTTGCTAGTTACAGCAACACTTATCATAAGACAGCAAGAAAAGAGTAGTCCCTGGTAATTAAAGTAATGAAATATTCATTTACTCTACCTTTTCAGTAGTCTCACAAATTAGGCTGCTACATTTAATGCCTGCACTGCCTCTGTTTTTATTATAATGGCAGCTTTCGCATCTGCAATTAGGACTAATTCTGACAGTTACAATTTCTGAGGGATGGTAAACAGTGAACGAGATGTGCAGCAGTGGTATTACACGTGAAAAGCCCTTGTCTCTTTAACCTTGTTGTTTTTTTTTCTCGCAGAGGTTACCTTTTCCCGATGGTGCAAAATCGACTTGACATAACTGTTCATCAGTTTCAGGGTTTTCCCTGGAGGTATTTGCATCAAATCAGCCCAGTCAAGCTTCAAGTTGAAATTGGCAGGCCAGAAACTGACAGGGTAGGGACTGGGAAAGAGACAGCTAAAGTGCAGGCAGCGAGCTGACAGCAGCGGCGGGCAGGCAGGGGGAGAGGGCTCAGCACCCGGGGCTGCCGCGCCCCGCTCCCCCCCGCTCCCCCCTCGGTCCCCCCTCGGTCCCCCCTCGGTCCTCCCTCGGTCCCCCCCCCCGGTCCCCCCTGGTCCTCCTCGATCGCCCCCCCGGTCCCACCCGGCTCCCTCCCTGGGCCCCCCTGCCCCCCCCCCACGCGAGCCGCCGCGGAGGGGCCGAGCGCTGGGAGCCCGCCCCGGTACCCGGAGGAGGACGGTTGGGGAAGGGAGGTGGGGGGTAAAAAAAAAAAAAAAACATAAAGGGGGGGAAAAAGGTGTTTAAAACAAAGAGAGAAGTGCTGAGCTGAAGTTGCTGTCGCTAACAAGCTTATTTTGCTGCGGTTCTTTGCGGAGCAGTGTCGTGTTTATGCACTACGACTGTTAAGAGAAGTGACGGAGAAGGTTGTTAATACCACTGAAAACATATTTTGATCAGCTCAAAAAAAAAAAACCCCAACCCAGAGAGACGTTCATCTGGAAAGATAATTACATTAGAATCAAAACAAACATTTCCTTGAATATGTTATTTCATTTATCCTCTGTCACGGGGAGGGGGGCTTCAAGTAGAATGATGTGAAAATTAATTTTTAATAGATTTTTGGCCAAATCGGGATCGTTCCCTGTGACACTCCCCCCACCCCCCYCGACAGAATTTTACTTCTTTGAAAATATTTCCAAATCTTATGCAGCGTGGAAGGGAGCAGCACAGCAAGGAACAGGCAACACCGTCAGAGCCATTCCTTCCTTAAAGGTGAAAAAGAGCAAACCTGTGTTACTTTCCTGGGCAAGAGAGCTGACAATATATTTTTTTTTTTCCCCTAAATATATATATGTAGTCTTTACCAGATGATTAAAAATCCCTCTCACTTTTCCTACCAGACTTGTGCTAAAGTAAGCCGTGCTTTCAAACAGTTTTTCAGCGGTGTGTGTGACAGGCATTGGCTGATCTGCTGATGCCCATTCGACAGGCACTGTTGAGCTAAAGTGGTGTGACGGCACAGTTTTGTTAAGCTGTGAACAAAGGGCTGGAGATGCCTCGCTGGCATCATCCATGTGCATATTGGCCTTGTCACAGTTTTGCTTGATTTAATGCTCTGTTTATTCCTAGATATTAGAACTTAAATTCCAAACAATATGTTTTCGTATACTCCACACAAACTTTATTTTAAAAGCTTTTGCTCCCAAGAACTACAGATCCATTTGTCTGTCCAATATCCATGCAGCAAGCGTTTAAAATGTAGCTCCCAGAAAAATAGGTGGCCGGTAGCCTCTTAAGTGTTATCCAGTTAAAAAATGGGATTTCAGTTTTAAAAAGTCTTATAAGGGTAAAAGATTTATTTCTTCTTTGATCATTTGTTGAGAGTTGTTATTTATTTCAACAGTGGATTTTCTTATAAGCTCCTAAGGAGAGGTTACCCAGTGTGCAGGCAGGGCATGCAGGATGGACTTTTCAAGTGTCATATCATCCCAGTGGTGTTGCTGTGATAAAAGCGGCTCTTTGCAAATACCTGTAAGCATAGTCGGAGGACTATTGGCAGGCAGAAATAAAGCAAGCTGGGTTATGGCAGGTTAGTGGAAGGGAGCAGGAAACTGGATTAAGATTAAAGCATATATATATATATACACACACACACGTTCATTAGGTGGCCACAACTTTGTATCTCAGCAGTTCATCAAGAGAAATAGTGAGCATATGGAGCTATATTTAGGTTCTGATTCTCTTCTTTTAGAGATGCCGTAGGCTTTATCTGTAGAAAGTTTTCCTGATTTTTTTTTTTTGTTGTTGGTTTTTTTCTCCCCTTCTTTGTCGCCTTTTTAAACTCTCTTCAGGTTTGCTGCAAGTGTTTGCTAAGAGATTAGTTAGCCAGCTTCCATGGCGGAGGTAGCCCTGGGAAGCAGCTCGTTGCTGGGAGGAATGCTCAGTAGGTCAGGGCGTGAAGATATAAGGAGCTGCCCAGCTGAGGCTGGGGATCAGGTATTTTCCTCTTTGTTTCCTATCAGAGACAAAGTGCTTATGGAAAGGTTTGTGGTGAGACATCAAATCCCAGCAGGAGCACGGATGTTCCCACTTTTACAGGCTTACCAATGAACATTTCAGCTTAAACAAGTTTATGAAATAAAAGATTTATTTATTTTTCCTTAGTAGATGCAGCATCTCAGTTTGATTGTGTAAAGATCGTATCGCTCCAGCCACTCAGGGTTATTTGGTCCAAGGCACGGTGCTTTACTTGAGGGCTGTAAGTAGGGATGGGAAAGAGGGAAGGAGGGGGAGGAGGGAGCGTTCAGCAAAATGAAAGTATTCCTTCTCCAAACAGTGCAGTCTAGAGCCTAAATCTGAAATTGAATCTGCTGGGCAAAACCTGTACAATTTTTCTACCTGCCCTTAGTCTGCTTCCTTTCAACTATGACAGTTTTACTAACTGAAATGAATGGGCTTGCTTTCTCTGGTACCTTTTCTCAGTATGCATTTACATCAAGTACTTCAAACAGAGAGCTGGATGATATATGTAGGGGGACAGCTTGCACAGAATAAGCTTTAATGGTTAATTTTTGTATAGCTTTATAAATGAAAGGGACTTAAACCTACTAGCAGTATAGATCACAAGACCTTATGTGGTCTATTCTTCTCTAGATGCACAAGAGATTTACGTGCCTAAGTCCCATAAGAGTTAATGGGAGTTACGCATGTAAATCTCTTCCACAGTGAGATAATAGACCCTTTTATGTATGGATAGCTGGATTCTTACAAAAATCACCTACTGAACAGTAGACTTTATGTCCTTCCCTCTTAACAAATATTTATAAAGCGAGCAGGCCAGCAGATGAGAGCAGGAACCCCCCAAGATGTYTCCAAACCGCAGTGACCCCCGTGCCCCCCGCGGAGGGAAGCAGTACAGGAGCCAGCCCCAGGTCTGCCTCGTCCCTTCGGTTTTGTGTCCCGGTTTTGGTC
Source organism: Phoebastria nigripes (assembly GCA_035582835.1). Lineage (NCBI taxonomy): Eukaryota > Metazoa > Chordata > Aves > Procellariiformes > Diomedeidae > Phoebastria > Phoebastria nigripes. Next base: position 2,265,665 of record JAYKAV010003177.1, read on the forward strand.
CACCGTGGGTGACATCGCAGGTCTGGTGGTGATAGGGTAGCACATGGGCTGACATGGCCTCTCACCTCTCGGCAAGCCCTAGTTGATGGAGACCTCTCGCTCCACGGATTGCACAGGAGACTGGGAGAGGGAAAGCTCCCACCTCTCTTCTGCGGGGATTCCCCCCGCTGCGGCAGGCAGCACAGGTAACCTCTGGGGTGCACTTCTCCCCGTGTCCCTGCGCCCCATCCCACCTGCACTGGGGCATTTATAGTCCCGAGGTGGGAGACCCCCAGCAGGACCGTCCCGGGTCGCTGGCAGAGCGCGGTGCTGGTGGCACCATCTCCCAAAGCCCAGGTGCTGCCAGTGCCGCACATCTGCTCCCTTCCCGCTCCAGCATGACCTCCCTCCCTGGGAAAGCAACCAGGCTTTGCCTCCGACGGGTACGGTCTCCGTGCATCTCCGCGGGGATATATATAACTTGGACGATCTGTATCTGCCAGCCATGAGTCAGATCAAGATCTTATCCCCCTGTAACGTGTAGCCGGAGATAGCCGGTGCCACGGCACACACGTGTCAGTAACGATTCCCGGGTTTTGTGAACCGCGGCTCTTTTTGCCATCATTGTTTCTTTCCATCACTCTCCTGCTCCTTCCCGATAGCGATCTGAGGGAGTTGGGCAAGCTGCAGACTTGCCAGCCCTCAGCTCCCAGGCCTGGCAAAACACAATCCGAAAAGCAAAAAAAAAAAAAAAAAAACCTTACGCCGTGAGACTATCAGATTAAATCCAAGGGTTTCTACCAGCAGCGGGATGGGAAAAGCCCATTGTTTGTTGATTATCGTATCATCAGCCCCGGCTGATACTAGGATGCTCAAGGAAAACACACTTCGGTTACAGTTGATTTTCAGATTCCAAAATGGTGCTGCAAAGTCTGTGCATGCCTAATTATATTTTATGCTAGGCTGTGCAATACAAAATGTATGCTGCAGCAATCAGTGAGTTAACAGTATCAATCAATTTGTAAACAGATGAAGTCACTCATTCCCAAACTGGTTTTCCAAAAACAATTACTAAATTACAATAGAAAAAAATTGTACAGTTACTGTATTTGTGTGCTGTGTTACAATCAACATACCAGGGAAACAAAACAATTTAATGCAGAAAAATCATCATTCATCTACATTATAATTGCTTCTTTTTCACATCTACAGGGCGGTTAATTAAAATTGTGATTAAATGCGGTCGCGCTGCCTAAGATGTCTTGCCCAAAACAGGTGGTACAGAATTTAAAAGTAAAAAAAATGTAATTAGCATTGGAAATTGAGAAATTGCCTGTAAGAATCAGTGTTAATTTCAGTCAGTGATGAGGTAATTTATAAATGAATGCAGTGGAGGCTGTGCAAATGCACAATTGCCTTCCTGCCTATTCTTAGCATTCTCAGCATGCAGGTGAAAATGTTTTCAAAATATTGAGGTAATTTGAAAATCAATCCGTGCATTCGGTATCTTTTTTTCTCCCCATTTGCAGCAAACGCTGAACAAATGCTGCCAGAGATGGCACAATGCATCAGTTTTGCACTTTTTGGGGAGCGATATTACGCGTGTCATCAGCTAGAGTTTAACTAAACAAAATGTTTGGCTAAGATCCTTTACAAAGGCCAAAAATGTCAATTGAAGTCCCCGTTAATCCCGAACGTCTTCAGCTACGGTATGTGTTTAAATGATGCGGTGTCAAAAAAAAGTAACAGCAACCTGCAGTGAGTTGCAATAGTGCAGCACAGATACCACGAAATAAGAGAGATGCTAATATGGCATGGAAATCATAATGATTTCTTGTTTAAAATTAGTACAGCGCACTAGAAAAGCCTCGGTAGTACCGATGCTTTCTGTAAAAACTCTCTTTTTAAACATGCATTTCAAATTTCATCCTACAACCATAAAAGAATTGTTAACTAGGTTATGCATACAGAGATTTTCCCTTGGATGAACTTTGTTTATCRGTGTTTTGATGCTTTCTCTAAACTTTCAGCTAGCAAATGAGAAATGCTAATTCCTAACACAAAAATACGACCTGCAGATACAAAAAGCTAGGGGCAAACCTGACAACAAACAGATATTAAAGATTTAAAATCTTCTTGACAGTCAAAAAAAAAAAAAAAAAAAAAAAAATCCAAGGCACACATTGCTGGAACTGACATTTCCATGATTTGAACAGTCCTTGTCCCCCTGTTCGACTCCACAGAGAGCCCTGGCTTGGTTAACCCAGTGTAATATTTAAAAATAACTCGGACTTTCGATAACGTCGATCGCTGGGATGGAATATGTGAAAGCAGTGTGAATTTTTGAACAGGGAGGTACAGGTGTTGGTATCAGGTTGCTGTAAAACACGCGCAGGATGGCTTTTGAACATAATGTGCTTTAATTAAAGAAAGCTGCTCTTCCTGCAGAAAGGCTGATTTAGCCATGTAATTTAACTATTGAAGCCCTTTCTATTAATTTTTCCTTGACATATAATAATGAACTTTTCTTCTGGCTGACACTTGGTTKKTTKTTTTTTGGTTTTKTTTTTTTTTTTTTTTTTCCCCCCTTTTGATAAGCCCTGTGCACTTCAGAGGCGATTTCGATGCTATTTAATTTACTCATACAAAAACCCCTGCGAAGGGATTAGGCCCACGAAGGGACAAGGGGTAAGGCCACGCCGTGCCGGTCCGTGCTGGACCGCTGTGATGCTGCGGGGAGGCTGCAGCAGGGCCGGGCAGAGGATGCGGGTTGGTACTGTGGCAGGATGCTACCCTGGCCCCGGCTCTGCTGGTACAGAGCTGGGGAAGGTGAGCGCAGCATCAAGTGCCATGTGTGCTCTCCGGCAAGTCAATTAACCTCGCCGTGCTCATTTTCCCTGTCTGTGAGACGGGGAAATACTGCTGAACTCATTCACAGGGCTTTTGCGGAGGAGCTTAATATCTCTAAACCATTCTGCCATTCTCTGGGACTGCAGAAGAGCAAGTATCATTCGTTTTTTCGTCAGAGGGCAAGCGGATGCCAAGGAATTTGACTGAGAAAATTATGAATGTATGTTTCTAATAATCAAATTCTCAGAGTTTATTATACAACTGATTATTCTAATTTAGAAGACAATATTGCTTTTAACTGCCCTCCCCCCCCCCCAGTTTTCTGCCACTGAATATAAAGAAGCTAACGGTAATCACTGAAGCAATGATGATTATTGACTGAAAGGTATTTTAAAATGTGAGCTCCGTTATGTGGAGCTTAGCAAGCAGCTGCACTGATGCATTTGCACTCCTTATTTTGGTGTAGGGGCTGTAAAAATATATCGAAATATTAGCGAAGCAGTATAGGTGCAAATCCCAACCCTACTGCAGTCGGCGGGGGTGCATGGGTGACTTCAGTGGGACACGGATCAGAAAAGTCGGGTTTGATGCCTGTGGCTGGTTTTAGTGGAAAGCTGTAGGATCAAGCTCGTTTGGAAATTCAGCCTCATCAAACCGAGCCTAAGTTTGGGCTTTTTCTTTTCTGCCTCATGTGAACTCAAAGGAAAGCAGGAGATCGGGTACCGCTCTGCTGCCACACGTCCTCACCCCCAGTTACATCTTTAGAGTTTTCTGGGCCTGTTCCCATGAGGAAAGACCAAATGCCATGAGAAACGTGAGCAGGATTTGGCCCCGAAGAGGGAGTGCTTACTACTTGATAAACTGAGCCATGGCCATTGTAGTGGTGGGGAAGTGCAGTGAAGGAAAAGTAGCTTCGGGGATTCCTAAAATAGAAAGTAAACATAAATATTTCTACTTTGCTTGTCAGATTTCAATCACCTCTCAAAACAACTGAGCTTCTTGATTTAATTAATTACGGCCTTTTTTTGTGTGTGTGTGTCTTCGGAAAGAGCCAAATGAAAATATCCCCTTTGTTTCCCCTTTGTAACTACCGGAGTTTTCCTCGAGTTTTAACTCTTCCGCCACCCCAACACCCTCAGCCTTCGTTTTTCTATGTTCTTCTTATCGTTGCTGTCCCATGGCAAGCCCCAAAGCCTGGAACATTTTGTAACGACTATGTGACAAATTGTTGGGCTTTTATTCGCGTCGGACATCTTTTGCCAGGATTGCTTGTTGTTTTTTCTGTTTGGCTGTGTCATGGGACCAAAGGTGGCTGCTTTTGTGCAGCATGTCAAATCTGGTTAACATGCAGCCATTTATCTTTAAAACCCACTCCTGCACAATGGCAGGGGTGTATTGGGCCACTTGTATGGGCTCCAAGCATCAAACATATATATATTTTTTTTTTCAGTGCCATCCTCTCTATATGTGTGGATGCACCTCGGGCTGAGGCACTGCGGTGAGCAGGTCATGCAGCCGACGAGATGTTTCATAATTTTGGGAACCTTTTAGAGACAAATTGTACAGTGCAAGTGTAGTGTAACTGAACTGCTGGTTGCCCAGTGAAGTGTAGAAAATCAGATACAGCACAGCCTGAAAGAATGAAACGAGAATTCATATCTATGTATAAACACGGTACTTTATAAAGAATTCATATACAGAGAAAAACACGTTTATTCTCTTTTTCTCTGCTTATATTTGAGGATTGTGCGTGGTGTGTGTGTGTGTATAAATGTGTTTATGTGCACGGTATATATTCATACAAATAATATGCCACGGGATATGGGAATAGTTGTATGTGTGATGCATTTATATGCGTAAGTGGTAGGTTTGCAGGTTAATGCCTGCTTGACTCTGTGTGTGTAAATGATGGAAAGGTGCTCAGCACGATGAAAAGATGAATTATCTTAGAAATAACATTAAAAAGCCCCAAACTTTCACAGCAAAGTTTGCAGCTTTGGGTGCTTTTCCGATATTTAAGTCACGCAGAAACATTTCTGATGAAAATGATTTCCTTACAGATACGGCGATAAATATCAAATAAAGAAGCTGGTAAAGAAATGGGAAAGTTTGATTCAACAGAAAAATGAGGGCTGGCTGCAAAGTCTTGGTGCCTTTTTGCAGCTGAAGCATTTGAGATAGCGGGACTCAATGTTTTTTTAATGATTTGCTGTGTTGTGTAATAATTATACATATAGTGCAGTGAGGTTACTTGGAGGAACACCGCGCTATGTATGTTTTTTGAGTAAAGGACCCAGGAGATTGCCTTTCACTTTGAAAACAATCCCTAATATCAGGAAAATGCTCTGTTTGTTTATGCGTACATAATGCAAGTTTGTCCGCCTGGGAACTGCAGCAAATGGGAGAAGTATGCATGGATTTCACAGGTAACAGGATTACGTGGGCACATAATTGATCCATTTGGAGAAAAAAATGACAGTGCTCTAAAGATGCCTAGGCTTTGGAGATGGAGTTTATGAAACAGGCATTTGTAAATTCAAAGGAATCAATATGTCAATTTTATTACATCTCGGGACCAGCTGGGCATTAAAGGAACAGTAGCCTTTTTAAAATTGCAGCTGCGTATTCTTGCATTGTGTACCTTTCTTAAAAGGCTTTGAATTTTAGAAAATGTACTTTTACCAGCGCTTTGCACCTTTTCAGTGACCAGTTTGCAGGGACAAAAAAAGACACAAAACATTACATTGTGTCAGTTTTCCTCTTAAGCCCCTGTTGGTAAAAACTGCTGGGCTTCAATTATACCGTGCAAAAATCTTGCTAATAAATATATACATGGAAGGAGACTAACGCCTGTTCGTATCCCAAATGTTGAAAAAACTATCTGAGATTTTGAACCGAGGACTCAGCACATGTTGCAGAGGCAGCATCATAATGTGAGATACCTGAAAAAGTGCATTAAAGACCTCATGTGAAACGTGGTCTGAATTACTGTAAAACAGTATCTTCTCTTTCCTTCTTACTGGAGTTTAAACCCCCAGATGATTAAATTTAATGCAAAGCTTAGGGTTTTTTCCAAGGGACGGCAGTCTTCAGCTGTCCAGATTTTGAAATGCAACTTTTCACACAAATTTGCAACGTGCAGCGTGGAGGGAGGTGTTGAGTGGAGTTTGGGTTGCAGTGGTGGTCGCTGTCCATAGGCTCTCAAGGCCACCCCAAACAGGCTCTAAATCCCAAAGATGCATTCCCAAGGAATTAATAATGGCCACTGAAGTTTTTCCTTTGGGGAGAAGGAAGTTAGCCAAGGAGCAATTGTGGCTTTCCAGAATATGTTATACACTCCTTTACCTGAAAGGCGTTTGGTTGAGGGACTGTGTTAGTAAAAGCCGAGCATGTCTCCAGCCTTCAGTAGATATCCTGTTGTCTTCTCTCCTGTGCTCACTGGTCATGTTGCTGTAGACCTGATGGTTACAGCCTACTATGCAAATCCAAATTTATAATTAACATTGCCAAAGCAATCACTGATTTGGGGTACCTAACTATGGACAACTCTAGAGGTTCAACACATCTGAAAACACACTTAAAAATATTCAAGTTTTTGAGTCCCAAGAAGGAGATACCCGGGATCAATGGCCACTGCTCCCTGAGACTTCTCTGCCTTCTCAGCTTCCCCAGTTTTATCATGATCTTCTCTGATCTTCTATAATGTTCCTCCGGCTCCTTTTGCACAGTTTCTTTTTCTTTGAGCTCATACTTTTCAGGCCAGCCTGGCTACAAACAAGGTCTCTGTACGGTACCCCAACCTGCCCAGTAATTCTATTTTTTCTTGCCTGAGGATCTCTACTTTCCATAAGGTACAGTTACAGTGTTTCTCCAGTGGTCTGCTAACATTTAACCATGTAAATATGCCTTGAATGATGTGGGATCACACCATAAATAGGCTTATTATATTAGTGGGTAGTGTTTAAAATAGGTAGAGTACTCTCTCTCTCTCTCTGCATATATTCTACTATAGCTCTATCTCCCCTAAAGAGGAGTATGAACCGAATATGAAAGAATAAAGAGTCTGATTTTCCCTGAAAGAGCATGGAAGAGCAGATACAAACAGTACAAGCTAGTTAAGTAGTGTTTTGTGGTCATAGACTTAGCATGAATTAAAACTTTATTCTGCAATGATGAACTTTCAAAGCATTTTTAAAAATATTCATGTGCTAAGGAAGACATGGAAAAAGAGGTTCAGACTGTTTTCACAGAAATTTGTGGCATTGTAGAAAATAAAGATGACCTTCTGCCAAGCAGCGATGCTCAGAACTGATGCAAATACACATAAATGAAGTTGAGAGAAACTATATAAACTCACTAGATTAAAGCTTACAAAACCTCAGAGGTAAGACTTCCTTTCAGCRTAGCTTTGCCTGCGTGCTTAGGTGTGAAAGGTATGATGTACACACCTTGTTCATCTCAGCATCCTCCACCAGTGATGACATGCTGAGAGAAGCCTTAGTTGTAACTAGTCTAAATGRATATTTTCCAAGCCCCATAGCAATCTCTACTCAAAAGATGTTGTCCCTTTCCATGCTTGCTAGAGGAGAGTAAATGGAGGTAAGAAGAGTTGAAGTTACTTGGCCGAGGCCTCCCAGCAAGTCAGCTGGAACTAAAAACCTAGAACTAATAAAACCAGAGGTCATATTCTGATCCTGGTTACCTCCATGCAGTCCCAGAGCTGCTCTGCGGGCAGCCTTTATATTTTGTCTGTTCTTTGAATCTAGTTCTAGAAGTAAAACAAAGCTTCCCAATGATAAGGTGGAAAAATGGCAAAACGAAACCCTGTCATCAACCTGATTGATGGTTCTTCCACTGAGATCATAACAGCTTCTTCAGAGACTTTTACAATCTCTATAGAAGTGCAGGAGGCACTGCCAATATCCGCAGATCATTGGCATGATAGACCGTAACGGCTTCTTCAGAGCCGTTCCGGTCTATCGTGTCAATGCGTACTTAGGGAGTCCTCAATGCATGGATCATTGACACGGTACTACATAACGGCTCCTTAGAAGCCATTACTGGGTATCAAGTCAATGCATACTTAGGGAGCCCTTAATGCACGGACCCACGCAAGTTGACTTGCTCTGAATACTAACAATCCTGTGGAAGAGTAGTTACTGCGTATGCCATTGAGGGAGATTATTAATACCCGCCTGCAAGAGCTCGACTCGTGCACCACGCTCCCAACGCCTTTATGGGAGAGGTAAGGCTGCTCCCGAGTCAGAGCGCTGCGCGGGAGAGTCTGACATCCGTGAACTTTCCCTCCTTCGCTAAYATCATTTTATTTCATAAAATATGTAAAAAAAAAACCCCAAAACGCTCTCAATTTGAGACAGGAAAGCCAAGAGGCAGCTCAGGATGAAACATTTAGAGGTAGAATACAAGGCCTTGAGAATAAGGTTGCAATGGAAATGCTGGCAAAGCCTTGCCTATGGAGCAATAGTCCTGTGTATTTTACCCCTCTCAACTACTTTGCTGCAGTTACCAAAAATACAATGATCCCTGCAAGATGCTTAGCATCAAGCTTGCAAAAACGGCCCTCTCGAAGGAGAAATCCTTTGTTAAATATCCCATCATCCAGCAAGGAGTTTGTCTAGATTTGTTGACCTGGTCCGCGGGGAACGTCAGCCGAGACTTTCCAAATCGTCACCGCGCCTCTTCTTCAACCTGCAAAGGCGCATCCCCTTCATTTGGCTTCCCCCAGCGAAGACATCCCCGTTCCGAGTTAAAAATGCTTCTAGTTTGCTGTTGTTGATATTTTTCTTTTGTGTTCTGCTTACTGACTGACATCTGCTATCATGCTAAGCAGGTGTTCCTGTGTAAACGAACGTGCCCTGTTTGTGTTTCGCCATCCTCGCTACTGCGCACCCAAATGAGCAGCATGATTAAGAATCCTGTAAATTTTTGAAAGGAAACGGATGGCTGCCCTACTAGAACATAATTACACCGTTCCAACATCCGCAGCTCACTGCTGCAGCCGAGTTGGAGAACAGCAGAAATTAATAATATATAATAGCATCATTCTCGTAATTTATAAATGAAATAAAGTAGAGAGGAGATTCTGCTGATATGCATTTTCTTCTTAATTCTAAAAGACAAAGTATAGATTAGAATTTTACTGGGGTGAAACCTGGCCGGCAATATCACACTAGTTGCAAGTGTAGGACCTGATTCATGAGAGGGATTTTGCTTAGGGAAAAGAGCTAATATCTTTTATTGGACTAGGGGAAAAAAATGAGTATACAAAGCCCTCTAAAGGCAGCCCCTGATGAAGGGAGGCTAGGAAACCTCCACAGATCGTCTACCTAGTTTTTAGCTTAATTCATTTGTAGGTATTGCAGGAAGACTTTGCTGCACGCTGCAATTTTTTTCCCTGGCTAAAATAATACACTATCACAAGTCACCCCTCAGAGAGGAGAGATGATTAATCAGTTAAAGATGTTGTCTAATCTCCTATTTTTGTTGAAAAACAGCAATGTTTTCAAAAACAATATTTTGAGCTCCAGAGATGTGCCAAAAAGAGCTGTACTGCAAATCACCGCTCAAGTCAAGCCTTGGAGTTGGTGCTCTAATTACGCCTCTCAACCCCACTGAAAAAAAATGATACAACTTTCCAAAGACGAAGACATATTATTTGTAAAGACTAAACAGTATGACTTYTTTTTTCTTCCATTGCATATGAACTGTCAAGTTAGTTAAATGCTTTTTATTTTTCTTCTGTATCTACCCAGATGTACTCATCTGGGTGACGGCCCAGCTGATTTATACTTTTCCTGGGATAAGTAAACACAGTAGTGTTTACTTACAGGTTAATTAGGGACATTTTTATAAATTTTGATACTGTAAAACTCTAAAGACTGATAACTGCTTTGATGGAAAAGGTCAGCACGGATTCCCCAAGTTTAACCCAGCGAACACGAATGTACACAGTSAGCCCAGAGAACTGCTTCTCTTTTAAACTAATGGATACGTTTGAGTTGTATTCTTCTAAAGGGCCCCCTTAATAATTTGTTTCTGAGAAAATATGTGCATATACAGATTTATTTCATTAACAGGTATTTATTTAAGTGGGCTGCACTGTATTTAAATCTCTGAATAGTTTCCATTACTTCCTCAGCTCACTTACTTCAAGTTGACTAATTTTAATAAGGCTAAGGTGCCTAGGGTCTTATTGAGTGTTCAGTTTGATCAATATGGCTAAATTAAAATAGTGCAGAATATAAGCAAATGTACTCTAACAACTCAGTGAAAAATGTGGAGTGCACCAAACATTGATTAGTGTTCCACAGACATTAATTTGTTGTTTTAAGTACACTAATACTGCTCAGAAACTGCATCTACCTCCAGCACACCCATGCAGTCTGGGTATCATGGACCGTATTCTGCCCAGCTATCCTTGCACAACCCTGTTGGCTTTCATGGCATGGCACACATCTGAAGACATAATTTGGCTCTGTATCGTGCAGAACCAGGTCTGCCCACCCTGGTCTCACAAGCAGCACTCCTGGTCCAGATTTGACCCGTTCCAGGAGAAATATCGTTCCCGTACCGCTCGCAAAGCAAGCGTGGATCACACCTAAGGGAAGCAGAAGGAGGACAGTTACAATTATTTGCACGAGTGAAGACTGTTTATATAATCATATACATTATGAATTTGGGGCTATACATCAATTCTATACGTGTATTTTTAAGACAGGCACAGACTCTTAGGGAAGTGGTTATACATACAAGAAGATATTCGTTTTTGCCCTCCTGTAACACCACGATATTATTGTCATAAAAGATTAATGTCAACCCCCACCTGGTATTAAATTGCTTTCGGTGGCCCTTGCATTCATGTCTTTCTGCACAAGACAAAAACACTTTTAAAGTAACTACATGCATCTTCAACTCAAATTACTGCTATTACTGGGTTACATTTTATTTTTCAAATGCCTTAGTTGTTGTGGTAGGTATTTTTTCCCATGGATATGATGTTCTGAATAAGAATATGGTATCAGGAACTTAATTTTAGGGCAGCAAAAAAGCATACTTTAGAAAAGAGGGTCTTATCATAGTCTTGTTGATAGATGTTGCACGTGTTAATTATGTGATCTTTTTCATACTCCAAAAAAAATCTGTGTTTTCCACATACTAAAAATAATTTGTTTTTCATTCTTTCTCTTTCCCTTCCCTTTTCTTGGTTAGCAAAAGCATGAGATTGTCATACTTTGACATACAATGCTTGCACAGACAATTTTTAATGGTTTCTAAAAATACAACAATAACTCCTTAGCAATCATACTTTTATATCATTTTAAATGGTTTCTGATATCTTTCTTGGTTTTTCAGTAGTTTTTCCCTCTACCTGTAGTGTGATCTTTCTGCTTATCTTTAATCTCCTTGGTAAGTGATATTCGCTGTAACAGTTCTTCCTTTCCTTGATACCATCTTTTCCTACGTGGCCAAAAAATAATAACTTCACATAAGCAGAAGCTCATTTCGTTGGAGGTAAATCAGCAGTGTGCGTATAAGAAAAAAAGAAAGAAAAAAAAGAGAGAAATAACCAGGAGGGAGTTCATGTGTTAAAAAAAAAAAAGCAACTTGAAAGCAAATGCAGTCACATTTAGGAGAAGTAAATTCTGTGAAGATGAAGTCAAACATAAAAAGCATTTCTCTAGTTTAAACTGACCAAATAGAGTTATAAACAGCAGAAACATTTGAAGTTCCCCTTTTTTAAATTAAAGCTGGAGCTTTAACTTCTTAACCTTCAACACAACAAGTAGAGCACACTGTGCAAAAACAATTTGTAAGTCTTCTTAACAAACATCTCAAGTGAGGAGGGCCAGCACAAGTTCAGAAGAATTGACTTTTCATTTGTAGCTATGCCAAAAAAAATGCTTAGGGTTTTCTTTTTTTTTTCGTTGTTTAGCTTTGGTGCATGACAATCTTGATTTTTTCCAGCGTTTTACATGTTTAGAGTTTTTAATATCAAAGGTATTGCTCTCTGTAAACAAGTGTAAGTTTACCGAGGCAGCTTCACTTACACTCTTCCCTTGTAATCAGATGTGAAAATTACACCCTCCCTTTTGGCTACATGATAATTACACATTTCAACATACAAAGAATTGTCTCTGTTTCAGTTGCTGGAATGAAACAGCGAAGGCACTCGGGAAAATATATTATTATATTAAAGATCAGTGCCATAGCTGTTTTTAGTAAAAGTGAAGTTTGTAATCACAACTCTGATCAAGATACTTTGAGATTTACATATACACATATATATATGAGAGAGGGAGAGAGCAGTTAAAAATAAAATGAAACTAAGGTACCTCAGCACGGAGGGTGAAACTTAGCCCATGAACCAAGGGCCAGCAAACAGCCTACTCCCTGCTTAAATCTCATCAAAGCCCTATTTTGAGGGTGAATTTTACCCCGAAAGCATAATTTATTGGAAAGTTTAACAAGGTTTCTCCGGCTTTGTCTTGTTTTTCTCCTGTTTTCTTTCTCCTAGCTATTCTGTTTCACTTGCCTAGAAACTTAGCCTGAATTTCTTGTGCGTCTATCAATTTCCTTGCAAATGCTGGGTGCAGAAAGAATTCAGAATTAAGCATTGCTCGGAAGGAGCTGTGGGAAAAAAATTACATATGCAGCAAAACATGTTAGAGTTGTGTTTTGACAGTTTCTGGACCAAGCCAAAAAATATACATTTTTTTTGTACCTGGCGCAGTTTCACAAAAATGTCCCCTCAGGGAATAGTCATTTTTTGTCAGAATCAACTGTTTGTTTACTTAAAAATCTAAAAGTTTTGCCTTACATTAGAGGCAGAGTTGCTGAAGGTTAAAGTTCAACATCAGCTCGTTGCATTGCCTTCACCGTGAAAGCATGGTTTGTGTCACGAGAGAGGGATAAAAGCATTAGTATGGACAGAGGACAAAATAAAAATGCCATGCATTTTAAAAACAGAGCAGGTGAGGTTCGTCAGGTCTCTCGTTACGCATCCGCAGTCATACCCTGGCCTGCTTGCAAGCGATGGGTGACCACCTTGGACCTGCCACCACTGTGGTTGAACATGGTAGCAATGGTTTAGGCTGGAAATAATGGGTTTATCCAACTAAGTCAAAGCCTGGTAGGGTTTTGACGGCGGCAACCGTGTTGAGACGCTTGCTATGGCCCATGGAGATGTTCATGGCAGGCAGAGATTTGAGTGTCCTTCCTCATCTGCGCCTTGCTGGGCTGGAGGGATCAAAAGGGACATGGGTGGCTTCCCATCGCTGTGCCCAGTACGGTGCACACCATTGGAAGAAGTAGCCCAAGGCTGACCTAGTTGTTTCCTACTCCGGGAGTGCCGCCTTTTGTGTTTCTGCATCAAAACGCTATCTAAATGCCCTGCAAACATGCAGGACGTGAGGCTGGGGGAGTCCGGGAGCCCCAGCTCACAGTGGGACTGCGCCCGTGTGCGGCACCGCGCCGCGGACCATCCTGCCTGCCCTGCCTGCAGGTGTGGGGGGGATTCCCCACTTCGCTCATATTAATTCAGGATATTAGGGTTAGCATGCTTGGGACATAACCCCAGATCATAACCAAATCCTGAGATCACACTAATATGAGAAGATATAATGACTTTTAAGCCAATGGAATTGCACCAGTAAAGAAGAATGAGGTCTCCCACCCTGAAACGAAGGTTTTTCCCAGGGTAAAACTTGGTGTTCTCAGCAGAGAGGTGATTTTTTTATTCATTCTTACCTTTACCTGTATACGTACACAAACAATTAATATTTTTTGCCTATAATCAGTTTATAAGATTGCAGGGTTAACAGAAATGCACGGTGTCAGATGCTCTTTTGCATATATATATTTACCTTGACTGCAGCTCCAAACTGTTGGGACTGGCAGGCTGACCTTTCACACTGGCTGCCGGCCATGTTCAGTGAATAATTTTGAAACAAATTTTTTACTAGGATTTTTAACATACCTATTTATTTGGGGAAGCAACTTGCATCGGGGGAAAAAAACCAAACGTAAATACAGATTTCCCCAGGAGATTAAAAATAGTCCAAAACTAATAGCCTAATCTAATTCACATAATGATCATCACGCAATCTATCCAGTGGGCCTAATCCTGCCCTCGCAGAGTCTCTCTGAAGTCAGGGACTTGATGTACCTGTCTGAATTGGAGTTTACCCTTCATATGCCAGTTACAGCAGGGGAGCAGCTTTTGTCTCTATGGTGAATAATATTTTGCAAATTAGACCTCGTTTTAAGAAAAAAAAAAAAAAAAGGCAATATATAAGGTGGGGAGGGAGTCTCTCCTGACTCACACTCACGGGGCGGAGGTCACAGCCGGAGCTGCTCTGGTAGGAAAGAATCGAGAACCGTACCAAAAAAATAACATGAAAACGGTGACTCAAACTGACGAAAAGCGAGTTAATCAGAGATAAGGACGGCCCTTCGTCCCTACCCAGCGCTCTCGTTAGCGTGGCAGTTAAAGGTATTTTTCCATCCTCGTTAACTTTGCTTTTATCCCCTTGTATTTATTATTTGCTCCTTTTTTCTGCCCATCTCAGAGGCTGAGTGTTTCCCCTGACCGACAAGTCAATACTGGAGCCAGTTCCTSGCTGACGACCTCCATGGGGTTATCGCTGACCTAAAACGGGCAGGACTGAGCCCAAAGCGGTGCCGCCGGCGGGACGCGGGACCGTTGGGGAGGTGGGGTGAGGTCCCCCCTGGGTCCCCAGCTCCTCTCCAGGCTCCCTGGCACCCCGGGAAAAGTTCTGTCCTGACTTTTGCTGCTCTGCTCAGAGGTGAGGTCTGCCCGGCCTCCGTGGCTTTTTAAACTGAGCAGAGACTACTGGGAGCCCRGCTAATGTGCATATTGATGTACCCTGTAGCTTCTGAGATGATAAAAGAGCATATTGCTTATTTCCACAACAACGAGCTAGGAAATATTTACAGCAACCCCGCTCCGCTACCTGGGGAATTTCTCCCCAGGTGACGGAACGAAGCAACGTCTGATTTCCACCCCCCCCCCCCCAATGCAAATTAAAAAATACCCCCCCCAAAAAACCCCCAATACCCAAAGTTGTTGGTCAGGGCAGCGATACCTCTTCCACGCAGATATGATATAGCTTTAATTTGTATTCATCTTGTCCACTGGGGCTAGAAGATGGAGGAGCTATTATGAAACCCTTTTTTTTTTTTTTTTTTTTTGAATTTGCTTTATTCACTGTTTACTATGCCGGGCTGACATGATATGATTTGTGCATTGCGGGGTCACAACAAGCTACTTGCAGGACAATTTGCTGAATCAAGAGGGTGATTGTGTCTGGTGCCAGTCAGTCGCAATTAGGGCCAGGATCAGGGAGGCCCAGAGCTTGTGTATCGTCTTGGGCAAACCTCATAGAAATCAGCTCACCTGAAACTAATTGTCACAACAGAGACCTTATGCAAATGAGCCCTAGGGTTAGCGTGGGAAAAGAAAAACTGTCGCAAAGATAGGTGACCTGCTGAGCAGGGGGTCTGTTGCTGGGGAAATCTTTGTTCAATGAGTTAAAAAAATGTTCGCATTGTTCCAAATCCAAGAAAAACGTAGCAGATCCTCTCCCTAAGAAAGCGTGGCGAGCACACTCATCTGAAAGTCCAATAAAGTGGCAGCCAGCTTTCGAGCCGGTAATAAATTGGAAGTCTTTATTCTTTATAAGGGCTGCAGCAGGAAAATGATTTTCCTTTGCAAAGGGGCCTTTAAAGTTTAGCGCTCGCAGTTAGCCGGCGCTTAAAACTTCACTGTCTGTCGAAGCTTTCGCCTGCCTAACCTGTTGGATCCCAGCAGATTTCCTGACCTGAGGTTTTAGCAGCTGGAAAAACCCTCCCTCTGGCTCCCGGAGCTGCTTTTCGGAAGGTCTGGCTCTCGTACCGCAGCGAGCTGTTGGGTTTGGAGGGCAGGAACAAGCGGGGAGCAGATCCGTGGAGATTCTCCTGTAGAAATCTCCGGGGATCTCCAAAGCTCTCCAACTTCGAACGTCTCTTCTCCCGGTGCCTTCCCGAGCATCACCCACCAGCGAGACGGGCAGGTTCGAGCGTCGGAAACATAATCGTGAATTAAGCACATTTAACGACAGGATCATTGACGTCTGCATGTGAAAACGGCTGTTTCTGACATGCTTTCCCTCTCCCTTTTTCTCCTCTGCCTCCAGCCCAGGCAGAGAAAAGCATAATTTTCAGCGAGCACATTACACAACATTTGTCTTGTTCACTCCTTCCTCTTTAACAATTTTTATGGGGGTTGCTCAACACGTTCTAAAATAGGAATGGAGACGATATAATAAAGTGCTGAACTGATGATATACGCGGCAGTTTATGCTGTCAATGGCAAATTCAAAAGGAAGGGATGCAACACGCTCCAAGCGAAGAAATGTAAGCCCGTGCCCTATAAGCACATAGAGTGAGAGGCAGCCGGGGTATTTTTGCACGTAAGGCTTTTCCAAAGAGGTTGACGGGGACAGAGGCGAGATTAATTGCACTAAAAGATACCGGACAAATTTCAGAGACACGAGCTGCTTTGCTCTATCATCGAAGGCAAAAGAATAGTTATTTTGTTTGGTGAATAATTAGAGCTGCGCTTTCGATGGTGCTGCTTTAAAGGGGTGAAATGTAGATGGTATCAGATCAGCAAGTTCGGAAATTAACTTCCTGCTCACCAAACATCATGAAATAAGGATGGCTTAAAAGTAATGCAGATTAATCACCAACTTTTTTTTGGATCTCTTTTGTCCCTTTACCACTGTCTGAAATAATTTCCACAAATAGGAGACGTTTCACAGTGGGTATGAAGTGCTCAGCTTTCACTCATCAAACTTTAATCGGAACTGCATTTTAGTTTTTGAATAAAGAACACTTAAAAAATTTAGATGCAAATTATTTTGCATTATTCATGCTCTAAGTGTCCTTGTAGATTTAAACACTTCTGAGGCCACCTTGATTCAAGTAATTACCTAGGCCCTCACTGCTCCATCATGAATAAGGTATTTTGTACAAGTAAAGTATGCACCCGATGAGCTTTTAAAGTGGCTTTACACTGAACTTGTGTATTGCTTCTCGTGCATGAGTGATTCGAACATGCGTCGCAATCTGTCTCAGGTGGGAAATCCTGGCAGAGCATCCATGAGTGACGGAAGGAAGCCTACCAGCCTCGGCGCACACTATTTCTTTGTCTTCGCAGAAGAATCTCAAAGTAATTCTCTCGCTCGAGTCTTGTGGCTCCTCTTAAAAGTCTGAGGAAGCAATAGCTGCTAGGAGGGAAAGAAATGACAGTCATTTTTCACTTAACCCTTCGTTTCCCATCCCGGCCCCCCTTCGCCTGCTGCCTGTGCTCAGTCACTTAAGGCATTCGCATAAGATAATGTAAGTCCTTCTACTATTATGTAGCATTGTACATCTGCCTCCCCATCTGTCTGCTCAGCCTCCCTCACGTACCAGCGCTAGGTACCACCTGAGCAGGATTTTTCACACAATAGAGCCAGCCCAGCGCCGAGCATCGCGGCTGAGAGCTTTTCCCAACAGAAGCGGCTATCGGAGGGCAAGCTAAACGTATATCTACACATAYATTGTCCGCAAAATGAGCTCGCAAGAGTTAAATTTAATTGGCTGAATCTTGTAGTTGGCGTTTGTTGCAAAGTGCCCATGGATTTTTTCTTTTCCAGCTACATTGCTTTGAAGAATTATAGGAATTTTATGATGTGCTATTGGAGTTCCACTGGCAGAGATTACAGTAAAGGGGTTAAAGTTGGTTTATGTTAAAAAAAATTATGCAGAAACCAATAAAAATAAACACACTCCAGTAGACTAAACTTGCTGGGCTTTTAGTTTTAGCTTCACAATAGAAGTTTAGACGAAATCCAACATTGCAGTTTTTAGAAAATTAGTTGACACAGTTGATCATCTTTACTACACAGCGGTATAATTAATATTTAAACATTGTAATAATGCAGCTTGCTTTGCATGCATTTTTCAGCCCCACCACAGTATATTTTATCAGGAATACTGCTAGCATTTTCTTAGGTAATGTCATTTTTTAAAGTTATATTTAAAATAGGATATTGGCTTCTCGCTCAGTGCAAAAGAAATATCAATAGGCCAATAGGCAGGTTTCATACGTCAGTTTATGATTAAAGTGTGTCTTTACTGAAGACAATAGAAAATATATAAGGGGCTACTTCATTGCCATCGTCATAAAATAGATAAATCCAGAGACTATCGGTTTAGAAAACTGTCTCGAGTTGTTCATTTTTCTTCACGCTATCTATAATAAGAGGAACTTTTAATATCTAGATGCAGTGCAAAATCAGGCAGTGACCCACAGATCTGTGAAATACTGCACCTCTGACACCCACTCATTTAGAGCCAGAGAGCATTTAATAAAGAAGTCAGGCAAGTAAAAAAAAAAAAAAAAAAAAATCAAGCAGGGAGTTTTCACATGAGTGTTGTCAGGGTTAAGGCTTCTGTCTGCCTGGCAATTTAGTAAAATGGCGAGAAATCATCAAAATGGAAAAGGACTGGGCTAGTTTATTTACTTAGGAGAGCCCTCTTCCTCTTCCAGTTGAGGTGGGAAGGAAAAGTTGTTTCAGGTGCTTTGCTCATCAGCTTAATCCCCCTGATTAGTGCAAGGTGCCCTTTATTCCCCATCTTATAACTTCTAGCAAGACAGGCTCTTCTTCTCTGAACTGATTTGGACTCTCTTCTAGGGCTTTCTCCTGCAGCCTTTCACATGCATGGGTCCTCCTGATGCCAGCCAGAGGGTTGGAGCCTGCATGGCTATTATTAACCACCACGGATGTATGGGCACCACTGGCAAAAGCCATCCCCATGGCTCCTTTGGGCTGATCCGAGGAGGGGGGGGGGGAAAAAAAAAAAAAAAATATACAGGCAGATCTTACACACCCATTTTGGCTGCTGCGTGATGCAAAGAGGATCTCCCGAATTTCCCAGCTGGAGAAAGCACCCTGCAAAGTGAGCTCCTTGTGTAGCTCCCAGCCTTGGAGGTATTTAGTGGTATGCTCAGGGCGGTTTGTTTTTTTTTTTTTTTTTTTTTTTTCCAGGAGGTGGGTTTTGGGGGGCACGGCATCAGGCGGGGCTGCAGCGGGTTGCAAAGGTGCCTGAAGCTCAGCTGAGAATCTGGCCCTGGGTTTTGTCACGTTTCATTGCAAGTTTGAAAGCAGGCCCATTTCTATTAATACTGTTAATAAAAGGCATATGTTTTGTCAAGCAAAACCACCCTTTCATTAAAACAGAGCATAATTTCATGGGTTTTTTTACGTTCATGCAAAAATAGCCATTTCCCCAACATGTCCCAAAAAGCAAAGTCGGAGAGTGTGTGTGCAAAATTTCACCAAGCCACAAATATTTTCATGCCAAATACCACTAAATGAAAATACTCAGTGTCTCACCGCTTTAAGCTAGTCCTAGGGCCTCAGCCTAATTGCCTGGGAGGCAATGGGAGTTTTTAATTTACTTAAAAAGTAGCAGAAACGGGCTTTAAAAATTTTGTGTGTGCAACGACCGTATGACTGACGCCATAAGATCCATAGCATGTGTGAAAACAGATTGCATATTGCTGAGAGCTTTCTCTGGGCTCTGCCATAGATTGCCTTACATCACGTGCGCCTGCGAAGAATTTGGGGACACGGTTTTGATGGAAGACGTCGCAGCGCGTAAAACAAAGTCGCCTTGTGTTGGCAAAGGGCGCGTGGGAGCTGCCGTGCCGCGTGCGCGCCGTCCGTCCGTAGGGCAGGGGTGGGAGTGGGAGTTTTAAGGAAACAGATAAACAACAAACAGAAAGTGCTTAAAAATAGGGCCACAACTTCTAGCCTCGCTGTATTGCGACCGATGCGTGTAGTTATGGGTGAGAGCTGCTCTGACTTTTACTTTTCAAGTGAAAGTAAAGCCGTGAGATGCTGCGATAGAAACGTTTGTGTTTGAGATGGGAGCAAACCACCTCCCATGGCTTGGCTTGCTCCTTCTTTATCAGGTTTTGTTCAGGAAGGCAGTTACACACACCTTGGCTGCAAATAACTAAAAGAGCGTGATCTATTTTAAACCTGCTGCTGAGGTGGTAAAGAAGAGATAAGTTGAAACCTAGCTGCTATCTCACTTGTGTGTGTGACAGATATGTCCAGAAATGGATAAAATTAAAAGCATTTTTCTTATGCTAATAGCAACCTGGATGAGGAAAAAATACAGGGAGTGGAGCAGCAAAGTCAAGAGGTTTCTATCACAAGTATATTTCTCCCTTTACCTAAATTACGGGACTTCTTTCCCCAAACTGATATACATATTTTTGCTGTGTCTAAAAGAAAATTCTATAGTAGAGTTTGATTTCAGCATCAACCTTATGGCAGCCATGTGGGAGTGAGATTATGGGACATGTGGAACAAAAGTCTTCCAGCCAGAGGAGGCCTTCTGAGCATAATGATTCTTATTTAAATTAGTCTATGTTTTATTACTCAGTTGGGGAGGGGAGAAGGAAACCAAGGGAAAGAATATTTCTTTAAAACCACGGTCACCTGAATTGTAGATGAAGAGAAATTAAGTAGTTTTCAGCCCGTAAAATGGACAAACATTTTCATATCATAATAATCATTTCAAGCAATCCTCAGTTTTATTATATTTTTAAAATTTTACATTTAAACTTGTTTTTCCTGTTGGCATGCCTGCCGATTCATTTGTAAATGTGCTTTAAATTCCTTTGTATATTACAATGAATGCCACCTCTTTAAACGCTCTTAGTAATTTAGCGAACTTCTTTGCCAGTGGGTGAAAGTACAGTATTGTACATGCATAAGAAAAGGTACATTCATTATGCTTCACGTATGAAAAGGTATATTAGGAACGGTTTTACTTAAAGTGGAGGGGTGAATGGAGGAGCCCCTGATCCATCATAGTGCTTTTGCATGTGTGAGAATGTGTCTCTCTGAGCCCAACGTCCAGAAATGCTGGTCGGGAACCTACCGGCAAATGTGTGCCTGTGAAACCTGAGAAGATTTATAACAAGTAGGTAATCGTTTCAGGCCTACGCGAGGGGAGCGGGAACTAAAAGCTCACGCTGGGGCCGAACAGGAGTTTTAGGGGGAGAGAGAGAGAGAGAGAGAGAAAACCTGGGGGTCTGGTTTCTTCCGTCTTCCGCCATGGCTGTCACGAGGCGCCGTGCCGTGCAGCAGGAAAAGGGTGGTGCAAGGAGTAGGCTTGAAATCCTCCTGTGATTTTGAAGCCTGTTTTGGGGTCGGGGCTGACCCCCGAATCTTGCCACGCGACCGATTTGTGGTGTGCAATAGGTAGAGAGACAGAAATGAGGTGGCCCCAGGAGCCTGGTCTTGTGCTCCTTCCCACCTCCTTTACCCAGCCGGGATTACTCCTGGCGCTCTCAGGTTCAGTTAATGGCATTTTTTCTTAGTGTGAGAAATACATCGTGTGCCACGATGGACGGTAAAGGGAGGGAGTGTTGAGGCATGGTGGGTATGGCCAGGACAGGACAGCATCTCTGGGGAGGAGTGCAAGGCTGCAGTGGGCCAAATCCTGCTCATCACCTCCCCCTTTTTCTTGGGACCACTCACTTCAGTAAGGTGAGCGGGATTCATGCCATTGGCTTGGCTTTTCCGTGAAGAACAACCACAGCATTACGGAGAGGGTTGGTCAGTTTATGGCCAATAAACATAAAAGCTGAGAGGGTTTCAATGAAACATTCTTCTCCAAACCAGAGGTCATTCATTTTGCACTTATTCCTTTATGTGGTTTCTGAAAGTTTAATTTTAAGGAGAGGATGTGGGTACGCTCTGTTTGTTTTCTTTCTCTTTCCTTTTCTTTCCTTCTGAGCTCTTTACTTCGAATTAATTGCATGCAAACGCGTGTGAATGCGTTCCAGTGGCATGCCAGCTGTCATTTTTCGATCGGGGGGCAGGGGGAACCCAGAGTTTATTTTCGAGATGCAATTTTAAGCTTGATTCATTGTAATAAGTGTCACTGCAAGGCAGGCAAAGGAGAGTTAGCTTTCATTAACATTCTTCAATTCTGGAGCCCATCAGGAGGTAGATAAGGTACCACTGGGTCCATCCACCTCCCGGACCACAGGAGGACAATGCCAGGAATGTTTGCAATGTGTTTCTATTTTTGTCACACCTATGTGTGGCCATCCATCTGGTCTTAATCAATCAGTCTCATCCCGGAGCTTTGCTGTTCTCCCAGCTGAAAAAATACACTTCTTCAGCAAGAGCTCTGCCTCAAGGAGGGTCACTACTCACCATTCCCCAGACAAGGCATATTAACAAGGCTTACATATTTGTAAACATAGGTAAACCCAGGAGGGGTGGTTGGGAAGGAACATTTTGAAATATGAATATTTTATGAATAAACCACTGTGTTGTTTACTTAGCGATATTACACAGGAAAACTTGATGAAGTACTAGAGGTAAATTTGTTTTAGCAAAGAAAAAACCAACCCCTCAGAAGCACCGAGACAAAGATAAATGATGAAAGAGCAAATGATCCACCACCCTATTTAAGCAGAGGTAGCGTATATAAAATATGTTTCTGAAAGAGCAGAGAAGTGGGTGGTGAGTACTGTAAAATGTGCCACTTATTTATTTAGATTGCACATCAGGAGATAAAACAAATGAAAACTCTGACTTGTTAATAATTTACGTTTAAGTGGAAAATTCTTACATGCTGTTAAGATACCTCCAAGACCTGACACCGCAAACGCAAATAATTTACATTCTTTGTGCGCACACAACTTCACTTGTCTGGAAAAAAAAAAAAAAATTCAAATATGTGTTCAGGGGGCGATGAAAACCAGGATACATTTACACTCTTATAATTACGTTTATTAATTTCGGATGCCTCTTTTGAAGCGTTCATGGAGCTGACCTTCCCATTCATCAGGTGTTCCTGGCTGAGAATCTGCTGGGCCATACCTCACAACCTAGGAGGTAGGAGATGCAAAAAGGGGGGATTTCTTTTCAATAAGCAGCGCTATTACTTTTCCCCCTAACAGCTTATGCAAAAAGTTTTGTGGGGGAGAAAAAAAGCCCCAGCAGAAAGGAGGAGGGAAAAAAAAAAAAAAAGAGAGGAGTGTGCATAACAATAACTACCTCTGTCCCTTCTGTTTTTGTTCTTTTCATGTCAGGGAACTTTTTAGCCGTGCTGCCTGGGTAACTGCTCTGGAAGGTTGGAATATCTCTTGTTGAAGGAGGTTTGTGATTGAGGGCCCTCTGACACAACCTTTTGTTGCTCTGAGGTGTTTGATCCTCTTTCCCTTTCTTCTAAAACCAATCCCATCCCTTTAAAAAATGGATAACCAGCACTTCTTTTACTTATTGTCAGCTTTTGGAAAGTTACTGTGGGGGGTTGTAGAAGTTTAACTAGTTAACCCCTTGCATCCTGATAGTGGGTTGCCATTAGTACTTCTTTTTCGCTCCTTCCCGGGCAGGGAATATTTCCATAGCTGCGTCAGGTATGCAAATCCTCTTTTATAGGGAGCCATGTGACGGGTTGGCTTGCGGACAGTTTGCTCGCCGATCTTTCTTTCCCCTGGCTCGGCGGAGCTTGCTTGGGGAAACCAGGTTCAGCCGGGAGCTCCGAGCATGAGCAGGGGCTGAGGAGTCGGTCCCCAAATCAGGACGGTCGCTCTTCAATTGTGCTGAAATTTCAAAATGAGTCAGAATTTGTAGCTGCCGATTTTCTTCTCTCTCCTTGAACTGAAACTTGTGAGAGTCACCACAGGCGTAGGCTGATATGATACACTTTTTTTTTTTTCTTCTCTTTGAGAGCAGCTCTGAATAACAAGAATTCACAGAGAATCGCTCTTCAAAAGTGTGCGGCCAAATCTGAAAGTAACAAAGGAAGAACACCTTAAAATGAGATGTGTAATAAGGACGCTCGCTCAGAGCCTTGCGATTAAAAATGGGACTGTTTGGTGTGTGGTTTTTTTTTKGKKKTTTTTTTTTTTTTTTYTTTTTTCAAAGGGAAGGAACACAACCCGGGCTATAGGAAAGAAAAGCAGCTTAAATGGATTATTTAACAAAAAGCAACTTATAGCTCCTAGATAGTGACCTACATTCTGCACACAATGATGATGTTTTACGGTGGTGATAGGGTTAATAACCTAACATCATTCATGTAGTGTTTTTTGAAAATTGAATTTTACTGCTACAAAGTAAATGTAACAGCCCTCTGGAGACAATATTACAGGCACTTTATTGTTTGCTAAGCTGATGTCATCTTTCTACGGACTGACTTTAAAACAAAGGCAGAACATTTATTACAAATATCACTGTGTGAAAGGAAATCTACTGAAATATTGTTTAGAAGGTGGACTGATAAAAATGTATTAATACTTGGCTTTGATTATCTGCAAAGTTATGCCTGTGGAATGCTTTCTCGCGTGATCTCTGCTCAACAGAAGTGTTCGTCTTGGATATTACACCTACTTTTATTTTAACGTTATCCATCTCTGAGCATGTGTTACTTTTAAAACGTGTTTTATAATATACTCTACAGCTCATTTATAACTCTTCGCAGTTTCTTTGTAAGAATGTAAATGAGGTTTTGATCAAAACCTAAAATATTTCCCTTCAAAGCATTTTCATGTAAACAGGGCCATGTCTTCCTTGCTGAAATCACTGCAACTGCCCACGTGAGTAAAACCGACGAGACTTGGCCCTCTTTTAGGGACACGGTTTGGCTCTGATCTGCCTTCTGCTGTGAGTTTTCCSAGCGACCTCAGTCCCTGTAGGCTATGTACCCATTAAGGCCAGTATTTTCCAACCTGGATCCCCAGACAGGTGCCTACATCAACATCTCCCGGTGTGGTGAAGATGCTGGAGGCTGAAGATTCAGTGCCTACAAATTACGTGGGTTAAGTTAGGTGGCGTTCAGTCCTCGGAGAACCACACCGTGTGTTTTCATACAGTCTTAATGAAACCATCAGGTTTGAAAATTTTAAGCTCGTTGTAGATGACCACAAGCTTTATGAGTTTTATCATTCCCACGCAGCCTTTCTAAGTAGGTTTCAAGCGAACAAAATACATTTGTCCCTTTTGAGAAGAGCAAACGATTCATTTGCAAATAATTTAATATCCATTAAAGTTGAAATTTCCTTTGTTTCCTCACTTGCAGAGTAAATCAATGACCATTTCAAAGTAATAAGTACAATGAGGGAAAATACATTTTCACGTGTCACAGTATCGCTGTTGTGGCTTTTGCAGGTGAAGCATAGAAAGATGTGAACAGCTTTATGAGGACGGGTGTCTAAGCAACTGATTAGCTCATCTGCGTTGAAGGAAGACTGCAAGAGAAGTGTAGGAAAGAGGGACAAATTTAGAAAGTGAGTAGTGGAGTTAGCAGTAAAACTAGTAACTTAGTAGGAGTCTGTGATATTAGTATCACTTCTGAAGTCTGCGTACATGTAATGCGCTTTGCAAAGGTGGACATCTACCTACGCTCCCAAGCAGAAGTTTATATTCATACCCCCTTGTTATATAGTTAATGCTGACAGGTTGTGGCAGCTTATATCAGTGGGATTCAAACTGGCAATCGGACGATAACAGTTTACTTTTAATATCCTCAGAGCAAAGTTTTCAGATTGCCAACAATTATCAAAGGGTGTCTTGCCTGCTTCATTAATGCTAATATTCTTAGATGTTTGAATATGATTTTGCATGTCAAGCCAATCTATCTGGCATACCGCTGGACATCCTTTGACTGGTGCTGTGTGGCATTTTTTTGTTTGATCTTTGGTGTTGCTCAGATAAATTTAATCCTGACATAAGCAATACTCGTTCTGACATCGGTAGGATCTGCACATAGGTAGGGCAGTGATAGCAGGCTCTGCCGGAAAGTTAGAAGGGAGTTCAACTATTTAAAAATGTAATCAAGAACAGACTATTAACCTTTGGCTTAACAGAGAAGCGGAGGTTTGTCTTAACATGACTGAACTCAAAAGTCCTTGTGTTCCTATATAAAATACCTTTTAGGGCCTTTCTTCAGAAACACTGAATGGGTCTGACCCAGATCCCACAGAAGTCACCTCAATGGCTTCCAGGTTAGGTGTCCCAAGCAACCTCTTCAGCCAAGCCTAAAACTCAAAGGCGTTAAAGGATGAGAAGGTCTCTGTGCGGAGGCTGAGACCATGGCTTTCTCTGACAGATTTTCTTTTCTGTAGGAGTTGGAGGGGGAGGGCTGGAGGGTTCCTGGCTCGTATCATCTGGTGCTTCCCGATGAAAATCAATTGACTTGTGGCCGTTGATGCCAGCTCTGAGTTTGACTCACATTGGCCACTATTCCCAAGGTCTACTAGGGAGCTATATATAACTACAATACATAATGGTTGCTGTTAAATGCATCAGCTTTGCAAATGGATGCATTAGACATCTCCTTTCTGTCTCATGTACTACAATTCTTTCAATTGTTTGAAGTCGAGTGCTTTACGCCACTGAGAAAGAAGTCTCTGTAATGTCTCCCACAGTAGATAAGGCCAGTTGTAATGAAAATAAAGGTGATTCTTTATTGAACCCTGGACACAGGCAAGACCCTGTAGTTCTCTAACTGCTCGACTGGAGTAGCACAGCCCTAATGCTGCCATGCAGGGGTCCAGGTACTGGCCTGGAGCTTGTAGTCCCAGAAAAGAGCCCCAAAACCACACCAGCGCGAATGCACACAGGAAAGGGAAAATAGGTACCTTAGTTGCAGGGGAAATGTYGAAACAGCATGCCAGGTTATACAATCAGCATTTCTTCATTATTTTAGTTGTACTAGAATTCAGAAAAGGTTTGGGCTTAAAAAAAACCCATCCCAGCAGCAACAATGGGTATAATCACACATTTGAACATAAGAATTAGTTTTATGCGGCGCACTAGAAAAACCAAAATCTTGAGGAACACTTTCAAAATAACCAGAGAAAAATAAACCGTTCCTTATGTCAGTCTTGTTAGAGAGGGATTAAGAAACTGGCAATTATTTTGGCGACCTTAATTGTTGCTCTGCAGGAAAATATGTAATTAGAGCACGTTCGCAGGCCTGCACACCTGCAGCACATCCTACAGTATAATGTCAGCTTTCAGTGCTTGCTGGTGCCAGGTTCTATCACAACCAGGCACAGTGATGCTCTGAGAACATTTCGGACTCGTGTAATGTAGCTTCTGTGTATGAAAGAAGCAGGCATTTACACTGCCATACAATGGAGTGCATTACTGCAACACTGGTTTCATTATTTTCCGACGCCTACCTTCAGCACTGCTCTGGTTTACTCAGTTTGAGGTTTTATTGTTACGGTATAATAGTCCTGTACATTTCTGAAATTCCCTTATTATTCAGCTTATTAATACAGTACTGGCTTGATTATCAGGCTGCAGTTGTGAAGGGGAAGATTCAGCGTGCTAGCAAAGTCAGAAGCTGGGTAAATTCCTGGTATAATGAGAACAATTGTTTGACGTGTTTTAGCCCCGCTCTCTGTGTGCATATTGCCGCGGATGCCAACGTACATGTGAGCGTGCATGGGGTGTGTGTGTGCCTTAAAAGAGAGTGAGAAATGTTGGAAGCCAGCTTTAATTTTTTGACAGAACGGGGGAAAAAAAACCCTCTTCGCGATGCTCCTTGCCTTTGCCTCTTCCCCGCATTGCTCCTCTGGAAAACTGGAAAGTGAGTTGAAATAAAGGCGCAGTAGAGGGAATAGCTGTCTTCCAGCTAAATTCAGTAATCTGGCACACTGATAGTTAACAGACTTCTCCCCCTAAGGGAGATACACTGTATTTTGCTATCTGACATGTTGTCATATATAAAGAAATCAATTGGTAATTAAATGATGCACCTTGTGAAGATGACAAAAGGCATTTGGTTGCGAAAAGAGAACTGGGTTGTGAGGGGTTTGTAATGAAGGCCTAATGACTATTCATAAGAGATTTTCAGTCCGTTGATCCACTTGACTGGAAAGTTCTGCCCTGGAGAGTTAGTGCTGTCAGATTCTCTCACCTCAGAAAGCCGCCGCGATCGACGGTGTGGAGTATGAGCGAGAAATTATCTAGTTGTTGCTTCAGGCCTGTCTTAGGTCACATGCAGAAGGCACACATCTGGCTTCCTGTAGGTGCAACCTCGGGACATAAACTTTGACTAATTTTTAAACTATAAATATGTAAGGCTGACACTGAATAAGTTACCTTTTATTCATGTTTTCATAAATTTTCTAATGCGTTAAAGCCTTTAGTGGAGCTACCATTTTGGACTTTTCAGCTTCTGCTTTTTTTGCAACAGTTTTGTTTTCCTTTCCTCCGACAAATGACATTTTAAGAAATTTCTGTGGCACTGATGCTACCCACGTTACCTCCCGTCTTCTCACCTACAACCGATGGACCAGCCAGAATTGTTTTGGTAGGGTCACCTACAGAGAGGACCTGGTAGAGATGTCGGGAGGCATTAACAGGGTTGCAACACAGATTTTTGCCCCCAGTGGAGTTTTTTCTTGGTATGTATTTCTCTGGTCACTAGCACTCAGGATAACCGTACCAGACCATCCAGAGTCTCTTCCTCCAAGATATTTCCTGATCTTTTCCATTTACAGGAGGTCCCTTGGATGGGGATTACTTGGAGGTGGCATACCAGGAGGTAGATACGCATGGTGTCCTAGTTAAACCAAGAGCTGCACCCTAATTGCTGAGACTACAGAGATGAGCACCTTTTACACAACCATCTCCAACGTTCCACCCTCTTGAGTGAATAAATCTCTCTCTAGCGAGTGGTATTTTATAATTAAAACTGAAAAGGAACAAATTGATTTCAGGAAGCTATCCCGGAGTGCGTAGACGTTGCCCTACGCTGATCAAATCGAGCACAGCTCCTGGGTGAGAGCTCCAAGCTCTGTACATGTTTGCTTTTGAAAAGTGGCCATCCACCTTATCTTATCAGACAGCTCACCTTATCAAAGGTAAACATATTTACCACCTCGTTAAAGGTTCTTTGCACCAGCGCTTGAAAGCAGTATTTGTGGACAAAAACCTGTCAAAGTCATTGTTTAAGATGGACAGGAGGACGTTATGGCAAACTTTGGAGGTTTCAGTCTGTCAATAGTGGAGCAGCAAAGTAATTCAATACATTATGCATGTTTGAGATGGCCTCATTGGTGTTTCCTTCTTGTGTATTGTGGTTACTGAATTTTGCTGATGTGTTTGCCGGAGCTGACAAGGTAGACCAAATGAATGGACAAATGCCAAAAAAACAATTATGTTTATTAATGTACATTGATTGTTTGTTTAGGGTATAAAACAAATTAAAAAATACATTAGTATTTAAACCTTCTTTTTATAGCTGGCCTAATGACTACACGTAATATAGTGTCTAGTAAAGGAGAATCTACATTACCTGTAACTCCTGGCTTTATTGTCATATTATTTGACTTGGATTTAAAAGGATTGTTCTCTTGTCATTTCTTTAAATGACAACTGTATTTTTTTTTTAATATATAGGCCTTAAGTCAACTCGTTAAGGCCAGAATCAGCTATTCTCATTTACTTTAAACCCAACATTGACCTCAGCTGTGAGCGCCCGCAGGTTCTGTGCCACCTGCCCGCCCACCCACCCACTGTTGGCCCCGGTGGAAAGCATGGTGGGGCCGCAGAGGCGCAGGGAGATAACTTGCCCCAAACCCAGCACCTTCCTGCCACGCTGCTTTCCCCAAGGAAAGACAACTTCACAAGGAGATGAGGCAAACCTTTGCCTGTATTCACTGCTTTTGTCCCCATTTCCACTGTTCCCTAAAGTGTCCAGGAGGCACAAGGTTGCCAGCAGTTTGAGCCCTTCAGAGGAGGAGAGGCACGTGCTTGGTCTTCCCCCTCTTCACCTCATTCCCATATACGTGCCCAAGACCCACCACACATCCACCATCAAAATGTAGCATTTAATGGGGGCTGACTGACATACAGGAGAGGACTCTGGGTTTACATCCCAGTATCGTTTATGGCACAAGAAGTTGCTAAATAATTTTACAGTATCTCTTTTAAGTCTGGGCAAGAAAGTTATAGCACTTTAAGTTGAGGGCAACATTATTCAGTACGGTCTTAGAAGTACTGCCAAATAGCAAAGTGAAAGCCATAAAGTAAACATGACTTAGCGACACCTGGACCTTTCAGGTTTTATAGCAATTGTTTATAATGTTGGACTGGCCTCTAAAATATGTCTGCAGAAACAGTGCTGGAGCTTTATTTTACCTAACTTGCTCACTTCTTATGTTCTACTCGGGTTCTACCCTTCATTATTTGCACTTATTTAAGGAGTCCTGCTTTCTTCCCTTGCTCTTTTACTTGGCTTTTTATTCACTAGCTGAGGCGGTGACGTAGATTTAGCAGCACGGTTTCCACATTTAATGGGTGTCTTTCAGAATTCCTCACCATTATCAGCACATGTGGCTCAGAATGTGGCTCCAAAAGACATTTTTGCCATTTTTTGGGTTCTCTTCTAAAAAGAAAAGCAGAGATGCCATTGTCTCAAACAGCGGCTAAGATTTAAAAAAAATGGAATTAATTCCGAATCCACAAAAGTTCCCATAAAATGTTTTGGTGGTTTTTTTTTTTTTCACTGCTCTGTTGGAAACTCTTCTCATACAATGCCTCTATAAACCTACCTCGGTACTACCAGGCCCTATTGGAACTAATGGGGCTTGACAGTTCTTCAGTTAAAAATTATACATGAGGGTCACTTTCCCTTAAATTATCTATTGTATGCCAGCTGTTCACAACTACAATGGTCTCACTTTCTTCCCATTGCCTAAAATGGTTAGCTTCACTGCAAAGCTGTCGCGACTGTTACTGTAGATAGCTTTTTTAAAGGCACTACTTCATCTTAAGCAACACCTTGATGGCACTACTAATTTCAGATAGATTTTTATCAGTTCCAGGGAATGTTTGSAGCGTTCGTTTTGCTTGTTTCGTGTCACAACACTTGAGTTATATCATAATTTCTTATTTGCTGTACAACTTTATTCTATTTTTATGCTTCTGAGTGATGCTGCTTTAAGTGCCCGTGAGTGGTACTTCCGGACCATGAGCACTATCAGAGGCAACCTCAGGCAGATAAAACTCCTTGTCTTTTTGTTGGGGAGTGGAGAAAGGGTCATCGTCAAGTGCTGGGTTTTTTTTGGTTTTTGTTTTTGTTTTTTTTTTTTCTTTTTCCCTCTTGCCTATTAAAACTGAAGCTACCGCAGCTTTTTTCATAAAGGTAGGCTACACTTGGGTCATGCTTATTTCAGAATCAAAGCCTTCATCCTCAAATGCTTCTCATTACTTGCTAAAGTCTGCAGTGGTCAACTCTGGGCTGTAATTAGAAAGCCTGACATTTTTAAAGGTTGCCTGTAGAATGAAATGTTCCTCAAAGTTTGGTTTTTGTTTTTTTTTTTTTTTTTTGGTCCTGATTTGAAAATGAAAAGCAACTAACTTTCCTGGTCTGCTTGGTACTTAAATACACCTGCCACCCTTATTTCCATAGATTAATGAATAGCAGAAAATACGTGGCAAAGGTTTATGCTCATACTCTTCCCTGCCTTATCAGGGGCATTCTTTTTAATTATAAGTGTGATTTAGTAGTTATTTTTGCAACCTGGCAGAGCTACCGCACCTGTAGCGTTGTTTGATTTTTAGCATACACTAGCTTCGTGTTGACCCATGCTTTCCATACCTCTGAGAATTAAGAAGCCTATAGCAACACAACTAGTTGCAGTCAAAACCTGGCGCAGCTGCATATTGATACTTATCATTAATTTATTTAAAAACCCGGTCACTGATCCACAGGCTGCGGCAGCTGGACAAGATCCCATATTGGTTGCAGTTACACATTTCTCCCGCTCCATTATGTGATCTTTCAGGGGTTGGGTGCATTAATATGCAACTGTTCTGTTTTCTTTCAGCTGGCTTGTAAACTCTTTAACCAGTCGAACAGAGTTTGCAATTGTTGCGGGGTTGAGTGGGTGGATAGGAGCCGGGGCTGCAGCCTTGTCCAGTTGTAGATAGAATAAAATTGACAATGATGCAATGGAGCTGGCATCTGGACAACTCCGTGGGATGAATGGCACTGCTCTCGCAGTCCCTCCGGTGGTTGTACGCCTTGTAATAGCTAGCGTAGGAAGGGTGGTGAAAATTGATATGCACTATTACTACATGTATAAAACTTAACACTGGGGCCATAGCACAGGTGGGGGGTTCCTGTTTATTGATTTTTATTACTCAGTTAGAACATACGGCTAATGCTTTTATACTCCAGGAGCTCTGGGAGAGCTCACCTCAGGTAATAAACCTCTCCGTACTTTGCAGTAGTTCACAATTTACATGTGAGCTTACGTTACGCTATACAAAGCCATCCCTCTCCCTTTTGTAATACGCGGCTGAAAGGGAAAAGAAAGCAACTTACAGCGTTTATTTCGAATTTTGAAAACTATCCGTTCCTGCAATGGAAATGGTCCCTTATTCTAATTACTCATATTTCCAAGAAAATTAGTCACACAAACTTATGTTATGTGTTGTCTCAGAGGTTGAAAGCAAATTAGGTTTCCAATAAGACAGTACATCAAACAAAGTAGCATGTTCTTGATGCAGATGACTTTTTTTTTTAGAATTATGGTTGGACACTTTTGGCAGACAGATTGTCTTTTACTCTATCAAAATGACAGTTTCTTTTGTAACTGCTACATTCATAATTAGAAGGAGAGAAGCAATCTGCCCAATTTAATATACTAAAAGAAGTTTAGTGTCTTGTGCTAGTAATTTCATTATTTTAAAATATGAATTAATTGTCTTAAAATAATATTGTTAGAAGTATAACTAGTAGGATTATGGAGCTAATTCTCTTCTTTTTTTAAAAAACATCAAAGCTTCTATTAATGCACTTCAGGCTAGATTAGGATTTTAGGTTTATATCAGGTGTTCAGTTTGAAGATTCAGGGGAACAGGCTGGAGGCGGGGGAAGCGAATCCTTATTGTGAAATTCCTCTGTACAAAACCCAAGCTCTCCCAGGTTTACTGTAAGCTTGCAAAGCTTAACTCGGGGTAATGAATGAGGAGAATGAGATGGTTTAGCAGCCTGGGAATAGAAGAAAAGGCCTTTCACCTCGGGTTCATGCGGTTTCCTCGGGGAGCTCGGTGCCAAACGGGCTGCCTCTTTATTTTTTGGGTTGTTGTCAGAGGAGTTTCACACACAGTCCCCGAGCTTGCTTTGTTCCTGGTGTTGATATAATGGTTATTCTAGCGCCCAAAATTGCGCAGGTTTGCAAACGTAAGGTCTCCAGTCCCCATCAAAATTCGCGGGTGTAAGACGTAAGTCAGCAAAAAAGGCCTCCAAAAAAACTGATTTATACTTTGTTCAGAAACAATATTAAACTTGAAGGTTTAACTTTCTCTCATGAAATATAATCCCGACACGGGCCGTACTTCGTATTTCATTAAAAGAGTGAATAACTTGAAATTTCAAGTAGGTTCTTTTTTGTTAAAAATTCATGTTATCTTTTTACCTCGAGGTAGGCACTGGCTGAAATCTGAACCCACTCAGCGGCAGCCAAAAGATGTTCATATCTCAAAGCAACGAGCTGAGGGTTTTGGGCAGGTGCCTGGTGCAGGAGGGAGCACATCCTCAGAGATAACTGGTGTATGTTTTGGCATGTTAATTAGAGGATGAGGCCATCCTGCCCAGCCAGGTAGGAGCCCCGCCGGCCAGGGAATCGGGGAGAGAAAGGAGAGGTTTTTTCCCCTGGTAGTGGAGAGGTGCTGGAGCATCCTGGGGCACCCACACTTTGCTGCAGGGGAGGCTGTGCCCGGGGCGCCGCTCTTAATACCACATTTAAAAAAGGGAAAATACAGAAGGTCGAAAGAAAGGGAAAATACTTGAAGGTTTGAGGTCTGAAGCCTCATTGCACGTCCCTTATTTTACCTCTTAACCACAGGCAACGCCTCTGAAGTTTGCATACTTAAAACAACAAAAAATAATGCATTTTTAACAGAGATGTTTTCTCTGTCGGGAGGTCCCTCCTCTTGCTGCTCTTCCCTTTTGCTCGGTATCAGCCAAGCCCTTGCCCTTTGCCATCAGCTCCATAGGAAAACAGTTGCAGAAAGCCTTATCCCAACCGGAATAAAATCATTATGACACAGCAAACCCAAACATGACGTGTGGTTTCAACAGCCTCTTATGCCCAGCTCTGCATTTCCTTTTGGCTGCGAGGATAAGGTTGGGGACCAGCCTAATAAGAACATTTCAGCTGACCATGAGGCACATGTAGATAGGAGAAACTCTGAGCCATTTTAAGCTCAAAGTCTGGTGGGAAGCAGGCTCTGGAGGTGGTGTTACTCCACATGCACACACACACGCACACTGGCAGCCAGTAGTTTCTCACGTGCACGGCAACAAAAATACGTGCTGGAAGAGCATCAGTTCCAACACCAACTGGAGTATTTCTAATGCTGCAAGCATGAATTTTGCCCTTTTTTGCATTGATTGGGATATATTGAGTGAGACACCTGGTAGAAAAAAAAAAAAAAAAAAAAAAGGAAAATAGGCCACGGACACCCTGTGCTTGATGGAGGGGTGGCCAGAGGAGCATGGCTTATTTCTCACTTCCCTTCTCAGGTGTCTTGCGGAGGAGTAGGAAATCACAGGTGAAGAGTGCTGGGGGAAATCCCACGCGGGGGCATGGCTGGGGCCGACCTCTCCTCTTCCTCCTCCTCCTCCTCCCCCTGGCACCTCCTGTTCACTCCCGATGCAAACACGCAACTGTGCTGCAGATGTGAGCGCTGGCACCGGGACGAGCTTGGCTGTAGGAGAGATGTGCGCCGTTATTAATTTGGTGCGTTACTGCCGTTCTCTTGAGGAACGTGAGCGACGAAAGGCTCCTGGGCATTTAGGAGTCCCTCTCCCTGCAAAACCCAAGGAGAACACCACGGGCATGCAGAAGGCATCTTTCCAGCCCCGGGACATCGTCCCTACCATGTTTTGAAGGCTCACGCCGAACAATGGAGGCTTTAAAGCTGGTTAGAAAGGACAATCAGATATTTTTTCCCTAACAGAAAATGCTGGTGGTTTAGATATATGGGTCACTGCTAACTCTCCCTCTAATACTTTCTGCTCAATACATACCAAAGGGGAGAGCAGTCCGAGGCATGTCTGTCCTTGGGCCGAAGCCAAATGTTCATTTCAGTAATGCTATTTACTGGGAGACATCTTGATTAACGGAGCTTAATACTATGTGAAATCGCTACCAGTTATCTAGTTCTGGTAATACCTGTGCTGTTGGCACTTTCTGGTTTGTTTTTTTTTTTTAAGCATTTCTCCCCATAACCATCCACTCCCGTCGGGTGTTGCACCCTTCCCCAGGACATCAGCCGAGCTGGGCTCTGGCTGCATCCCACGCGCTTTGCGAGCATGTCATCGCCAATGTGCCGGCATGCATCGAAACCTGACATGAGGTCGATCGGCCACTGACTCAGAGGGCCATTCTTACCTGTCTTTCAAGCTGATAAATTTTTGCATGTATCTCAAGAGTTTCACATCTACCATCTAATGCGGGAAAGAGTGAAGTAGCCCGGGTACTTTTTCATTTCTCATCGGCACGAAGCTGCTTGGCTCCGAGTTAGACGATGTACTCATTTCTGTAAATTCAGAAGCCGGTGCTGGTGGTGCAGTTTTTCACACAGCTTCTTCAGTGACCCCTAACATCTGCCTAACCCTTAAGCGTACACAAACCATTTCTGACTCAGGTTAGAGGGTAGAGGGATATTTTTGCCGTGCTTTTTTGGAAAGCATGTTTGTTGTAGCTCTAGGCCAATAATTTTTATTCTAAGCATTTTTACCTAGCGGATTTATGTACTTTAAGCATCTCTCTGGTCATCTCTTTCCAGCGAACAATGCTGGATTTCCCCTCAATATTGAATGCATCCGAGGTTGGCTCTTTTATCACTCCTTTTCTTCTCGGTGTCTCAGAGTTTTGGAGTCTTCCTCCTTTGTCTCAGAAAGGAGCAGCGCTGAAAGCATTTCCACCTGGATGTTTAAATTATTTAAGTTGCAGGAACCAGACCTTTTCCCTCCTGAGTAGTTGTGGGTTTTAAAGGCTAAAATTGCTTCATCATGCCAAAGTGAAAGTATGCATAAATTATTTAGTTAAACCTGAGAAAATACAGACTTTTCTCAGTGATCTTTCAAGGGCTGCCTACTTAAATTTCAGAAGAATGGGCAGGGGTTTCTCTCTCTCTCCCCTCTTTCTTTCTCTTGAAAAATATTTTAAGTACCTATTCAGCCTTTTCTGAGATAAAGCTGTGACCAAAAATTGGAGGGCTGGGTTTTGAGCAAGTGTTTATAATAGAAGGGAAAATGCTGTAGAAATCTTAAGTACCCCTACTTCATCACGAACCTATGAATTCTCTCACCAGAGCAGGTAACGGGCGATTGTGCCTGTTCCTGATGCCAAGCAGAGGTTTGTGTCAGCATTTCCACCGTGGCCTCTGTTTATCCGGAGTTTATAGCTCRACTGTAAAAATACAGAGGAGCGATTTTTTTTTTTTAACTGACTTTCAGCTTTTTTTTATTAATTTTGGGCCAGACTGTGGTATTCTTGGTCCTCTACGCAACAGAAATGCCTTGCTGTGGGCAGTAAGGCTACCTAAAGAGTCAGGTAGTGCTCCTCCTGTAGCAGAATCCATCCCTTTTTATTTTTAAGGTGTAATGATGCTGGTATTAAAGTTAATGAGAAAGCTCCCTTGGGCTATAGCGGAGCAGGAGCGGTGTTTCAACCTTCTCCAGGCCACCAGAAGGACCCACCAGCACGGGACCTGGTTCTGTCAACACGGCAGAGTTTACAGGACTCGTCCCCTGTGTAAAGAAACCTGATCTTTCTCCGGCTGATGTCAATATTTCTGTCACTGACTGTGGGATCTAGATTAGGGTCAGATATAAGGATGTAAAAGAGAGGGGGAAAGAAACAACACATTTCCCTGTGAAGGCAGTTATTTATTTTACAGTGTTTTTTAATATAGTCTGTCTCCCAGGTTGTGTGTGGCGGTGGGAAGGGAAGGAGTAAAAAATACTCTTAAAAGAAGAAATACAGACCCTGCTCCGTGGCCAATGCTAGAGGGAACTCTGTTGCAAATTGTGAGGAGTTATCAGAGGGATAAGATTGCTGCAGGATCCGTTTCTTCATTTTGCAAACAATTAATTTGGCCTTGTTGAAATTAAAATAATAATAATAAAAAAAAAAAAAATACAGAAAGAAATGCTGTGATCTAAAAGCTGCCTTTTGGAGGAGGTGGCTGGTGGGGAAGGCAGCCAGCCCCTTGCCCTTTCATTGGAGTGGGGGACACGGCTGGGAGCTGGAGGGCGGCAGCAGCCACCCGCGGGAGGGTGAAGTGTCAGGACTCCAGCAGGGTCCATCAGCCGGTGATTCATTACGCGAGAGACACCGACACCGTGCATGGCAGTGACTTCACGTTTAGGGGATTGTGGCRTGCCCTGCGATGAATATGTATTTTCAGAATGAATGTATACACCAAAATCCCTTCAGTTTTTAGTCAATGGAGCCCTTACAATCAATCAGGTAGATGATACC
This sequence comes from Phoebastria nigripes, assembly GCA_035582835.1. Classification (NCBI taxonomy): domain Eukaryota; kingdom Metazoa; phylum Chordata; class Aves; order Procellariiformes; family Diomedeidae; genus Phoebastria; species Phoebastria nigripes. Next base: position 2,303,121 of record JAYKAV010003177.1, read on the forward strand.
ATATGTGCAAAACCAATAGAGATCACAAAAATACATATTTATCCAAGCTGGTCCTTCAAGCTGTTGTGGTAAGTCAGATAAATTTTGCATGTTTTCAAAACTGGAGCAGTGACGAGCAGAAGCCTGGGAAGGATGTTAGGAGCTATTTCCTAATATAAATCCTGCTTAACTGCTAGAAACTCTTCATAGTTTCTCCTACCAACTCTCATCTACTTTAATCAACAGTTTGGAGGGGTTTATCTCTTTTGTACTTTAAGGGGAAAAGGAGCACACCAGAAAAAAGGGGCTTGGGAGAAATAACTTCTGTAGCTGCAGTTGAGCGAGAGAGCGGAGACATGAGCCTTCTTGTGCAAGCGGGGAAATAAATTGTTAAAAATCACAGTGTGAGATGGGGAATCAGCTGTAGCTGCAAATCTCATTGCTTTGGTTTAGCTTCTGCCACAACCTGCACATTAGCATTTTCTCTCTCTGAATTATTGTGAAGATTTGTATTATATGTAATTACAATACAAAGAGGCTCTGCCAGATAAAGCTATTTGCTGAAGTACTGTTTTCAAAAAACACAGAGTCTTTTCACACTTTAACTTACACCTTTTCATTACCTGCTAATAAAAGTACAGTGGATAGATTTGCCTAAACATGTCTTGCTATGAACATTAACCCCATGGGTAACTATGGCATTTTCAGATACAAGGTTACAATTTTAATTCTGTCTCCTTAAAAAAAAAAAAAAAAAAAAAAAAAAAAGTCAAGTAAAGATACCGAACTATTTTTGCCCCTTTTTGCCAATGTTGTAAGCATCCTCGTATTGTAGATAACAGAGTTAAGTATAGAAAATGCATTGTGGCCAGGCTCCCAGATTCACTACTGCTGTATGAATTATAAATCTTACAAACAGGGGTGATACATCATTTTTTATTAAACTTATAACATGACTGCTGCACAAATAGTGTTTACATAGAAGGGTATACATTTAATTTACTCTCTGGGAACATTTCTAAAGAATATAAATTGCATTTTGAAAGCGTCTTTCTCCATAAAGTTCATAATTTTTTTTTCCCTTTTTTTTTGGCATTTTAATTGGAGCAGCCAAACTGCGCGTCCTTACTCAAAGTATCAAAGACCAAATATCTGTTGTATGGTTATAAAATCAACTCTAATTTTCTTCCTATGAAGTACCAGATAATCAGCCTGTAAATTTTACCTACATTACTGCGGGGATGCGGAGCTATAAATTCAAAACAGTATGCAGGTTGGTGAAAATTGAGGTCTAGGCAGCAATGCATGTCCATAAACTTTTCTCAGGTTATTGGAATAGAACAAATCAAAAGCTGTTCCTGGTT
>JAYKAV010003177.1:2309463-2311963 GCA_035582835.1 Phoebastria nigripes
GCCCACTGCATCCAAGAGGGGACAAGCTGGCTGCCACGTAACTTAAGCTTCATGACTGCTTAAATTTGGGGTACTGATTTTTTTTTTTTTAAACTTTTTTTTGCTCTTGTTATAGTATGCACATGACAAAATGTACTTCTCCAAAAAGAAACAGCAAAATCAAACCAGGAAAGCATGCATGAGCTTATAGAGTCCTCTGAAAAGCAGGTATTCCTTTTCCCCAAGTTTTTAAAATATTTTAAGTTTTGACACATGTTGGCCCAAAATAATTATTTACTCGGTACAACCAGTAGTAAAAAGAACCCAGAGGGAAATTCTGGCAAAGCTATTTCCACACATCTTCAACTGAGTCTGATTCTAGTCAAAGTTATGTTGATGTAAATCACGGTCTAAGAAACTTGATTTAAGTCAATAGTTACACTGGCATAAAACTTGTGCAAATATAATTAAAATCAGCCCTCCTTGGAGCTGTGCATGTGTGGCAAAATTTGGACCTAAACGTTGTAGAAATGAATTAATAAATGCAAAGAAGGTTCAAAAGTTGTAAAATTAAATATACATCTGTGAAAACATCTATCCAATTACGTAGCTGCACATTTGCAGGATGCATTTTACACTTCATGTGGAATTAAACTATTAGTAAAAATCTGTCTGCAAATAGTGACACTTACTTTAAAAGCTCACGTGGACTTATATTGTTTCATAACGTGTCTAAAATAGTAGTTGCTGAAGCATCACTTCCACTTTAACAAAATGTGTTACTCTCACACTGGCTAAAACTCTATTTTCCTGAGGAAGGACTATTGAAGTACAGAAGTATTTAGCTGGGAAGGGTTGGGTTAATACATGTAATTTCTTTTCTTTCATTGGACTTCCTTTTGCCAACTTTACCTTGTATAAATAATTTTGCCTGTGAGAGTCTTTACATGGAATGCAGATTGACTATTACTTCCTGAATAGATTTAAATTTAACACCAATTTAGTCACTGTAGTATTCCTATATTGGAAATAACAGCTTCCATAGGACTTCTACAAAGTGCCAGAAATATGATCTCATATGTGGAAACAAATTTAAATGTGTTTTCTTTTACATGTTTTCTTTTCGTATATTTTTCCCACCTATGTTTCCCTTGTTTCCCAAATTCTCTCCTCTGCTGCAGGGCTGTGAGAAATCTGGAAAATTACCCAGTGAAAAAAGCTAGCTTTTAATAAGAATTGCCAGTCTTGCAAGCATTTTTATGTTAAAGCTTGTTTTTTTAAAAAAGCAGGCTATTTCTCCTTCCCAAATACCAGATGCTTTTAAGATAAAGCTGGGCTGTCCCGTTCATAATTTCTGTACTGAAACGTGAATGCCAATAATAAAGAGAGGTTTGATCAGGAGTCTGGAAATCATTTATTTAGCTTGGATGTTGCGAAAGTGATTGGCTCTTGCTTTGGGAAGTGGCATTTCCCACGAGCTGCTGGGATAGCCCTGACTGCCGGGCAGGGCTCGCCAGCCAGGGAAGGGGCTTGGGGAGGACTCATTTTGTCCTCTGCTTTCCGTGGGGACGTGGAGGGGCCAGGTCTTGGCTCTGAGACGCGTCAGCTCACGTGGGAGGGCACCGTGGAGTTGCCACCTCACCGTCCCCGTGGCAGAGCTGGAGAAAACCATCCCTCACGTAGAGCAGAAGCACTACGGGGAGGGGACTAAGTGACTTTCCCTGTTCTCCCCCATAAGACCATGCTAATGTAAGGCTTAATCTTTGTTTCCTCCTTTCTTACTCAAAGAACCAAAACCAAATAAAACAAAAAAAAAAAAAAAAAAAAGCCCACCTCAGAATGAGATCATAGCTCAATGCATTATGGTTTGGATGCAAATGTACATTTTCAGTGGGTTCCTTGGCTCATATGTCAGGCACTATTGGAATTTTTTTAGTTATTTGGCAGTTGAATAGTATGGTTTCCAACTTCTTCTTCATCAGCTTTTGAGGCAAATAGAAAAGAGCTAATAATACACTTCAGTTTGCTCTCCAGGCTTGGAAAGCTAGCAACCAACTTGCTGGAACTCTAATACTCCTTCTCCAGCCTGCCTCCTGTTCTTTGCAGTCAGAAATCTCTGTAGGTGCGGGTGAAGACCACCCTCCTTAGGTGGGCAATGCCTTGCCTGCTCCCTGGCAGAAAGAAAAATTGCTGCAGGTCAGCAAGGCGACRCACCTTATCGTGAATATTGCCTTTATTCAGCTTTCTGCAGTGCTTTGCTCGATGCTTTTCTAGGTAGCGTGCGTCTTGCCTGCTTACCCGTCTCCCAAACCACCGAAGGAAAGCGGAGCGGTGTTTAGCTGTACGTTGGGTCACAGCCCGACTTCCACTTGCTCGTGCCGCGGATACCTGTGGCGTGCGGCCACTGCAGTTGGTTGCAGGCTGGGCACACGCCAGGGTCAAACAAAGATGCAGCCCCCGAGCAGCTGAGCTCCTGCCCGCCCTCGGGGAGGGCTGTCGGGGCTGAACGTGAAACTCCCTT
>JAYKAV010003177.1:2316963-2329463 GCA_035582835.1 Phoebastria nigripes
TGCACGGAAAATAAATACAGATCTTTTTTGCTCTTTAACAACCTAGAGTTCCCAACTAATTAAACACRTGGTCAGTTATGGTAAGATACAAATCCTCTGCATTTAAGGAAAAAACCCTGCATTTTAAGGAAAAAAAATTGCATTTTAACACTGATCTGCTGATCCGATAGCATAACTACAAAAGGAAGAGACTAAAAATCCCCAAACTTCTCGCCCTGCTTCAAAACACGCGGTGGCTGGAGAAGCTTGGTGGAGACTTTCTGCTCAGAGCAGAACCTTCGCAGGAGCTAAATGAACCAGCGAGGAGCAGACTGGCTCTGTCCAATCTCCTCCATAGGCACACAGGAGGATTTTCATGGATTAAGAAAAAAAAAAAAAAAAANAAAAAAAAAAAAAAAAAGAAAAAAGTGATTCATTTCCTCAATTTTTAAGCAAGCGTTTGCCTTTAACTGTCTGCAGGGAAAACTGTCCCTTAGAATCAGCTGCTCAGATGTAAAATTGCTGTTGACTCGATATCGAGCTAAACCAGAAGTAGTATTGTCTTTACCAAAAAGGGGGAGAAAGTCTACGCTGGTCAGGAACAGAGAAAATTCCCAGTGGATTAGGTCAGAACATGAGGTGTTATAGCAAAAAAAGTAAATAATCTCCATGCATCGGCCATTTGTCGCATGGTCTCTGCCTGGAGCTTTCTCGCCTCCACCTAAAGTGCTTGTAAATTTGAAGACGCCCATGTCCTACCTTGGCCCTGTATTCTAGAGGATTTTGAGGAATTATTCTACAACTAACAGCAAAATGACCTAAACAGCAAAATACTTTTGAGAAGCCAATTCCTGATAAACCCGCATTGCCAGGTAGGAAGCATGCAGATTTGTACTGAAAACTCAACTCATGAGGTCAAACTGTCATCAAGGATGAATTTGAATATTTTTTTTTTCCAAGAGTGACCTTATCTCCTCTGAACCTTTTGCATTCCACTATATCTTAATTGAAACGTAGGTTCTGTACTTTCTGTTCAGGGATTTTGATAAGTGTTTGCAGACTATGTAAACTTCTGAATAATAACTTTCACCGAGCCAGAAGGTTCCTTAAACATCTTTAGTATCATTTTGTGCAGTATTATTCTGCTCTCTAAGATAATGCGTTATCAATACTTCATAAGATAGCTTCAACCCAGGAAGGGATAAAATTTGTAGTTGCTTTCAAACTATTTTTTTTTTTTTAGGGTGTAGGCCATAGATCATGCAGCTGTCAGCAAGCAGATAATCTTGATGACTAAAATGAAACCAATGCAAGAAAAAAGGTGCCCAGCTTCTGTCTTGGGGGAGGGAGGACTTGGTTAGTAAGTTAGAGCTAACAGGAGCAGGGAGCAAAAGTTTTTATTGTTTTTTGTTTAAAAAGTTTTTCTGTTCATTTTGGGTGTCATCTTGGGGAAAAAAAAAAAAGGAAAAAAAAATCTGATGGTTTAGGTTGAAGAAAATCTTCCTTTTCCCTATTTATTTTCCACCTCTTGGTAAGGGTGTGCCAGTGCGATGGGCTGGGGTTATTGCCAGGCCAGTGGGGTGGCAAAAAGGGAAAGTTCGTGAGAGAGCTCTTGGAAGGGGTGGAGGCCTTTTGTTTCCTGATTTATAGAAAAAATGATCATTTTTCAGCTATCTCCCAAGGCAGAAGTTATTTAAAGCATTCTTAGAAAACAGATGACCCTCCCCCCCAACAATTAAAAAACCAAAAGGAGCAGGAAAGGTTTGCTTACATTTCTGAACTGTCTTTCCAATCATGACAATCAGGGCAAGGCAATTTATAGATGGAATCAGAGAAAAATGAGACCCCTAAAATAAATTAAAAATAAGATCAGTGTAATAAAAAAAATTAAAAAATAACTGACGTTTTAAGTCAAATTGCACCAAGAAAAAACCTCTCTGCGATAGAAGGCAGCCCCATAAGTAATGCTCAGGAGTTACATTTTTGGCTGTTTTCAGTTAACAGACCTCACCTCGAGGCTGAAAGCTTTACTCAGGTGAGTGATCCTGAGTTACCTGGGTCCCACTGAGGCCAGATCCCTCCAGACCATGTCATCTTCCATCTTAATGCTCCTCACGTGGAGCAACAGATATTATTTATCTGATGGCATGCAAAAGCGCTAAGTACTTTGATATATGTGAAATACTATATCTCGTCAGGAGAGGGTAAAGGATGGTTTGGATCATGGGACGCATGGATGTGTTTTGCAGACACGTGGACCGCACAGCAAAACCCTCTCGTTATTTGTTCAAAGTTGCAAACTCTTCACTGCAATTATTTTCCTTTCCAGAAGAAAAAAAGGTCAAGCACAGCACTGGTCTACCTTTTAAAGGATGACTCGTGTTATCAGTCCTAAATGCTCTGACGCCTTTGAAGAAAATGTTGCTGTTGTGGTTTTAAAAAATAATAAAAGTTATGGGATCTCTTTGAATTCGGCAAATGTTGGCAACATTGGCAGGAAAGACACAGAGCGTTTCAAAGTTCTGGTATGAAGAAAAAGATTCTGAATAAAACAATTTTATGTGATTTTGCAGGTGGTTTGAGCTATCATTTTATATGTACGTTTGTACCACTGCTCATTGGAATGTTCATATAATACTGACCTAATTATGCATAGAAAAAAGATAAGCCATTTACTTGATTCATTTCTTCTTTTTAAATCAAGAAAGGAACAAAAAGGCTCCTATTTTCTGAAAGAAATTGTTCGCTTTTATTGCAGAAAAGTAGCAGCTTGTGCAGAACTAGAACTGTAACAATTTTATATTCCAAAGGTTTTGTGTGTATTCGGTTAGTTACAGTAATTATACCCAATAACTGACAGCCAAAATCACGTAGGAGAAAGCAAAGGCTGTTTTCTCACACAGGCCCTGCTGCAGAACATCTGCTGAGAGATTTGCATATTAATTAACCCATATTAACTCTAATTATTCTGGGAAATTATCAAATAAATTGAATTTTCTAATTTTAACCTTTCTTTTACTTGACGCGTGTCGAGGCTGAGAGGACGCACCAGGCTATCTCACCTGGGCAATGAGCAAAGGATCTTTTCTTCCCCTTTTTTTTTTTGCTCCCTTAGACCTGGGGCAGCCTGGGGAGCTTTTGTGTTCCTGGTGCTTTTTTGGCTCCCGCGCTCGGTCGGGTCTCGGCGCATTTGCTGCGCGACGGCACATGTGTGTGTGTGAGCACAGATGGTGGATTTATACAGGGGTGAGGAAAGGTGGTACCTCCGAACAGTTGAGCAAACCTTAAGTTTTTTTTTTTTTTTTTTTCTTTTTTTTTTTTTTTTTTCCCAGCCTGTTGTTTAGGCCTGAGCAAATAAATGGGAGTTTAATTCAATTAGAGCCTGGCTTTAGTCAGTTGCCTCATGACAGAAATTATTCAATATTTTTTCCCCTCACATTGTTTGGTTTACACATCGCTGACTCCCTTGCTTTTGTGCTCTGTTTAGAGTGGCCGTAATGCGGTGAGCTTTTGTGTCTGCCATGTCGCCGTCCCTTTCACCGCTGTCTGGTTTTGTCAGTCCTGAGGTGCAACGATGCTATTTTGAAAACAGAAAGGTTTTAATGTATTAGGAACGGGGCCCGCGCTTGCACAGCAGCAAAATGTTGGAAACAAAGCTCGCAAGCCAGGACCGGCGACCGAATTACAGCTGGGGGAGGGATGCTCTGGGGGAGCCTGAAGTCCCTGGGGTCCCAGCCCACCACGCATGGAGCCCACAGCCTCACCACGCTCCTTGCCCAGCTCTGACAAAGTTGGTGGCATCAGCAATCCTACACGTGCCCAAAACCACCGTGCTCCAAAAACACCCTCAGAAACCTTTTCCTGGGAGCTTTAGCGGCAAGCAACACCTCTGGAGGAAGGCTGGCCAGCCCTCATTTCCACCTTAATGGTTGCAACCTCCTCCCCCCACATCTCCTCTCCTTGGAGCTGGGCAGGTGATGCTCGGTGGCTTATCCTCTGAGCAGAGCTGATCTCCCCCATTATTCCTGCTGATGGGCTCGGAAGCAGCGTGTTACCTGTTAGACACAAGATTTCCTGTTGACACCAGGAAACTAGAAAAAAAAAACCTAAAGCAACCCAGCTAGGGCTGCCAAACAAGCAGGCAGAGATTTTCAAGGCAATTGTGGGGTTTTTTTTAGTTTGTTGTTTTGTTTTTTGTTTTTTGGTTTTTTTTTTAAATGGAGAGGCTAGGGCTGCACAGTGCTTTTGCATGGAAGTTTGGAGGTTTCTTTCCAGAGAAGTATGTCTGTAGGAGGCGAGATGTGGCTACGCCAGAAGAAGGTAGGGTTAACATCTAAGAGTTTTCTCTCTAAACTTTCAATGAGGAAATGATCACCCCTCCTGAGCTGAACTACCGGGTTGTTTAGGCTCTAAATTGTGGGTTAAATGCAATATGAAAAATGAGTCAGATGTGTAGCTATTAATTTTTGGGGCAGAGGAGGATAAAATGCCAGCAGATACAGAAGTTCTTAATAGAAATAGAGAGTCATTATAAGGTTGCCTTTTTTACATGATGGTATTACTCATTTCAAGTTACAAAATGACCAGTCTGTGATTTCTGAATGTTTGAATGCAGTTTATTGACTTTCTACCTACTACATGGCTATAAAGTTGAGCAACCTTTTTGGAAGAAGGTGATAGACACAATATCTATTTATGCAAGGACACATTTCCCTTTTCTTTATGTTCTGTTTATTCAAGGTTTTGTTTCCAAGGTCTTATTACTATAAAACTTAAAGCGAGACAAGGTCTGCCCTCATGTCAGATAACAACACCAAAACAATTCTGATGGTTCAGTAGCTTATTATTTCATACTTCCAGGTCTTAAATAAATTACAGTTATTTTCACATTCCTCCTGAATATCCTTCAGGCATGATAATAAGTGCATTTTTCTGAAAAGACTGTTAATATTATTTTTCTTCTTGTTGATTTTAAATATTTTGTTGAATTGTCATGTACAATAATAATTAGAGGGGGTCTTGCTAAATTTCTTTCAGTGTGATGCTTATATTGTTTAGCTTCTTGACATATTTTACTAATTGTTGCAGAACTGTTGGCAAATAGGTTGTAAATTACATCGAAACACAGAAGTGCAGCAATAGTTTTAGCATCTTTTCTCCAGCATTCCTTTGCTGCAGTCTTGCAGATTCCTTTTTTTCTTTCTTTTTTTTTTTTTTTTTTTTTTCCCTCTCCATTCAGTCATCAAAGGCAATTATTGACTTGGGTTTTGAAGTGCAGATTATCAAGGTATTATTTCCTTAGAAGTGCAATACTGTAGATTGTAGAAAGCAAGAGGACCTGAATAATTTTCTAAAGAAGAGAAGGCACTAGTCTAAATGACTCAATGAATGACACATGTTTAGGGTTGTTTTTTTTTTTTTTTCCTGAAGCATCAGTGTAATGCTTCTCTCCTTTTTTCTTTTCTTTTTTTTTTTTTTTTTTTCCCCCTGCATGGGTTAAATAAGGTAATCAACACTGTTATAATTTTACTAGAGGGGAAGAAATCCATGTTCTTCCTTTTTGTTTTTTACTATGTAGTTACAGGGTGGGTATAAAGTTACTATATTACAGCCTGGGAGTAAACGAATCTGGGCAATTTAAGGTCTGGCTGAGTGATGTGCAGGACCAGATCCTGGTTCCACTGAAATGAAGGAGATTATATCAAAGTGCCACAGAAGAAGCAATTGATATTGAAAAAGAGAAGGAAGAAGTTGTCCCAGAATTATTTCATTCTTTTCTCCTCCCATGAGTACAGTGGTGCTTCCAGTAAAATACAGAACTTATTAAAATTAATTTTTCCTCTGTTTACGCCATCCTAACCTTAAATATGAGACCCCACAAGCCAGGATGATCAGTAGCATGCCGCAGGAATGAAGTCTCCAAGCCCTCCTGGCTGGCGCGGTGGCAGGATGTGCAGTGCACAGCCCCTCGTTCCCAGGTTTTGGTCGAGTTCCCGTAGGGCTCTCCTCTGAAACCTGAGGTGAGAAGAATTGGGAGCATGCTAGTCATTTGTTTTGTTAGGAATATATCAGATACTGTGGCACTTGTTTCTAGTAAGTACTTCCCACTTGGAGAAATTACTGCTGCAGCTGAAGTTTTGCAGTACTAGGGATTCATCCCGTAGATCGAATGATGCTTGTCTCTGGTGCCATTTGTGTCCATTCACAAAGGATCTTTCCATTCACTTTAGGTAACCAAGGTGCTACTTTTGTATAAAAAGTGTGTTATGTGATATTTTATAACTCCTCCTGGCAGTTGTATGGATGTTAAGACCTCTGTACGCAATGGTCCACCATTTGAATGATGTCTGTAAATACAGATTTACATAGCACATAATGACAGCTTTGAAGAATAAGTCTCATTTGACAGTCTTAAGGGATTTCAGGAAGCATTTCTTTGGATTTTTTTTTTTTTTTAAATAATAAAATCTTCAACCTACGATATTTGGGTAATTCTACCTTTCTTCCCACCTGCCTATCTAACAGACATTAGATATGCAGCAACTTTTTCTGCCATTGTATTAGCAGTGGGTTTGACTTCCTCTTGGTTGAGAACGAAGGACAAGTTGACTCATTTGACAAGAACATACAAACCACTCATCCACAACCACTCAGCCACCATCCCGGTCTTTCTTGACCAGAAAAAAAAAAAACCCAAAACATTGCTTTCTTGATCTAGATTTATTTGGTGGGAGTAAGAGTTTTTTCTTTACTTCTATTTTTTCTACAAAATACATCCTAGGTGCATAACCTTAGGACAATTTTATTTTTACTATGAAGTCCACTAGCTGGGGGCTCCCCTCCCAGGTACTGCCACCTCCCTCATAACTGTGGGAATCTGACAAATTCTTCTACCCAACACAGTCCACAGCTGGAGGAGAATTATTCTGCTGGCAATTATAAACTTAAACTCTTCCAGGGAGATGGTGGGAGGGCTGGGTTCCTAAGAAATAATCATGTTCAGCTGTTGTAGCTCTGCCTGGGTGTGACAGCATTGTACAAGCTGTATTTCAGGCCCTTCATAGCAAAAGAGCAAGTTCTCAACAGGGTGATAGACACATAAGGCGGGTAAATGGCAATTTACTACCTTCCAGAAACTGCCACGCCCATATATTTCAACAGGAATTATCCTTTGCTGGAAAAGTTGTACTGTAGCAAGACTCCCACTTTTCTCAGGACTCTTCAAGACTGTGAAAGATTGTATTCCCTAAAAAGTTATACACAAAAATGCATAGACCTCAGAAAACATATTTGCCTTTAGTTAAGAATCTTTTCTTTCTACATAAAAGCTAAAAACAATAATGAAAATAATAAAAGTATCTTTGGGACAAAAGATAATAGACAACGATCTATAGTTCCAGCTCCTCTTTCATCTCCTCTGTCCCTCATCATCAGTCACTGCAGTGAGGAAGGAGAACTATCATACTTGGAACTGTTCTAGTGCAGTAAAAGCTTTGATTCCCGCCCCCCCCTCCCCGCTACAATTCTTAGGTATACTGCACAGGAGTTATCACTACTGTTTTCAAACATCCAGGAAAAGGAAAGAGGATAAAATATTCACCTCCAAAGTCAACACTGAATGAAGCTATGCATCTATATTTCTCTTTCAAGGACATCATCAAAACTCGTGGAGGCAAAGCCATCCACTGTAAACCATGAGGCTGTATAGATTTTAAGGTAATAAAGCTAATGTAACCGTCAGTCTCCAAACTGAAACCATGGTAGCCTTTTTAACTAAAGAGAAAGTTACTTTTTCTTTTCTGAAGAGGCTTCTTCTTCAAAGACCCTATTGATGGGAAGGTAGAAGGAAACCTGACATCATTTTGGATTCTTCCCAGCCTACCTTCAGGCATCTCTTTCTACTGCTTCTTTCATGGAGGCACTCAAGTCTTAGTGTGACAATTTAAAAAATATGAAGCCTCTGGGCTATTATGAATTTCTGTCCCCAGAGAGAAACACAGCACAAATCTGACACACTACAAGACTCGGAGGAATGGTCTATTTTCTGTTATTTTGAGACAGTCAGCTTGAGACTAAAGGTGATATTGTTGTGGGGGGTGAAACCCACTTCAGTTTTTACAAGGGGTAACTCCTAACTGCATTGGAGTACTTGGGGGGATTTCAGAAATACAGGGAAATGAGGACAGAGGTGTAAGGATGAGAGTGAGAAGTAAGAAAGAGAGGGGTGATGGAGGATATGTTGGCAGATGCCAATGGACAGCTTGGGTGATTCTGCGGCTGACATGTGTTTTCCAGACAGAACAATGGCATCCAAACTGCTAATCAGAACACAGGGTTGGCTTCGTCTCTCCGCTGTAAATCTTGCATTCTTCTGTCTTGTCTGTAGCCAGATTTTTCAGTCTGTCAGTAGAAAAAGTGGACCAAATTCTGTAGTTACCTGGAGCCTTTTTATTGAAGTCAATGAAGTGGTTTAAAATTACTGTGAAAGTAAAAGGAAGGTGATTTAGTCAAAATGCAGATATGAAAATGCCGGTGATTTCTCCTATATAAAACCCAAATAAATGTTGTGAACTAGGGACTCTGCAGCCAGATCCATTCTGTTTTCTAGCTCCACATCATCTAGAACATGGGAACAAACACATGGGTWTTGAAAAGTGAAAAAGATTATTTTATGCTTATTCATCAGGAGCAGGACTTGAAATAAATGGCATTAAACATAGGAAAGATCCTCACTAGAGCTCACAACTGTTATTCATCCATCTTTTCTTGTTTACTTGTCTCTTCAGTCCTCAAAAAGATCAGACTATTCTTTTATTTTTAAACTATATCAGTAGGATAACTATGAGAATAGTCCTGTTCTCGCCTCTAAGTTTAAAGAAAGAGAAAAGCAGATTTTGGGCAGAGAAAGAGAAGTGTGAATGTATGAAGCCGCACTATTATGGAGAGAATTTTCTTCTGCCATTTGATTCCTCATAAGATAATGTACTTGTAATTTGTTAAGACTTACAAGATGTGTCCCTAAATACTTAAAAATCATCAAAATCAGATCAAGGATACAGTTAAGCAACAAAAACATCTTCTTGAACATCATGAACATTAGAGTCATACCAATTCCATACTCATTTCAAGCAAAAACTGAAGGTATATTGTCTTCCTCCAGGCTATGCTTTTGTTTCTCCTGTGAAGAAGCTCTATAATCTACCAGGAGAAAAGGCTATCTTGAAGGATAAATAAATAATCAATTATTTATATTTCTAAAAGCATTCAGCTGTGCTCTTAATGCTGTGTAACCATTTAAAAGTACGTATTCAGCAGAGAAATTCCAGTCTGGGAACCTAGTGTATGTGATTTAATCAACACCCTCAAGATTCATAGGAAGACAAATCTGTTCCTGGTCATCAACATCCAATAACTGGCCTATCACTTCAGTGCAGAGACAGCCATAAGGATAGCAGAGATCGGTTGGCCACACAATTGCCAAAATTAATGTCTCCCAATCAAGATATATAAACCTTGATGAATCCCATTGTCGTTAGCAGGAACAAGGAAACAAACCTTGTTTGGTTTCTTCCGAGAAAAGAAGCCAAGAGAGGGCCAAGAGCCTCACCAATGTGTAGCGTATGTCATCTGACAGTAGAACTTGGGTTATGGCCTCAGGACTCTAGCTAAAAATATAAATAGAAAAAATATAAAGTACTTCGCCTACATGATATAGGAGCGTTCCTTGTTATTGGAGTTCAAAACAGTATCACAGTCTCTTGTTGAAGTCTGTAGTGGGTTCAACTATTTTAACCAAACGCATATTCCAGAGCACTTAGTGTAAAGGCAACCTGGCAGGGTGAGACGCAGGCCTGAGCACCAGCTTTTAGACTTCAGGACTAAGCAACCCTTGAGGTCTGCATTTCAGATTTCTCTATTTTTGCTCTCTTCTAATATCACATCTTAAGGACAGTTGAGGTCCTGTCTGTTGGCAGAGTTTTGTCTTTTAAATCCTAAGTCTTCTTATTTGTGGAGTTCACGTGTTGATGGTACATCCTATTAGAATCACCATTCCCATACCAATTATGGTTGCCTGAGAAATTTCTAAAATTAAATGTATTTTTATTATCAATGTACCTTCCCTGAGAACAGTGTTTATTCTGGTGGGAAAAGAGTGGGTGTACCCTAAGCTTCCTGTCGTATCACTTGTATTGTCCTCATTTCTCTTAGGATGAGAGACACTCATTAGTAATAGAACAGAGGAGATAACTATCACACACACAAAAAAAGCAGGTAAGGCCTTTTCTGTTTACAGTCTATAGATGACAAAAGCAAGGAAATGCAAGGGTAATGCTATCACTTCATTCTTAGACCATATCATTTATACTTAATGTGCTGCACGGTGTTGTGAGCATTACAGGATTCTGTTATCTACAGAGTAAGAAAGCATAAAAAAAGTACTCTCTTATCCACATGCAGAATTTGCCCACATGTGGGTCTTTTTGCCCTAAATCCTTTGCACACACCAAGCCAGAATACGTGGTCATGGCTCGGGAATGTCCGAGAACCTGTTGGAAGAAACCAGTTTCTTCTCTCCTGTTTCCAGGCTTGGCCAGGCTGCAGGCTGCTTCTAGAGCTTCTCCCGTGGTTTGTCCTCTGGTCATCCCACCGGCCACTCCTGACCGGGGCTGTCTGCACGTAAATAGGTCATAATGAGTGTGCAATTCTTCACGTGGGGATGAAACAGAGTTTGCATCATCCATCGAGGAGAAGGGTGTATTTTCGTACTTATGTGGACACTTTCATTTTCAGCTTGCTTCGCGAATGAATCGCTACCTTTGAGCAATCACTTACTCTTATGTTACAGAAAAACCAGGGAGCAATATGACCAGTGACCTGACCATCTAGCACACCTGAAATGGCCGGGCATTTCTCAAAAGGTTAACCCCGAGGCCTTGGCCAAGGCTGTGCAGAATGGGCCAGAGCAGGAAGAAACCAGCCGTCCCCATCCCGTGGCACGACACACGCTGCCTTTCCCATCCCTCATTCTGCAGAGAGCCGTTTGCATAAATTCCTTGCAGATCAGGGAGAAAATTGATCCCCTACTTTTCAGTTCCCTTCTTTTACTGGTTGTCACAACCTTAACAGTACTTGACATCAATGGGAGTTACATTGTGGATTGGGGCAGTGTTTGGCCCTTAAGCGTAGTTTTTGCATGTTAATACATTAGCAACTGATGTCTTATTTGTTCAGTAACTGACAGAATAATGTACAGAAAGCACGTAAGTATGAAAAGGGGCTAGTTAGGTAATGTTGAGCAGAACATCTTCAAGACAACACTGCAACCACTGTATTTCAAATGTCAGGCTAATTATTATCAACATTTAAATGTTAGCGTGGGCCATTTTTAATAGAGGAATTTTTTCAGCAGGTGCCATTATGGGAAGAAAATGTCACATGTAGTTCTGCCATCGCATTGTTCAAAAAAGTACATAAACGAAGGAAATTCTTTCTAGAGATAGCAAAAAGAACATGTTGTTTGCTTAAATCTGACTGTAAAATTAATCTGTCTGATGATACTGTTTGGGGTATCATTTATTTTAAGGAGGCATGGAGAAGGTTTGCTAGAATATAACAATTTCAACTGAAAATAACGCTTGTCAGACCTAAAGTCAGAGCCTTTTACATATAGTTTTTTGGAGATTCATACTTGTCCAGGTCCCAGTTGTTCTGGAGGCAGTTGAAGTCTGAGCTGTGTACTCTCTGATAACCGCTTTACAGAAAATGAAACTTGAATATGATTCAGCACAAAATGGAATGCAATGCTAATAATTCAGATACTCCTCCTTTGGTTTGATCCATCCCTTACCATGTAAACACAGCACTAAATGGCAAATACCACTGCAATCCGGGATAGTACCTGTGCATAATTATGAGCATGTTTTGCTAGTGCAATCGTTACACAGAATTATCGTTAATTCCCGCGAAGTTTTGGATACCAGCGCTGGTCTCAACATTTATTACTGCTCTTTCGTTGGCTTTTTGCTACACTAGACTAGAGTCAGATGTAAAACGAGTGTCTGTTTTGAGCCAGCCATCAGTGCGTCTTCCCTTCTGTTCATTGAAACGCAGGGAGGACTTCTTTGGGTTCTTCTCTGTGGACTTGAAGCAACTTGTTTTCGTGCCATCTCTGTAGCTCCATCGCATGTGTAAATTTTGGGTGAAGCTTAAAGTTGCTTGCTTGACCTAGTGGAAAGAACAGAGTCTGAAGTTAGGATGCATTGTGTAGGAGGGCTTTCATTTCTCGACACTGAGTACAACTTTATGCATCATAAGTGCGAAAATAGTAATCAGCTTGAAATGCATTAAGTATGCTCTGCCCAGTGACCCACATTTAAAGGAACTATTGTCAATTATTATAAAAAAAAAAAATCCTTTTTGTTTTCCTGTAAAGGCAGAGCTAGGCTGCTGAGGTATGTTTGTGCTGACAGTGGTGACAACAGTTAACTTCTGAAAACTGGAAAGCAAAGGCCGTGATGATA
>JAYKAV010003177.1:2336963-2361963 GCA_035582835.1 Phoebastria nigripes
TTTTTCACTTAAATCTCAAATACTAAATTCTTTCACTTAAAAAGAGAGATTGTATGTTTGTGCATGTCTCCAAATAAAGAAAGGCTGGCATTTAGGAGAAGTTGAAAAGGCGAGAAAGAAATGTTACGTATATTTATTTTTGCCTGTGAAAACCCTTTGGAGGGTTAAATCTTAACCAGGCTCTATGTGTGAATACCTGTTGCACATGAACTAACAAATTAGCAGCAAGAAACCAAGTTTGACAGGCACTCCGAGGCAGGCTGAAACATCTATGAAAATAAGCGTTCTCCCCAGTGATGGAGCTGCATCCAGCCTCTTCGAAATGCTATTTTAACACACCCGAACTCTCAGTTGCATGGAAAGTAAACCRATCCATGATAAATACATAGTAAATAAATCTACACATATCATGCTCATTTGCATGTGAATTAACCCAATTTATGGCCATAAAGGCAGACTTTGTCAGTGCACAGAGAGTGCACAGAAGACGCAAACAAATTGTACGGGCAGAGAAGAACTGCCCACAGTTAAAAATTTGTCACATTTCTGCACCACTTGATATTAATACATGCTGCGCTTCAAATGAGGTTAAGATGACGATGACAGCTCAGAAGATCTGTGTGATGATAGATAGAAATAGATACAAGAACTTCTTATATCTTCCTTTTGTATTTGCAGTTTCTTCCAGGTATAGATCTCACAGCGTCTGTTAACTGATTCTTTCTTTTAAATACGGAAGAAAAAAAAAAAAAAAAGAAAAAATCCCTTTTTATCACCTGACTACTTATTAGATTTGATATTAGGAAAAGCCCTTCATTTACTCCGAACGCATAGTTCTGTTTTCCACCACTCGCTGTCATGTTTAAAGTAAATAAGTTCTCGTCCATCCAGCACCGCTGAACTCATTCAGTTGCCAGAACAAAGCCATTGTATAGAGGTCCACAACAGGCCTTTTCTCTCCCTCCCTTAGCAGGATCTTCCCTGTTACTGCAGCGTGCTCCCTAGCTTTGTAAGCAATTCAATAACGTGCAAATGCTAAAAGTGTGCATGCTTATTTCGCAGAAGAAATGAAGGAAGATTATGACACTATGGGGCCTGAAGCCACAATTCAGACCACTGGAAACAATGGTACAGGTAAGGTATTGCATGATACGAGCATCGCTTTTCTTCTGTGTCATGTAGAATTAGCTGTGCATGAAGAGAAGAAGTGACAAAACATTTTCTTTCTTGTTTTCAGTTTAACAGTTGGGAAACGTTTACATAATTTCCCTGTTTTTTAAATTTTTTCCCCAATTTGATCACAACGGTGCCGCGACAAACTCATTCGGTGAGAGTCCTTGCTACCCCTTCCATGCTCTGCAACGTTTCAGCCCCTAACTCCTTTTAACTGCATCGCTGTAAACTAATAGTTTTCAGCAGCATGAGGAGATGTTTTCCCAGCGAGGGTGAATATAGTGTAGTTTAAAGTAGCTGGACCAAGATACAGTAGTCTTTTAATGAGAGAGACTGTACAAAGAGCTTGATAATGAGGATGGGGTGCACCCTTCTTGGCAACCACAGATTCGCATGGTGCACAGAGTAAGCTACTTCAGAGAGTGAAAACATCTTTTCAGCAAGACACACATAAACCCCTTACATAGATACACAGACACACACACATTAAATGCATATTTATGAGATTATTATGTTTCTGGCTAATCTTCCCCCCCCACCCACTTTCCACATCTCTTTCTTTCCCCTCTTCTTAGAAATCAATACATTTTGTGGAACAAGAAAGGGGACAGAGATATTTAGCAGGCATCATCTCCGAGCCATCTCTTTTTTTCTGTAGCAGAGCAAAACAGCAAAAGGTTTCTGTTGCTATTTTCTAATCCAAATGAATTCAGGGGTTTACCATGTTCTTTCCAAAGGCCACAAGGCCCCACTCCATCCTCAGCACAGCTGAAAGCCATACATCACCCAATGTTTCTTTTGCATTTTGTCACAATTTGAGATGTTGCAGATAGCCCTGATTTACATGACTAAAAGTAAGAGTTTTCTAGTATAAGTACATTTCTATGCATTCCATTATGAGATTTAGTTCATAGGTAATGCTCTCTACAAATATTACTGTAAAAGGTGGTACCTAAGTCTTGCAAGGATTTTATTACTCACACTTTCCTAATGTTGGTAACACCCACATAAAACCCCAATGCTCTTATTAAGTAACACATGAAATTTACTTTATAATTCTTGAGGGGGAAAATAATAGGAAAATAAAACCATGTCACTGCTTTTTTCATCCATTAGATTTATTATGCATGAAAGGAGGGTGGCACCGAGGCATAGTTTATCATTACATATATACTTAATGATGTTGCCATACAGAACTGGATACATATGTATTTTAAAAGGTTTTTTATTTCCAAGGGACGATAATAAAGTGACAAATTGTGCTTAGCACTTGGAGAAACAGGACTTTAAAAGATGTCTGATTCAGAAATAAGACTTGATGGTTATCTGAATTACCATTACCAGAGCCTTTGAGGTCCCCTATCAGTCCGTGTGACTTCCTTTGCACATATTTTCCTTACCATAACAGGCCTTGACTCTTTCATACTTGCAATGTGGTCTGCTCGAGGGGGAAGACTTCATGTCCTCTTAGCCCCTTCCCTTCCAGTATCTGATGGTCTCTTCTGCCTGCTCGACTTTGGCCTCATGGCATCTCTCTGGGGGCAGGGTGCTGTCAAGCCCCCGCACAGCCCTGCCGCTAACTCTGCGTGGGGTCCATGGGGTGTCCTGCCTCTTCTGAAACCAGTTTTCTGGGGGAAAAGATAAGGGTTGCCCCTACCCAGCTTGGTGCACTGCAAACTCATGGTTCAAAGAGTGCTTYGCATTTAGGTGGTCTGCATTTAAAATGCAAAAGCTGCTCTGGATGTTGCACCTGGCAATTCCTTCCCCAAATGTCCCGTGCAAAAGTCCCAGCCTCCTCTTTACTCCAGCTGCTATTTGCTGCAATGGGTGGCTTGCTCAAATAACCATTACGAGTTGTCTAGTGCTGTGCTAATGTTTGATTCAAATCTTTTAGCACTGAGGCGTTCAGAGCCACCTCCTTCACTGGAGGCTGGTGCCTGGGTAGGTTGGGTAGAACATGTTTCTGTAATGGCTGCAGTCTCTGTAGTCTCTTAAGAGCGATGTCAGGTTATTTAGCCATATTAAATCATCTGATAAACTAAATGCCTTTGCCAGTCTTTTCACCTTGAGTGGAAGATGCCAGGTGACAGTTAGGAGCTGCAGCATCCTTCATGCAGAGTAAAAACTCCCCCGGCTTRCCTGTTGAAGTGCCCCAACCATTATTTGAGAAGGAAAGGGAAGAGTTCAGTCCCTAAGCCRTTGGAGATTCTTCCTACCTATTCTGGGAAATGTTCAAAATTTTCTTCTTCAGCCTCACTATAGGCTTTGGGCCTGTCTTGATTGTCTGGCCTCAATTTTTCCCTGCAGGTGGTAGGGGGATTTAATACTGGTGTTTAAWAAAATAGCTGAGGTGAGGCTGAGACTTGACCCAAGGAAAGAAGTTGGAACAGTGACTCCATCTTCAGCGAAAGCCATACTGCAGTGACCTTCTGGTGTCCAAGGAAGCTATTTGGGTCTTCCTACAGATTAACATGGGCTCTTCCAGATGGGYCAGGAAGGTTTCTCTCATTTCATAGAATCATAGAATCATTAAGGTTGGAAAAGACCTCTAAGATCATCAAGTCCAACCGTCAACCCAACACCACCATGCCACTAAACCATGTCCCTAAGCGCCTCATCTACACGTCTTTTAAATACTTCCAGGGATGGTGACTCCACCACTTCCCTGGGCAGCCTGTTCCAATGCTTAACCACTCTTTCAGTAAAGAAATTTTCCCTAATGTCCAAACACAATGTGCCTCTCCCTCTTGACACCAGATCTTGTAGCGCTCTGTGACCTGGGCTGAGCACAGAGATGGGAGATACAGCTTCAGACTCATTCACATATATCCAACCGGCAAAGTTGCTGGAGGTGCATGCAACAACTGTGGTGTATTTTTAGCATCAAATTCATTGCAGAACGTCATTAGTAGAGAAAGAAAACTAAAAGAAAAAGTCTCCGTTATTCAATTATCCTGCTATTGTCAGAATGGCCACTTCCTAGTGGTACTTAAAAAAGAAATCTTGTTATCCATACATTAATCAGCTGCATTTTTATAATGAGCCATGGAGGCTTTATAGTGGAAAAGCAAAAGTGACCATTAGAGTGAAAATTTTAGTCTTTGGTCCTGCTAAATTAATTTGTAAATATTTCTGAAATGGTTACTTGATAAAACGATGTTTTGCAGAAGGGTTTTTAAAATGTGAATGAATGAATTCCTATGGTTTATTTTATTGTACCTGTTACGGTTATTACAACTGGGATGTTCGCAGAAAATAGATTAACAAATTCCCTGTAAACAAACAGAAAAAATGTTTGTGGTTTCGATTACTAACATCTGACAAGCTTCGAGTAAAGATCTCTTAATATAATTTAAAGAAGGGGGAAAAAAAACCTTCGGAGGGAGGAAAACAGAAGTAAAACTTGGCAGGTTGGAGGACAGGCCGTTTTCAGGCTGTAATCTGTCTGTACCAATGGGGGCCTCTCACTTCCTGGCTAATGAAGGCTGTGGTTTTATTAGCTTTGTTTGCGATTAAGGGCAGCTATCACCATCTCGCAGGACGAGTTCCCACACAAAATAACTGGTCTCCCAAGCTCCTTGAACTTCTCTCTCACTTTATCTTGAAAGGTCCTAAATGCCTCCAAAGATAGCTTCCCTTAATGCGTTTTATTTTTATGTGACACGGCCACATCAGCTTTTGGAGCTGAAAATATTTCTGCTCTCCAGGCTCCAATAATTAATTAAAAAAAGACTTATTTGGTGAGGTCACCCGCCGTAGATCTCGCTGAAATTCTTGCCTCGCAGGAGGGGATGTGCAATGTGTGTGCAGTGTTAGCCCACGAGGAATCCGGGAACATGACTTTCTGCATGGAAAACAAATTGGGGGGGGGGGGGGGGAAGCAAGCCTTCCCCCCAGAAATCGAGAGAGAAACCTAATGGTTATCAGATGGGTCTTTTCAGTAACACTGGGTGAGCTTCCAGCCATGTCTGAGTTGTCAGTAACGTTGCTGGTGAGAAACCAGATACACATGGTCACCTTTTGCTATTTACGTTAATCTGCAGTGTTGCAGCACTGGTTGTATTGTTTCAGTTAAGGATCTGTCAGCTTTTCCACTAAATCCCCTTGTTTTTAGGGGTTTATAATGGAGACATAAACATTTGCTTTAGCTCCCGGATTGCATGCACAGACATAGAAGCTAAATAATCCAGAGAATTAGGAAGCCAAGGCCAGTAATATCGCAGCAGTCCTCCACAGCCTGTTGGATCAGTCTCCAGATAGACTTGGGGGCCGGGAAGAAAGAACCTCATTTGGGTTCGAGTTTGGGACTGAAGCTCCTAATATTAACTGAGGCCTTGCTCTGTGGCTTGAATCCCCGTCCCATAAATGCACTTGCAAGCTCCAAAACCTCCCAGCCTGCCTGGAGGAGGAGAAGGACACATGGAGCCATCCCTTGGAGCCGTCCCACCCTTTCCCCTTCCTGCTCCCATGTCTCCTCTCTGGAGAAAAGCTCTCTTTCCCTGCTTCACAGGTAGCATTTACTGGATCATGGCCTGAATCTGGCAAAAAAACCCCCTTGTTTTCCTTGGATCTATTGCTAAGCCAAGAGAAGGCGCGGAGATGGGGCAGCGTTAAGCGGGAGGGTGGATGATCTTGCAACAGTTGGAAGATCTAGGCATAGCAAGGGAATGAAAAGTTAGGTTTCCAACGTAAAAAGTAATGCCTCAGTTTTGTTCTGATAAAAACAAAGTCAAAAACATACTCTGATGCTCTTGTACATACGGTGTACTTCAGTAACCGCCATTTTGTTATATTTCTCTCACAGCAACAAAATGGAGGTAAGGTGCTCGGTCTTGTTCTCCATACTCACACTCCCCTTCTTTAGAAGTTGCTTTTTTAGGGGGGAAAAAAAGGAGATACTGTTTCTCATGCTAAGAACAAATGATAGCAGGAGCTACAAAAGGACCAAGGGAGGAGCTCTGTGGTGGTGTGGCGATTGCCTACAAAACCACTGCGATAGGAACAGAAGTTTCCTTCCAAAAACGGGGTCCTGTGCCCTGTGCCATTTGGTCACTGTCACTAAAATACTGCAGAACGGTTGAGAAGCTGCTCAGCTCATACGAAAAACAGGGCATATTTGTCTCAGCCGGAGGATTTGATTTTATCGGCCAAAGGGATGAGGTTCATAGACAAATACCTACTTTTATTGATGATGGTGAGATCAGCGCTTCAAAACAGGCACTTTCAGGTTTCCAGTTGTGCCCCAGTCAGAGGCCACATCTCATTTTGACTGCCAGCATCACCTTGCATTTTTGTAGGAAACTGAGGCAAAGCATTTACCTGTTTCTAAACACCAAGGAGCTGGTTATTCTCTCATTTCCAGTGGTTACAAACCAGTATAACCCTGTAGGGCCATAACCCCTTTGATTTCCATGAGTTTACTCCATGTTGCTCCCTGGCGTCAGTGAAAGCAGAATCGTGTCATTTAATATTTTACTTTTACATGAACTGTAGAACAGTTTATGGCATTGCCTCATTTTCTTATTTCACCTAAGGAGAAATACATTAAAAATGTAATCAATCATAAGCCGTTCTTTTCATTTACGGTCAGTTAAAAACAAGTATCTTTAATTCCCTGCCACCAACTGTGTCTTCCAAGACTTGTTAATAAAAAAAAAAAAATTAGAGAAAGAAAATGATCAGCTCCTTTTTTTTTCTGGTATAATTATATTAATATTTGTCTATAACATCCCAGAGTTTCTAAGGTCTTTTCTGTATGCAGTGTTCATACATGGAGGAGAAAAGCATATTTTTAGTAACAGGATGTTTTGTGGTTGAGCATATATTACGTTTCATGGACATTGCATGGACAATAAAAAATTGGGTTTACATTTAAGGAGAAGAAGGAAAACTCTCGTACAGACTGTAAAAGTGGTTTTAGGCTTGGTATCCCCGTTATGGTCTAAAACGTGGTTCTATTTGTAGAAATCTATGAAGCAATACTTTTTTTAAAACAGCCTATTCTCCCATTGTAAGTTAATTTTTCAGGGAGAAAAAAAAATAAAGGGAAGATGTTGTGAGCAATTCTCTTCTCATGCCGACCACGGAAGAGCAGCCCGAGGCAGGACCTGTCTTGGAGGAGACACGGTTGTGGTTTTTACTACCTGCAACTACCATCTCCCATGCGGGGACTGTCTCGGGGCCTGGGGGCAGCTGAGCTCGGTCCTGTAGGTCGAGCTGTGTTCATGCCAAAAGCCGTGGGTCCCCCAGGAGCCCCTTGAAGGTTCAGGTTCCATAGATGAAAGATTACCTGCATTACCCAAGCCTCATAAACTTCTCCTGCTGCCCTGTAGAGCCCATGTTCCTGTTAATTTAACTGCCCGCCCTTACTTCCATCCATGCTGGTGGAAAGCCTGCATTAATTTTATTAGGAGCTGGAGCAAGACCGATGAGAGTGAGGATCCAGCTGCAGCCCCAGCCTCGTAGCTCCAGTACACCAGCTCAGCCTGTGCGTAATGATGCTAACCAGCCCGAACTCTCGGGGGGGATGCACTCAAACCCCCTTTCTTTTCCCCTTCTCTCGTTTTAGTGAAGAACGCAAATTGCACGTCGGACTTTGAGGAATATTTTGCCAAAAGGAAACTGGAGGAAGGAGATGGGCATGCAGTCAGCATAGCGGAGTACCTGCAGCGCAGCGACACAGCCATTATTTACCCCGAAGCCCCTGAGGAACTGTCTCGCCTTGGCACTCCAGAGGCCAATGGGCAAGAAGAAAATGGTGAGGCTGTAATTCATTTTTAGCCAGTATCCTGACCTCGTGCAGCTGTTGCAATTATAAATGCACTACATGCCTGGGTGTTTACCTTAAAAATTGAAGAACAGCTGCAGCGGCATGGAATTTCATGAGCAAAGATTGGGGCTGTAATTTCAGTGTATTGTGATTTTTTAGTCAGCAAATTTGTATTATTTGGCGGGTGAACTGAAGAGCTGAATTTAAATGGGAGAAAGGCTGCTGCTCTAGTTGGGAGTTTGGGAAGTTTTCATAGAGTTTTAATGCAACTAAAGACAGGGTAGCTGACCCATCGCTCTCCGATGCCTTGATAAATAATTGGAAAAGCGTCGGTAGGAAGGATTCGGTCAATGGCATGAGTAACGTAATGAGCTGGGGCTGGAATGCAAATCGCCAATTGATCGGGAAAAGTATTTCTTAGTTTTCCAGCCAGCGAGGTCTGCGGGAGGAGCGATGCCCGTAATTAATTTCCTCACGGGGTCCGGAGCGGGTCCTGCGAGTCTGCCGTGGGCGTGCGCGGGTGCCGGTGCCTCCCGCCACCGGTTGGAAGCGCCGTCCCTCCCTCTCGGGCAGCAGATTGCAGCGATTCCTCTCATACCATCCCGGGCAATCAGCCCATGAGCTGCCATTGATTTGCTGACCTTTTGGCCTGCCTCTTTCCCCCCCCCGTCCTGGGGTGCAGACCTGCCACCTGGAACTCCAGATGCCTTCGCCCAACTGCTGACCTGCCCCTACTGCGACCGGGGCTACAAGCGCCTGACGTCCCTCAAGGAGCACATCAAGTACCGCCACGAGAAGAACGAGGAGAACTTCTCGTGCCCTCTCTGTAACTACACGTTTGCCTACCGCACCCAGCTCGAGCGGCATATGGTGACACACAAGCCAGGGACAGATCAGGTGGGGGGCTGGTTTTAAGTGATTTCTTTCTGTAATAACCCCTTGGAGAAACGATATTGCTTTGATTGGCAATCATTATTAATTTTTCATGGCATTTTGAAGATGCAGATCTTTTAATGGTAATAGCTTTAATTGAGGTCTAAATGATTTTTTGATGGTCTCTTCTAATATGATTTAATAGTCTTATGTTCACGATCGAATGAGTGTGTTAATTTCTAATTTAGAAATTTTATTTGCACTTTAACTTGACTTTAGTTTCGTTTTTATGTTCCTCAAAAAGTGAATGAAACTGTAGCATTTTAATTATACATTATTAAACATCTCAGCAATTTTAATTCCATTTTTCACCTAGTTTTACTTTGCAGTGTTGCAAATAGGAGCTCCAAGACATACTAAAAGATCCGCTAATATTTTTTCATTACTTTTTGAGTAACCTTTTCAATCACGTGAAATTATGCGTATTTTATATAATCGTTTGTTAAACATAATTACACATTTTTAGCATAACTCTTCCTACAGTACATATAGGCTATCATTTGTGATTGTGCCACTAACACATGCATGCGCTAGAATTGCGGCATCGCGATCATTTGTATAGCCCGGCAGCGTATCTGCAATAAATCAAAGCAGTTTTTTCCTCGATGTGATGCATGTAATATTATATCAGTGCTGCATTTAAGGAAATGCTGTGTATCTCAGACAGGTGACTGAGCTTCCCTAGCGCTCCTGAACAGGCTGGCGATAGACCTGTGCCACAAAACTCTTTACATAACAGCAGAAAAACTACTCCTGCCCTCGCYGGAGAATTACTTCTGAAAACCCGTCTTATGGAGGGCTGTAATGGAAACTCAAATGGCGTGGTTAAAACTTAAATAAATAGATGTGTGCATTGTGTCAAATTATAAAGGCTTTATGCCATATTTATTTTTCTTAAAAACCTGAAAATCATGATCGGCTGTATTTCTCTTGGTGGGCTTTTCTCAGCATAAGGTAAATTCGGTTAGGCAAACACACATCTCCTAATGGCGCGATTTTTGCAATTAGCATTTTTAAGAGAACCGTATCTTTTGCTTGATCTTAAATCAATATAAATGAATCTAGAGCTGTTTCTCCTATTCTTTCTTTCCCGTGGCTTTTCCAGTAGGCAAACACATTTTCACATGCGTATTTTTCCTAACCTGATCCACCATAAGGTTCTTTCTTTTGCTTCCTATCATTAAAAACACCGGGGGAAAAAAAAAAAAAAACCCAAAACCCGCCTAGATATTTATCCAACGTAACCGCCTGAAATTTCACATGCGAGAGCGCGCTGGTGCTGGCGCATTATGAATGGTAGCTTTGGTGTTGAAAAGTCCCCTCATTTGCTCATGGCATTTACAATTAGTAAATTAAAATGATTGTATCATATTAACAGTGGCACAACTAAAGTTTATAGTAGTCCTCGGAGGGCGATGGGGGGAGACAAAACAGCTGTTGCTGTTTGTTTATGCAACTCAGCAACATATGAGCGCGGGTCCCTCAATGGCGCGCGGCGGGCTGGGCTCTGCTTGATCTTTGAAGGTTGCTGCTGTTTGAACAAACCTCCCTGTGTCCCATGTAACACCATCTGTCTCGCCAGGAATGTGGGAAGAGGCAGCACACCCTTGCAGTTGTCACACCGTTTCGGCGCTGCCTTTTTCTTTTTTTATTTTTTTTTTTCCCCCCTTTTTTTTTTTTCCNTTGCAATAGGCTTTTGTGTCGTGGCCGCCTGCAAACGGCTGACCTCCTACCTTGAGCATTCAGAGCGGTTGGCTGCATTATTATGAATACTATTAATTTTTTTTAATTATTTTTTTTTTCTCTCCAAATTCAAAGTCACGGGGCTTTTCTTGCTTGTTGCAAAAAGGTCAGCTGCCTTTGATTGTATCTTTATGCCACTTTTAACTTTCAACTTTCCCTCGCCCCTTAGAAGAGCACCGGGGAAAAACATGGCACGAAAGGTAGCTCAAGTCTTCCCTGCTGCTCTGTGATTTTAAAAAACATTTCCAGCAGCAGCTCACGCCGAAGACGCAGTCTCTTCTGCTTGATAATGAATTAAATCTTACACGAAATGCCACTAACGACAGTGTTTCTGTCTTTCCTACACACGCAGTAAACACAATTTTTAAACAAGTGGAGTCCCACATGTTCAGAATCTGCTAGGAATATTAAGAGCCACAAATCTTCTTATAAAACAGTTTCTCTCATCGTAAGACACCTTAAAGCAACACATTTCTGATGAGAGACTTAGGAAATAATTCTAAAGCAAATATCGAATGCTCATGTGAAAGTACTTTCTCATTTGTTTCGGTTTACTGCCAACATTTTGATTTTTATTGCAACACTGATAAGACAAATAAATGTACATGCAGACCTTTTGGTCGGCTTGATAAATTCAGAGCCACATTAATTTTGTTTTTGTTTTTTAAGCTAGAAATTCATGGTTTCTCTTGCATAAAATTCATGTCGGTATCTTTTTTTTTTTTTCTTCTCCTAGCACCAAATGCTGACCCAAGGAGCAGGCAATCGCAAGTTCAAATGCACTGAGTGTGGCAAGGCCTTCAAATATAAACACCATCTGAAGGAACACCTGCGAATTCACAGTGGTGAGTAGCAGAGGTGCTGGTGTGCTCATTTGCATTTTGTTTAATTAGCTGAGTTTTAAAGACTGCTTAAAATTTACACAGTTCTGCTTCTGGCTTCTTGGAGCTACTAAGGTATTTCATAAGTGATATCTGAGTCATCCTCATTTATCATGCCGTTAATACCATGGTCTCGCTGAAAGATTTGGAAATAGTAACTCCTCCTGTTAATAATATAGATTGTTTGTTTGGCAGTTTGGGTTAGGAAGCATTCACTCATTTCTGTGCAGTTGGACCCTGAAGAGTCCATTATATTTTCCATAACAAAAAGTCCCCCCAAGTGAAATACAGCTCATATTCTCAGATAACGAGTAAGCGCAAAGCGTCTCATATTGAATGACTTGTGCATTTTGTCTCTCATGCTTGACGCAGCAGTCAGCACACGAAATGCCATCGGGCTCTGTCCAGGCACAAACCTCCACCAATGCTGACGTGGAGGTCCTAACATCAGGACTCAGTTTCTCCTACCATGCTTATTTCCAGTGAAAATTCCTTTTTTTGGAAGAAAAAAAAAAAAGAAGAAACAAATCAAATTTGAACAGTCTGGAT
Organism: Phoebastria nigripes; assembly: GCA_035582835.1. Lineage (NCBI taxonomy): Eukaryota > Metazoa > Chordata > Aves > Procellariiformes > Diomedeidae > Phoebastria > Phoebastria nigripes. Next base: position 2,349,012 of record JAYKAV010003177.1, read on the forward strand.
TTGCTGTGATTCCCTTTGCCACAGGGTAGTTACCTGTGACTTGCAATGGTCAGTCTGGAGCCAATCTCACACCTTGGTTTCTTGTTGCCAGCTGGAGACCGTGGGTCCAAACTGACTTCAAGACACGTAGAAAGAGGAGGGTAAAGCAGCGGTGGTGTGTGGCCATATTCATAGAACTAATATTTTCCTCACTATTAATCAGTGGATATACAGACGATCAGTTGGGTATCTAATGTGATCGCTTGCAATTATAGCAAGAACAATGATAATTAACATTTGGTTTTAATTATCATTTTAGGTGAAAAACCATATGAGTGTCCAAACTGCAAGAAACGTTTCTCCCATTCTGGCTCCTACAGTTCGCACATCAGCAGCAAGAAGTGTATTGGTTTAATCTCTGTAAATGGCAGAATGAGAAACAATATCAAGACGGGTTCTTCTCCTAATTCTGTATCTTCCTCTCCTACTAATTCAGCCATTACACAGCTGAGAAACAAGCTGGAGAATGGCAAACCACTTAGTATGTCTGAACAAACAGGCCTACTGAAAATTAAAACAGAACCACTAGATTTCAATGAATATAAGGTTCTTATGGCCTCACATGGGTTTAGTGCAACTAGTCCTTTTATGAATGGTGGACTTGGAGCAACCAGCCCCTTAGGAGTTCATGCTTCTGCTCAAAGTCCAATGCAGCACTTAGGTGTAGGGATGGAAGCACCATTGCTTGGGTTTCCTGCGGTAGGCAGTAATTTAAGTGAGGTGCAGAAGGTCCTACAGATTGTGGACAACACGGTTTCCAGGCAGAAAATGGACTGCAAGGCTGAAGAGATCTCCAAGTTGAAGGTTTACCATATGAAGGATTCATGCTCTCAAGCCGAGGAACAAGGAGTTACCTCCCCCAATATTCCCCCCGTGGGTCTTCCAGTAGTAAGTCATAATGGTGCCACTAAAAGTATTATTGACTATACATTAGAGAAAGTCAATGAAGCCAAAGCTTGCCTCCAGAGCTTAACCACAGACTCGAGGAGGCAGCTCAATAACATTAAAAAAGAGAAGCTGCGAACCCTAATAGACCTGGTAACTGAAGACAAGATGATAGAGAACCATAACGTATCCACTCCATTTTCATGCCAGTTCTGTAAAGAAAGCTTTCCTGGTCCCATTCCGTTGCATCAGCATGAGCGTTACCTGTGTAAAATGAACGAAGAAATCAAGGCAGTCCTTCAGCCTCACGAGAACATGGTTCCCAACAAACCTGGAGTGTTTGATAAGCAAACCCTCTTGCTGTCATCAGTACTTTCTGAGAAAGGAATGACTAGCCCCATCAACCCATACAAGGACCACATGTCTGTACTTAAAGCATATTATGCTATGAATATGGAACCCAACTCTGATGAACTACTGAAAATTTCCATTGCTGTTGGCCTTCCTCAGGAATTTGTGAAGGAATGGTTTGAACAAAGAAAAGTCTACCAGTATTCAAGTTCCAGGTCACCATCACTGGAAAGGGCCAGTGCCAAGGTGGCGCTGGCTGCCACCAACAACACTCCCACTAAAGACTCTTTGTCAGCCAGATCTCCAATAAAGCCTGTGGACTCTATAACTTCACCATCTATAGCTGAACTCCATAACAGTGTTACTAATTGTGATACTCCTCTCAGGCTAACAAAACCTCCTCATTTTACCAATATTAAACCAGTTGATAAATTGGACCACTCTAGGAGCAATACTCCTTCTCCTTTAAATCTTTCTTCCACATCTTCTAAAAACTCCCACAGTAGTTCTTACACTCCAAACAGTTTCTCTTCTGAGGAGCTTCAGGCTGAGCCTTTGGACTTGTCTTTACCAAAACAAATGAAGGAACCCAAAAGTATTATAGCCACAAAGAACAAAACGAAATCTAATAGTGTAAATTTAGAACACAACAGTGTTTCTTCATCATCTGAAAACTCAGATGAGCCACTGAACTTGACTTTTATCAAGAAGGAGTTTTCTAATTCAAATAATCTGGATAAAAGCACTAACCCAGTATTTGGTATGAACCCATTTAGTGCCAAACCTTTATACACAACACTTCCACCACAGAGCGCATTTCCCCCAGCCACTTTTATGCCACCAGTCCAGACCAGTATTCCTGGGCTGCGACCATACCCAGGACTAGATCAGATGAGCTTCCTACCACATATGGCCTATACTTACCCAACTGGAGCAGCTACTTTTGCTGATATGCAGCAAAGGAGAAAGTACCAGCGGAAACAAGGATTTCAGGTAAATTGTCGCAACCGTTTTCTTTTGAAAGGCTAGAATTCAGTATTTTGTGATATGTCCTCTCACAGAAGAAAAAGCCCAAAGTTATATTCAGCATTTCCAACAAAATTAGCAGGGTTGATTTTAGTCTGAACTTGCAAAAATGCAGTGGGGTAGGAAAACAAATCGCAATTACCTTAGGAGTACCTCTACTTGGATTCAGAAGCAGTATCAATACCTTTGAATAGGCATAATGCTTATGTTTTTATTCTGTTGAGGGCTCAGTCGTTCCTTGTGAGAATTGTATGTAAATAATAATAATGTTCATGAAAAATCCCATCCTGCAATAAAATAAGAAAAAAAGGAAACTTTGTAGGGAAACTGATCTCTGCAGGGCTCCCCTCACAGTGAGCGTAACTACATTTCGCCATGGGGAAAAGGAGCAGTGGGAGACCTCTTGGGAATCACCACCACATTTGGACGCAAAGCCATAGCCCTCTAAGCAGAGGTCCATATGAACTCGTAGCAGCTCTATCCCATTGAAAGTCTGCAAAGCTTCCTTCTCTGTGTTTTTTCGGGGATTGCTCGTGCACCGTGCATGGGAAAAGCATTCTCTCTTCTCAAGAATGTCTGGGGGATGAGAAACGTTGACGCGTTGCTTCACCATAGCCCCTTCCTTCAGCACACCTACTGCCCTTCCCAGACTACCAGTCCTCTAATCCCCTCCAGTCATCAGGAACAGCTTTGAAAAAACCCAGAGATTAAATGAAATTATTTGGAGAGGTAGCAGCTAGAGCCCTTAATCGCAGACGAAGTCTTTCCGTGGACACGTAATCTGGGTCAGCACTTCTTTGTGCCTGGGTACAACCATTAATCCTTTTCTCAGGTTGTCCCAGAGTCAATACATGAGTAGCAAAGGATTTCACCGCTTGCATGCCTCTAGCAAAGAGCTGCTCTACAGAAGTCACGTACTTTTATAGCTTTTTGCTGGGTGTATTCAGATACCATGTACAGAGTTTAGTTAAATGAGATTAACTGATTATAGATTAATAATTTTTTTTACATTTGTTCATGTTCCCCTATGTCCTATTATGGTCTATTAGTAATTTTACTGACTAGTAAATGTTTTATAGTTTCAAATGTGAAAATCAGGTATGGTTTTACATTTCAGGCTGTAATCCCTCTTTGCACAATAGGAGCACAAATAGCACTGCACCTCCATAACAGCTGTTCCACTATTCCGATTTACAGTACATCTGCCCTCTTTGTAAATGTATTTAAGCCTATTTAATCTTCTCTAATATTAATTAGTGCAAACCTAGTCTAAGAAGACCGAACTGTGTAATAGCAAATGGGAATGTATGTTATCATGCAAGTTTGCACTCTCTTTGGATCAAGACAAAATAAATATCAAGAAATTTAATAATTTACTGATCCACATTCATTATTGCTTAATGCTGAAGGCTGTTTTAACATAGATAGAACATTGATAAAAAGTGTTATTAATATTCCCTATTTCAAATTACAAAATTAAATATAAAAATATAGCTTGAGGCCTTTAGTCAGGAGACATACATTTAAATGGATTGCATAATAATAACATTTGTACCTAAATATAAAATTCAATTAAAACCTTTCTACAGATACAGAATATATCCAAGTTTCAGTGTTTTGAAGGGAATGATCTCTTAGCTGTTGCTTACACTTACCCCTGTAAAATATTACAATGCCTTTTGCTGTTGATGAAGAGCCTCCCCTTTGCATTTTCTGCTCCTTGAAAATATTTAGTGCTGATATGATAAATACTGTCCGCTTGTGTGAATCATATTACTGCAGAGTGCTCAAAGACAGAAAGTTGGTTCGAGGCAYAGAAGCAGAAGGCTCCTCATTATTTCCACAGTTCCCATCAGCTGTAGTTTCATTACCCACGGGTTCCTAAGCTAAGAGGGACCACCATCCTAAGCAGACATGATTTTAACTTTTCTGGGGTGGTTGGTTCCTCCGTGGGAAGGAGCAGTGGTGGAAGCGGGTGTCGCTGACGGGTGGTTCCCTCGCAGGGAGAATTGCTTGATGGAACCCCAGACTACATGTCCGGCCTCGACGACATGACGGACTCCGATTCCTGTCTGTCCCGAAAGAAGATCAAGAAGACAGAAAGTGGCATGTACGCGTGTGACTTATGTGACAAGACATTCCAGAAGAGCAGTTCCCTGCTGCGACACAAATACGAGCACACAGGTAGGGCGGCCGCGGGCGCCGAGGGGAGGGTTGAGGTCCATGCTACGCTCTTCACAGTCTTTCACGAGTACACTTGTGCAATGAACGGTTTGGCATGTGCTGAGGCTTTCAACAGGGAAGAAATATCTTTTGCTCAGTTCAACTTATTTTAAAATTTTTTTTAACGGTTATTGCTTGGCAAAGGAGTGTTGGATGTGATGGGGTGAATCTCGGCAGGTGCTACGCGAGATGTCATGCTGAGCGCGGTGGCAATTGCGGCACTCGGCATCTCGCAGGACGAGCCCTCTTCAAATAAGGCAGGCCCTAGCACTCAGAAAGAACTGCAACTTGGTCAACACGAAGTCTGGCACGGGAAGGAAGAGTCACAGTGTATTTCTCGTTTCTTAGACACTATCTGACCCTGCACCATTTAATCCAATAGAAAAACTTCCACTGACGTTAGCAGTGCGAAAGCTGGCTCTGGCCGAGTTATCTCAAAGTAAACAGCTCGCGGGGGTTGCTCTCACCGTGATTTTGCACACCAACAGCGCAGGCAGGTTGCATTTCGCTTTTTCACTTCTCAGTTAATGCCCGGGGAAGGTTTCCTTCTTTCCCGGGTAGGAACTGATTTTTGTCTAGTTCAAGGAAGCTTGCCAAAGCTCACCGTGGATTCTCAGCTTAAAAAATATTTTGGTTTGAAAAAGACCCTCCATCACACCTATGCTGGCCGTGGTTCCCCTTGCAGGCAGTGCTCCCTTGCCCGCTGTCAGCCAGGACAGGCATGAGCCGGGAGGTGGAGAGCTCTCCGAGGGGGACGCATCGGCTCAGCGTGTTTCAGTTAGGGGAAAGCGGGACCGGAGCTCCTCAAATGATAGAGATATCAAGTTATGTTAGACAAAGGGAATGTGAATTATCATGTGAATTATTGTGCAGCAGGACATAAACCAAACTCCAACTTCCTAGAGTTAGAAAAAGCTTACTCAGGAGGAAACTTTCCTTAACTTTGAAAGCTGAGTCCCACTTCAGGAAATGAAGCAAGTCACATCATCCTTCAATCTCACCATGTGACGGTAAAAAACTTATGCCTCTCTATTAATACATCTTCCAGGCTGCACATAACCATTTGGCATTTCACATATGAAAAATTACAACTCAGAAGTGGACTGGACCTTTAAAAAAAAATCCTTTACTTTGTTATTTTTCCTTCTTGTACTTTTCTTCCAAATTTTAAGCTAATCCCACACAGGAAAATAAAAAAGGAAGTTAAAATACACGTGGGATTAGGAAAGAAAATTAAAAGCCACATTTTGGACTAGATCGGCTAGTTCATTGGTGGAATGTGCTTCCCACTACATTATTCAGATCAAATTGTTTATTCAGTAGAAGAAGCTTTGAAGGCTTTACGTCCCTGCACCTTTCCTCTCCTGAATGATTTTATTACAGCCATCTGCAAACATTATGGTTTACTACACTACTACCGTAAAGCTCTTATGTTAGAACTGGCCTTCATATATATTGGGATCTGGACATATGGTTGAATCCCATAAAGTTGGTAGTCCATAAGGTCGACAGACATATGGTTGAAAGGCTGAAAATTTGACAAGCTGAAATGTGTGCAATCACCTTGATTTGCAAAATAAACTGCATTTGTAAAAGCAAAAATATGTTCTGGTCCTTAAGTAGCACAGGAACCTACTGCCTCGAAAAATACCACACAGCTGCGGCGTAGGGACTTTTCTCCTTCTTCTTTGCTCTGTCCCTTTTGGCTTCTCAACTCTACGTCCATCAATTTTATGGGACTCAGCCTTATGATCCAGAACATGTATCCGGTGTCATATTTAATACGCTAGAACATCATCAAGCTCGAGCGTGGCATTTAGAGGCAGGAAGGATGGTCTTGTGGCAAAGGCACGGGCGCTGAGGCTGAGCGCGCCACGCTCTTTTCTGCCTTGCCACAGACTTCCTCTGCGAATTTCAGCCAACTGCTTCGTCTTTCTCTCACCTTCGCCCATCTTTGAAATAGAGGGAAATGATACCAGCCCGCCTCTCCGGGGTGTTGTAAATCTTAATTCATGCAGGCTGAAATCCTGCTATATAAAGTGTGAAGTATTATTAAGGACGCGTTTGCTTTTATGGAGCCTCCACGCGTCACACTAACGTTAGATAGAGGTGGTTGGGAGCTCTGAAGACCTTGGCTGGGCTAGCCTCCGTAACTCATTCCCAGCCTTCAGGAGGCACACTGCACCGGGACTTTGGCTAATGGCTTAGCATGCATCTTAAGTAAATTTCAAATTAATTTGATAGGTTTTGGAAAAAGCTTGTAATTGCATTAATAATATAAGTGCGAAATTGCAGTCTGTGTTCAGTGGAAGGAACCGAATTGAAAGTGAAGCCATCTTCTGCATTTGGGGTCATTGTAAGAGTAGGCCCAGATTTTTCAATCAACTTTTTGAAACCTAAAAAAGAGAAAAAGCTTCTTTTCTGAGTGTGTTGCTGTTTTCTGACCAGCTGATCACGATCTGTTCTTACTTCATTAAAAACATATTTTAGGAGGAATTGGAACACTTCCTGTCTTTTCTGGAGAAACAAAAATAGTGGATACTGTTTATACTGATGTCCTTTTTCCTATATAAAAAAGTCTATGTGCTTTTTTAGGTCTTTTTTCTGATATTTGAATAATCAGATTTTTCTTTGTCACCGCTTCTCATGGTCCACATACCTATTGCAACCAACGCTAGAAGAGGGGTTAAAAGAGCCAGACAGAGGCCACGTTCCTGCTTTGCAACCCCAAAAGATTTACCCCAGAGAAATTATTTGGAGCAAAAAGTAACATTGACATGTAGAACTACATGAGCTGGCTTAATCACGTGCAACACCATGTAGGAGAAACTGTAAAGGAGAAAACAGGAATGTCATAGGTATTGTGGTGGAGCTGAGTTTCCCTGCCAGGACAAGAAGAAGAACAGGATTTGACCGGTTCTTTGTGTCAGCCCAAGAACTTTTGATAGGACCATGCGGCCACAGATCAAGGAGCTCTCTGTGATTACCTCTGTACGCTGTACCTGCCACAGCTTGAGCACAGTAGAAAAAGGGGCCCAAATTTCACAATCCATAATTTTAAATTTATGCAGTATTAGCGGTATTTTGCAATAGTTTCTAGCTTCACGTGGAGAAGGAAAATTGATTGTGTTACTGCAATGAGTGAATTGCATTGGTTCTGGCTGAACTGAAATTTAGTGTAGAGGCCACTGCTTGCTGCAGGACCAAATTCTGCCAAGTTAATCTCGGGATGCCATTTAACTTTAAGAGAAGTTATGTGTCCATTTTAGAGTTGGAACTTTACAAGATCCTATTTCTTTAAAACCAGACGATGCAGCACTGTAATTAGAGTGCAGAGCATGGCAGGTAGCACAGGAATTCAGTGCTCACTTTATTTTCCTGTGGAGCCTTATGAACCCATCCTAACTTTGGTCAGGTTGAAATTAGTTGAGCAGATACTGCTTCATTTGCATGCATCTAATCTCAGATTTCTCCAAGATACTTAGCACAAGGTTTAAGACACTTTCCTTACTAAAGGTGAAGACGACGATTGCCTTCATGGCAAAGCATTGGTGCCATTTGGCAAACAAAAAAATCATCGCGTTGCAGATAAGGAGGGAAAGCAGTAGTGGGTAAGTGAGCAGGAGGACAAACAGAATGGAGCACCTAGAAAACAGAGAAATATCCTGGCTCCTGGATAGCCATACAGCCCCCACTTTGTCATCAGCGCTGCGTTGGGCTGACTCAGGAGTAAGGTGAAGGTTAGCGTTTGTTCTGCCATCGTCAACGCCCATGTCTGCTACACACCAGCTTTATCGTAGCTTCACAAGGAAACTTGCAGCGTGCCTGCTCTGCAACAAAAGCTGGAAACAGTTTTTCAGAATCCTACCTAGAAATTTTAAATCCTTTCATTGTTGTTCTATATTACATGATATTCTATTTTATTACTTGTGTGGGCTGTCAAGGGCCTCATAGCTGTGCTAGTGCTTTCATCCTTTCCTTTTCCACTGTATATTTTATTAAGACCTCTTTTTTATTTTTGTAGCTTTCATGCTGATGCAAGCACTAGTTTTATTTCCAGATTGATTCTGTAAACTAAATATTGTTCTTGAGCCTGGTAGCAAATCAGCTCTCTCTGGCTAGTATTTTGAATTCCCAGCTCAGGAGTTTTCTTTATTTAGAGCTTGATTCATAAAAAATTTACATGCTATTTAAAGGTTATTTTTTCTTGCTTTACTCTGATACAAGTTTAGAATTCCCCGTTTTACACTCAAATAAAGAAAAAAAAAAAAAAGGATATATTCAGCACTTGTGAAATTTGTTCTGTAGACAAGGTCTCCTATTCAAAACGGAACAGGTGCAGCTTGGGCAATTATATATAAATTGCATTTATCTTGCACCTTTGACCACTTCGCTGTGCTCTGGCCGCTAATCCATCTCCACTGGGACTACATCTAACATCCAAACCCCCAAGCAGCTTCAAAAGAACTGCCTTTAAAAAATAAAAACAAACTGTCACAAAAATGTTTCCTTCTTTCCTCCAAAGAGTGGGACTTCTGTTTGGCCCCCTCCCATAGAAAAAAGACCCACTTGCCTTAGGCAAAAGATGGGTGATATTTAGTCTGGGACCAGTGACAGCTTATGATCTGATGTCTTATGACTTTTATACCACTRCAAATGGGAAGCGCATAGCTTTTCAGTCAAAGACTTTTAGCCCAGGAAGATTCAGAGATACTTACTGTTAGAGATTTTTTTCTGTTGTTTTGTTTTAACAGAAATGCAATTTTAGAGACTTTGAAAACAGATTAGTTATAATTTCCCCTCTGTAAATTGAGCGTGAGCCCCTGTGGGAACCTCTTTTTGCAGATGGTGGAATAAAAAAAAGCCCAAACATTTCCTTTAGATATTTGAGAGAGATTTATCGTTTAGTTTCACTGCAAAATGTGGCATCTACCTGATGACACACAAGTGTTTCGTGAGCCCTCCTGTGAACTGCCTTGGGTACTTCTCTCCTAGCTCCATCCCCCACGGACGACACAGGTCATCTCAGATGAGACTGGGTAAAAACTGTAGGGTGGGATGGTCAAATCTGCTTCCTTTCGACCCATCTCTACTCCACTGATGTTATGACACTGCATGACAATGCTCTTACGGTGTGTTAGCGAAACAGCTGATAAAGCAGCCAGGACTACCTACAATTGGAGGTTCTTCCCATCCACCTACAGTTGTAGGTTCTCCCCATCCACCTACAATTGTAGACTTCTCCCCATCCCCAGTGTAAAAAACCTTACTTCAGCTTTATTTTATGGCCTACTAATGCATTGGAGGGATTAAGCACTTCTTTTAAATGGCTGAAATACTGGGTTTTGCACACGGGGGAAAAAAATAATTCTTCTGCAAATGTTCGGAAACCCGATACATTTAAAAACATATTTCAATTAGTGTTGTAACAGCTGCACGTTGGGCGCTGCTAAGGTATGTTGTGTGGTGTCTGAACAAAGAACTTTGCTCAAGCTGTCATGTTCCCTCAGATCAAAACTGAGTCCTTGATATGGATGTGGTAGACTAAATAGCTCTAGTATAGCCTTTTTAGTAATAATATAAATTAATATGAAAATATGAAGTATTTTAATCTTCTCATTTCTAAATTAATTTATAAAATATGGATGATTCCCTGCTAGGCTACCTCTCTGCTGGCTGGGGGGAGGCCCCAGGTAGCAGGAGCAGGAGGTGCAGCGTTGAACGAACGCTGTGTGCAAGGGATGAGGAAAGCAGGCAAAGACTGAGGGACGAGCACATCACCCAGGTTTGGGGAAGGGCAGGTGGAGGCAAGTCTGGATGAGAAGCAGTGGAGGTGGTTGACACCTCTCTGAGGAGAGGAAAAGTGCTGGGCAACTGGATGGAGCACAGCTTGAAGAGGAGGGAAATGTGGGGTGAGAAGGGTGTAGTGGGCATCAAATGTAGCGTGCATCAAAAAAACCCAGGAAATCTGAAGTAACGGAGAAGGAGTGGTGTTGTGGAGAAGAGGAACAAGACAAGGGTTGGGCTTCTCAATGTTAGGGAAAAGTAAGTCAGAGGGAGGGACTGAGACAGTGTGGGTGGAAGTTCAGTGAGGAGAAGGACACAAAAAACGGTACCGAGGAAAAGCAGAAGGTCTACGAGGAACAAAAGAGGAACAAAATTAGCAACTATGGAGATACTAGCAAAGGGACGGTAGCGTGTTGCTCTGAGTGGGCTCAGCAGGACAGCTGGGTTGAGGCAGGGATGCAGGCAGGCGTATCTGGTGCATCCAGCTGGGTGGTTGGTAGCGTTGGGAAAGCTCCCACCTCGCCCGTGAGGGTTTTCTTCTGGCAGCGCTGGGGTTTGAGGAGTGCTTAGGTCGAGAGTGCTTTAAATTTAAGCTTATTTGAGTAAGTGACTTGATCGTGCTAAAATCTCCCCAGCTAAGACTGTGGGATTTCCCCATCGTGGCAAAACCTGTGCTCCGAATCGCAGGTAGCCGTCTCCTGGCTCTGGATTCGGTGCATCCCCAGGTCAAGGCTGGAGGTTCACAGCCAAAGTACATGTACAGCTCAAAGCCCTGAGTTTTCTTCAAGCTTGACTTTTAACCAAGAGGTTAAATTGGCAGAAATGCATATTTAGGAAACAGATCATAAAAGCAATACTGCTATAATTCAATATATCAAGTTTGAATTTTCAATTTTACTGTAAAGGGAAATAAAGAAAAAAAAGAAACCCTGTATGTGTGCAAGCTTAGGAAACTCTCATACAAAGAAATGTAGTCTGAGTCCCAATTTCCAGGCATCCACTAATTTCCCTGTCACTTGGGTTATTCTATCTGTGGTTTCTCCTGTGTTTTCCTTCCTGCCAGATCTCCCCTTCATTCCATAACATACAATTTTTGGCTTCCTTGAGCATTCATTAATCACACCTTATTAAATGTGAACTTTCACAGTGGACTTGAAGGTAGCTGTGACTAGATCGGGCAAAAAAAAATTAGCATATTCCTTGGTATTCGTTCTTAGCAACTTTGCTATGGAAGTGAAATTTTTTTTTATGCCTGACTTTCCCTGCTCTCGAGTCCCAGCAGTGACTGCAGGGGAAAAGAAAGCAGATCTGGCTCATAAAGGAGCAACTGGAAGTCGAGATCTTTCAGTGGTCTGAAAACATTTTGTGCTGCTAGTGATGTTCTCCCATCTTCCCAGCCCTTCGCTCTCGGCTGGGGTTTTGTCACCGACCCTCCACTGTACAATTCCTCTCCCTGCTCTTGCTTCTTTAAGAATTAACAAAATACCACACTCTTACAACTGACAGGATGGGAGGGCGCTGGTGTGAAGTTTATTCCTGTTCTGGTCACATGCCACATTAGCTAAGTATGATAAATACGCCTGAGGAATCAGGCCAGTTCACTAATAAGTTCCTAATGATCTGCTCTAGCAATAAGACGTGCAAAGCAGGGCTCCGCATTTCAGGCACCGAATACCAGCATTTTTATATGTGTAAAAATAGCACAAAATATAAAATAATGACCAACTGGCACTGTATCCGCCTGCATGGTTGCACCACTCTGGAGCATTCAGTTGAATGACACTAAGATTATAATTTGACATTTCAAAAATGAAAAAAATCTGGCTGAAGGTACTAATGTTTGATTTTATTTTTTGCCTTCTGCAATCTAAGTTTGGTGATCGGTCTTCACTAATTCCAATCTTTGCACCATATGTTATGTCTGGATATCTCACGGTTGCATCATGCTTTGCTGAGTTTTGTCGTGTGGCATCATGCTGACAAGTATTTTTTGTCAGCTCTATTTTGGAATTAAGCTTTCAGTATGGCAGTTCTGGAAGGTGTTGAAGGCATTCCTGTGCTATTTGTGGCCTGGGATCAACCAGATGTGTTTAGGCTTGGCGCTGGTTTTGAGTTTCAAACATTGGTTCGAAACTGCCTGAAATGCCAAAGGAAATACTGTTTTCTGCAGCTTAACACTACTTTAGCACTCAGCGAGTGGCTGACAACATTTTATTTAGAAACCCCTTATGCTTCCGTGGCAGATGTATATATTTGTATTTGCTCACGTGGTGGGGGAAAAATGTCTTTCGGTCCTTGAGGGCTTCCTCCCCCAGGTGAGGGCTGGAGGAGAGGATCCCTGCGGTGGGTTGGTGTGGGTCCAGCCCTGGTCCTCCTGCCAACAGCAAACCCCTTATGGACTCAACGAGTCCCAGCTCTCCACGTTGCTGTCGCTAGACCCGTAGTGTGCATCGGGCGCATCCCAAGGTAAACTGCGATGGGCTCGCCTTGGGGTGCCGTAGGTGGGGAAGGGTTGGCCAGCGGTTGGCTTGCGGTTGCGTGGCACCACTGGCGACAGCACAAAGATAGGATGTTGGCTTCCTGCTATTCATGAGCAACATACACAAAGAAAACTGTAAGAAACAAAGGTCTTCTCTACAGG
>JAYKAV010003177.1:2366963-2491669 GCA_035582835.1 Phoebastria nigripes
CATTCTGTCTCAAACCTACCCTTAGCATCTGCATGAACCACAGTTCAGCAGAGAATAAGCCTTGGGTCTACAGTGCAAGAAACACATTCATTATTAAACCCTATTTGTAGGTATTTAAGACTGAAAGAGAAGCCAGACTTAGGACGAGGAAAAAGATTTTTTTAAATGCATTTGACTTACTGGTGTGTAAAATCAGGACTTATCTAATGCAACTTTTTTTTTTTCTTYTTTTTGAGTGTGGAAGTATCTCAGTATATAGGTATGTTTAGCAATTTCAGTCCTGCGTGGACTTTGGGTCTAATACTCAAAGCCTGGGCGTGCACAGCTCTTGGTGAATTTCTTCGTGTTTTGACACAGGAGAGTTTGAAGGCAGGGAGCTGTGTTCTTGGGTCAGACGTGCTTTTTCCAGTATTCTTACAAAAGAATGCAAAAACTACACCTAAGCTCAACTCAAGCACATGAGTAACACCAGGGGATTACTCAACATCTGATTTCAAGACTTTGAATCACCAAGGCCTTAATTGGTTGGACTCGATGATCTTAGAGGTCTTTTCCAACCTTAATGATTCTATGATTCTATGAATTATCACAATGGCAACTTTAAAATGTCACAGCACCAACCACTGCCGTGCCACACAATGCTGTTCTTTTCTTTCCCTGTTAAGAATAGGTTTGCTCATTCATATTGCAAATAAAGAAACATCTTTAGGCCCAAATCTGCAAACAGTGAAGTCATTAAACAACTGACTTCAATTCACATGAGCAACGTTACTTGCCTGAATAGTAAAAACAAAACCAGAGCCTTAGTGAACAACCCATCATAATCTTAGGGTGACAACATTGAAGCCAATGGAGTGGTTTGTAAGTTCAAGTAAGACACAAATGAAGACATTCATGTGTACATGTCCAGCCAAATGGGAGTATGGATATTAATTCTTAACAAAGATGGTTAAATATTTTTACGCAATAAAGTATTCAGCAAATATTATACTGTTTTGAAGCACATAATGAAAAGGTCTCCTTTTATGTCTTTACACAGATCTGAACGAGATAAGAGCCTTCAATGTATTTTGGACATTTGATTGACAAATAATGAAGCTATAAGAGTTTGAAAATCCTGTACAGTGCATGTGCAGTCCACTGGCTCCAGACATACATCTACAATCTGGAGTTGTGCAGCCTGAAATAAACACAGCTGTGTTTATTTGAATGTGTGATCCCATGTACATGCTAGAAAGTTCAAATAAATGCACTCAGTGAGATGATGCTGTAAATGCAGCGAGTGCATTTGTCAGATGTGTGATGATGCAATCTCTTAAATAAACAGACTGAGCTGTTTGTTTGACTCCTGAGCTACATAGACATAAAAATAGATGTACATTAATTGAAGCCAATAAAGTGAAATCCAAAACAGCTATAAGATCTTAATTGAACCTTAACTGAAAATTCACTTGTGGTTCTTACACCCAGAATAAACAAGTTCTGTGTGTTGGTATTTAGCGTATGGTGTAAGTTTTAGACAATAATAGACTAATGTAATAGATAACCATCAGTTCTGGTTTTAGTGGACCAATCCTGTTTTTTCCTAAGATGGCCCATTGTCTAAGACCAACTCTAGAAATTATAGGATATCCCCAATTTTTCATCTCATCAACCAAAGAGATAGCTCTATTTTACAGCTAAAATATCTTTATTTGGGATGTGTGGTCTGTTCGGTATTCAACAGAACCAATAGTCTAGAGGAGTAAGTTTCTGATGAGCCGAAGAATACGTGAAGGAAAGAGAAAAACTGAATGAACGTAGATGCTGTGAAAGCTGTTGTCTTACTCAGAGTTAACATTGGCTCAGTGTTTCACTATAAACTCATTCAGAACATCAAGTTACCGGAAAAAATCCTCCACTTGAGAAATATGCAATAGTTACTGATGAGTCAGAAGTTGGAAGTAGTGACACCACTACACACTTTTAAAAAGTCCTACTTTTCAATACTGACTGCTCTGCAACGCGAAATAACATCACTGCAGAAGTGTCATAAAGCTTTTTCATTTGTCTTAAACATATTCACTTGGAAAACATGAGCTGTACAAATGGTCTCGAGAATGGTTACTGTAGAATTAGACCATCAAATTTCTTGACTTATGTGCTTTAAAATCTTGCCCAAAAGATGGCACTAACATTGTTTTTAGTAACATATATTGGATATAGATTTAATTCTTCCCCCATGTAAAAGTATCTTCAAAATGGTCACAAATATATGTTGGAAGAATGTGCTTAATATGCACTACTATGCCAGCTAACAATCGCTATACAGAAATTAAGCTTCCTTCACGTTAGGATCATCAGACACTGCATACAGAAACTATTGCTGGACCAGCAGATGTATCTGTCAAAGTACAGAGACACAGAGCTATGAAACCTTCATCCCAACCAGGACTATTTAAATCTATGTAATATGCCATACAATATACCAGAACGGTATCATACATTTAAATCATGCACTATTAAATCTCTTGAAAAGTATGCTAAGACTAGATCAACTTCATTGAACAATTTATATCTGATTTAAAATATTCAAAGGAGTATTACACTGTTGAATTTTATTATCAGTAATTTATTTCAAGTTTTAAAATATTTAAATTACATGCTGTATAAGGAATGGCAAATAGTTTGCATGTCTCCTCAAGCAGTGAAAGCACCTATTTACAATACTGTCACAGTTTATGTTAATATGGTTATTTTGGGTATGCACGGAGACCATCTTTTTTCTTTTCACTAACCAGATCATGTCAACGGGCTTGGAGAAGGTGGGCCCCAAAAGAGGTAAAAATTTGCCATTGATCTGGCAAGAACGGAGCATTTGACAAGCAGAGGACTCAAGTGGGACTACAATAATTTACAGCAGCACCAGGGAGAAAAATACTGCTGGCTTCAGTCTTGTTCCCACTGAAGCCAGCAGAAAAAAAGATCTGTAAGGAGTCAGGCCCAGCTTTCAGTATTGTGAGCTTCTTCTGAACATCTGGYGATTTTTATTTTCATGTCATGCTCCCTCCGTAATAGCATAACTCATACAGCTTCCAAAACCCTCAGGTACATGTTAAGCTACCGTGATAAAGCTGAACACTAGATAAAACCAGAGCAAGTGACATAAGAAGATAACGAGACAAACGGGTCAGTGTGATAGGTATGACCAAATTATTGTCAAGTCTTTTGCAAGCACCATAATGAAGGATAGATTTGAGAACAGAGGAAGTTTGAAGAGAGAGCTTGGAAACTGAATGTAAAGGCAACAGATAAATGAAAGTGAGAGGTAAAGAAGGGCAACGTCCTGGTAGGTCTTGAAAGAGAAGTCAAACAGCTTATGCTCTATGCAGTCAACACAAGGGATGTTATGGGCTCCAGGAGAGAGCAGCTACGGGTTGAAGCTGTGTTAGACAATGGCAGGAGAGGAGGTAGATGGAGAGTGACGTGCTGGGGTGGGAATGCCACCCACGACAGAGAAGCCAAAGGGAGATGGAGGAAAGCAGGGAAAGGGGTATGGTCTGGAGGCACTGCAAGGGAAATGGGAAAGTGGTGGTATGGAGACATGTCAGAGGTGAAGAAATAGCTAGGACTGGTGCAAGGATAACAGTGAGGGAAGCAAGGAGGATCCATACGTACTGGGCCTCTCTTTGTGGGATCCATGTAGCAGCTCTAGTCCGGGGATGTGCGCTTGCTTATATTGAATTTAGCCCCACATGAGGAAGAGAGGGAGCGTGAATTACGCCAATGTGATGTATATATAGCTTTTCACTCCAAAAAGATGTACCACAAATAAGGAGGGTGAGAAATTGCAGGAGCTGCCCCAAAGCACATTTAATACTTAACACCACTTCCTTACGAAGTCGAAGTAATTTATGTCCCCAGCCTGCTGCTCTTCTGCTAACAAACCCCTCCTGAAGACAGTTAGTTAAAGAAACGCAAGGAAAAGGAAGGCGAGCTTCTCGGGGAGGGAAGACCTAGCCACTCACTTTTACTTTTTGTTTTAGTTTCCCAGAGACAGAGTCAGGTTTCCTTTTAGACTTGTATTTTTGTTGTTGTATCTGGAGCAAGCCAACCTTTATACCCCCCGCTTAAACTTTATTTTTCTTTGTGGGAGGAATTAGTCAGGGAGAAAAGAGAAGTGAGGACCGAGGACTGCACTGCAAAATAGTAACAGAGGCATCACAACGAAATCGGGGAATTTACAAAAGTGAAGAATTAGATACAGCTACTGAGGCCGCCAACCACAGGTGGGTTCTCTCATATTAACATAAAACCCCTCAGTTAAGAGGAATCAGAAGAGCATGGTACCAATTATTGTAAGCTGCCATCACCACTCCCGTCGAGGCTCTGTTCAGTCCACAAGAAAAATCTCACACCGTGTTAGAAGGGCCTGAAAATCCCCAAACCATTGCTGGGAAACTCCCCACAACAATATCCCTGCACGCAGAATTTTTTTTGTGCTGCAACACAGCAGATCATCTAAATGCAACCAGTTGCTTTTGCATAAAAGTCGAGGTGCTCATCTGGTTACAACCCCAGCAAGCCATCATGCAGGAGCACACCTGGGAAAAAAAATCTCCTACAATAGGGTGCTGGACCATAACAGGACTCTGCTGCCCCTTCCACCCCCTCGCTTAATGAATTTTTCAAAAACCAAAGGGAACTGCCATCCTAACAACAGGAACTGGACAATTTGCAGTAGGTGCTACGCATGGTAGTGCTAGTAGCAGCAGGAGTGCCATGAATATGGAATTGAGGAGCTAACAGGAGGAAGAGACATTTGGAGAGAAGTATCCTGCTCAGCTTCTCATAACAAAAACTAGTTTTAAAATCTTCAGCAGTGAAGCAAATGGGTAGGGTGTCACCGGTTCAGCTGAAAACTCACTTGCACCTTATGGTCACCATCTGTGGTGTGGAACGTTTTCAACCTTGACAAAGCAGATTTGTCCAAGGATATTTCCTCTCTTTGAAATAAGAGAATTAGCTGTGGTAAAACCGGAACCCGTGTTGGCACATCTACACTCAGGCGATCTCTGGAAAAAAAAGTATATCATTGCAACAAGCGTCTGGTTGCCAACCTGTAAAAAATAACACCCCGCCACCCCCGCCAGCTCCAGCTGTGTCAGTGCTGAGCAACACCAAAGGCCACTGTCTCTTCCTCCTCCTTTTTAAAATATGAAGTGCCTTTTTAAAAGCCCATGAGAAGAAAGGCATATGCAGCAGGTGGTCACATCTGTGCCCACCTCCCTCCATCCTGAACAATTTGCTCCCGAGCGCTCTCGGCGAGGAAAAGGATGGGAACTCCGGGCGTGAAAGGAGGATGAGGGTGGGTGGAAGAGGACCAGGGCAGGCACTCCCACTCACATCTCGAGGAGGAACAGAAGAAGATCTTAAAGCCCACGAGCTGTTTGCCCTCTTTCTTGCTCCATCTCAGCGTAACCGCTGTGGGAGAATTCCCCCAGAGCCTAACCAGCTGACAAGCACAAAAATCAACATATGTTTCAGATATGTATGCGCAGCCGTGCTCTCTATCACTGTTGAGATGGAAGAGACCACAGAAATCTAAAACATAGATGGTTTCCTTTTGATTTGCCCTTCATTTGAGAATTCTCCATTGGCTGTAATTGCATTCATAATACTGCCGCGTTTGTGTATTTTTCAAAGAACTGAGTGAATAATCCAAATGATGACTCCAGCTCTGGACACAGCTTTTCATTTCAGCTCATTTAACATTTTAATAATTCCCTAAGTATTGTAAGGTTCCTGTGTCAAGCTGGAGAGGAGCACTGCGGACCTGCGGCTCCTCTCTACTTCTGCTAGGATTTTCCAGTGTGACTTTGGACAAATCGTTTAATCACCCTGGGCTTCAGTCCCCTCAGCCTGCAAAACAGTCATCAACTGACTTCCTTATCTCAAAGGTATATTGTGAGGATAAATTTGTGCATACAACTGCAGATCATGATTTTTGGGGGCCAGAAAATACTTGCCTAAATGGATAGATCCAGCAGTGCATCTTGGTTCTAAAGAGAGAACGATGCTCTACTTTCCCTGGCCACCACCCTGAATGTCACAGACATTTTTAAGTTTTGACTTTTGAGGAAGTACACGGCCAATAACTACCATGGCTAAACACAAAAAGTTTAATCTGTTACACCCAGTTTTAATCTGGTTTTTTTTTGCCCGATTCTTGAATTTTACTTCTTCCTTCAAATTCTCCCATTCCTCCCCGTAAAGAGGCGGAATGCCAGCGAGCTACACTTCAGCAGAGATGAGTAGCATTGTCGGGCTAATTAGAATCCAATTAACATAGTCAAATTTAACCACTTCACTTCCAGTTCTGGTAGGCAATGTCACACGCTCCAGTGACACAGGAAGTACTGCGATGCGAATTAAGCATCATTAGCTAGAGGCAACCAGTAGAGACACAGGACGGCAATTGTCTGCCTACAGAAACCACAAGAAAGGGCTCTCACCATCAAGAGCTTCATATGTAACTCTGGCCTTTAAAATGTGTGACAATGACTCAGAATGAGGAACACAAGAAAATCTGCCGAAAAAGCAGTTTGTCACAATGTGGGATTCGTTTCTTCAACAGCTATAACCTCAGTTTCCTGATTCAGCAACTTTGATGCCTATAAATTAAAGAAATAAAGTGAAATGGCAACGTGTTTGCATGGGATGGAGGTAAAGCCGGGTCCAAAATGGAAAGCGCTTTGATGGTCAGGAAATATATTGTAATGTGCCTGGATTCAAGATTAGTGTCGCTAGTGAAGCTAGGAGAACCCTCGTATGATCATTAGGCTTATCAAAGCCTTAGTCAGATTCAAACACGGGTGAAGTATTGGCCCAACTGAAGTCGGGGCRATACTCCCAACCTCTCACCAAGTGTTTCTAAAGTGCCCAAAGCCCAGCGCTGGGGCTGAAAAGCAAAATCAAAATAGAACAGATAAATAATACATTAAATAACATAAGTTAAAGCCTCCTGGAAATGAAAACTGATTAGCCGGATTTCACAGAGGGTTTCAATTAAGTCTGTTTCTCATTTTTGTTTATCTATATTTAATACTGATAAATAATGTTATTTCATTACAAGTCTCTGAAGGGTGTTTCTAGCCTTTCTTAAAGGGATAGTCAGGCTTAAAAAAAAATCATCACCTATGGATTCTGGGTTAGTAAAATGGAAAAAGCACACTTATTTTTCTCCACTAATGATGCTTGCATGTMTTCTTGCACTCAGTTTCTCCTCTGACTTTGCAGACGCTAGAAATGGAGCTCTACTAAGACTTCCCATCTTCTCCCTGTGTTGAAAACCTGGAATATTGGCTACTGCTGAGCTTAAATGCTGTGCTTCATGATTCATTTATTCACCCTCAAAGATAAGAGAGGAAGGCCCAAGAGGACCAATTCAACAGCTTCCCATCTCACACGGCCCACGTGCCCAAGACCTGAGGATGGAGAAGGAGGAGTTCAGCCCTGCCGTGTAGTTTCCCTCCAGTGTTATGTGCGCTTACAGCCGACCCCATCAAATGCTTCTATTTACAGAGAAAGGATGCCAATATTAAAAAGCCACTTCTCGTATAGTTAGGAAACAGTGACCAGCACCGGCAAGCCTTTATCCAGCACATGATGACCCTGATCCTACCCATCCTTGCATAGCAAGCAGCAGAAATTCCCTGGTTTCAGCTGCCGGAGAATCAATGCCGCATCCTGGAGGCGGGCAGGTGAAAAGCTGTCCTGCATACCTGTTCTTTAATTAAAAAATGTGTAAGGTGAAAAGGGACAGCACGTTAACGGGCATTCGCCGTAGCTGAGGAGACAGAGCTTTACACACAGCGGCAGCACACAGGCGAGCGTTTCGGCTCCACGCTCCTCCCACAGGTCATCCTCCTGCTCCCGGGCAGTAATCTGACAGCCACGTACCATGCCTTCAGTAATGCAGAAAACAGCGTTGCATTTCCTAGAAGTGCTTAACACTGTTTAATTGCGCTAATTTAACCCAGGTGGTCTCCACAGCAGCCTTTGCCTTAGGCCTGGAGAAAAGCAGGGAATTTGCTACGTTTGTGCATGGGAAGAGTTCAGAAAACCCAGTTGAGACATGCAGAAAGAAGGTGTAGCAATTGCACGCTTCCCATCAGCTCCTGCAGCGCCAGGGGAAGGTCTTGGCGCAGGCAGCCTTCCAGGAAAGCACCCCATCTGCGTGGTGCTACGCCAGTCGGAGCATGGGGGGACACCCCAGGTGCCGATGGAGGAGTTAAAAAGACCTATGGAGGCTGGGGTTGGGGACAGAGCGGAGATGTTTCTTCTGGGAAGATCATATTCAGAGTCTGTCTTTGGATAATAGCGTGTGTTTTACAGGCAATGCACGTATCAGTGGTGGCTTCAAGGAGTAGGATGCTGTAAGCTGTGGAGGCTTTTTTGCTTGCAGGATTTTGAGATGGAAAGGACTGGGATTTTCTTTGATTTCTGAAGAATCCAGGTGACTATCCATTGTGTAATATAGCTATGCTATAACCACCAGCTAAAGTGGAGAGGTATGAATGTTATGCCAGAGCTCTTTTATTTGAATAACTGTGTCAGAAGGAAGATGGGTGGCCTTCAGGAGGGATGCAGGTAGCACTGCCTGGAGCTGTGTGGTGGTGGCTGGTGTTGCCAGACCCGCTGCTGCGTCCCTGGCTTATGAGCTGGAAATCGTATTGCTGAACTAGGATGACCTCGTTACTCCAAATGGAGCCACTTTTTCTGCTCCCAGATTTTATCCAATTGTCTATTTGTTTGGCAACCTGAGCAGAGCAGTGTCTCCAGCTGGACTGCTGGATATCTGAAAGACTAAGCCTGTCTGTGAGCAGATGGGAATGTTCCAGTATTTCTGTCTGCAGCTCTCAGGGACCTGACTGAGACTCACAGTGCTCAGTACGCTGAAGGAGGGTGCCCAAAAAATGCCATAGCAAATGCAGCTGAAAAGTCTTCTTTTTTTATTCACTCATTTTATTTCTCAGCCTGACACCCAGGTTTGAATCTAGTGATGCACAGAAAGGAAGGGTGGTGCCTGCTCATTTATGTGGTGCTCGCTCTGTCCTACTTCTCCAGCAAGTAGGACAACTGGGATTTATGGTCACCTCAGTCTCAAGCTTCAATCTCGCACCTTCAGCCAGCACCCTCAGCCCTCAGAGCAGAGGCTGAGCCCCAAGTCAGACCCTGTGCGCTTTGCAATACTGCAAAAAATTCCTGCAATCAGAGGAAGAAAAGGAAATATGGCTTTGTAATTCAGTGCCGAGAGCACTCACCAGTACAGGGGAACCCTAAGCTGTGATTCCTGCTACCTTCAAAAGTAATATCTTCCCGGTTACTAAAAATGTGTCTGTCTTGGGAGCAGTGAACTGAAATTTCCCTATTCCTGCATGACTGCATTCACAGTCGTGCTCCCTTAGGGTTTTTCTGTGCCATTGCAGTTACAGGCGTCATAAGCCGTGTCTGCACCATCCACGCTCAAGTCCAGGATAGACAGAAAACTGACTAAAGAAAATTAAGCTCCACCTTGATGTCCCACTTTTCTCAGGCTATGTTTTTGCAACTTGGTAGCAGATGGTATGTCTTAGGTATATCACTTTGGAGATGCCAAGTGATGTACTATCTATCAGTGTTTTCATTTAATGAGGAGGGAAATTTTGACTCCTTCTTACACTTGGGAAGCTGCAAGATGGAGACAGGTGTGATGCTATTTCATACTGCTGTATCATCTACCCAGAGCTCTTAATAGCTATTTTTATCTGGACACTAAAGGAACTATTAATTAGGGAAACATATCCGGGTGCCTAATACAAATTGTAGAGACTATAATGGTGTATTATAGCATCTTAATTTTCTTCAGAGGCTACAATTAGCAGTGAGTTGGTCTGCACGATGACGACTTTTTTTTCTTTTATCTGACAAAATAAAGGTTGCAAATATAGGGCAGCTGAGTCATAATAGGAGATGTATGGGATTTCAGCCCAAAGCGCTTTACGTGTGTGTCCAGTCAATACACTTAAAAGGAGCCATTTTACTTAAAAGCCGATGCCTCTAAAGTGAAACGTGGAAACTGTTAAAGGGCTCTGTGGCACATGGTGACAGCTTTGCTTTTAACTGCAGTAGGACAAATATTGGGATTTAATACTATATGGTATTATAATTCAATAAAAGAAATGAAGCAAGGTACAACCGAGTGAGGAGGAAAAATATAAGTGACTGGAGTGTAGTTGTGTTTTTAAAATGTGATGTAGATGACAATGTGGCACATAACTGCTCTTAAAAAATGCCATAGTATTTTACCATTTATAGATAGACAAGTCCTTGGTTTTATATCTCAGCTTTAATGTGGCACAATAGTTTCCACTACCTGCACGTCAGATCATAGATGCCACATTTTTGGTGGACTTTCACTGTTGAACAGATGTAATCCAACCTTCCTGCTTTGCGGGATCGCAAAGGAGGATGATCACGTTGGTGCAAGCTAACCTTGTTTTCCTTTTCTCAATGAAATCCTTTTTTTTTGAGAACTTGGACTTCACTGTTACATAGGAAAATATTTATCAGTGAAACAAATTTCTTCTGTATAGGGACTTGATTATCAAGTCAGCTGAAATCCATAAAGGGTTACTGAAGACGAAATACTTATCTCTTAGGCGTTCCTCTGCCACATCTGAATAAAAGGTGGGAATTTTCCCTCCAGAGGAACCTGGATGGGGTTCATCCACGTCCTTCTAAGGAAGCTGATGCCGGTACTGATCTTATTGGGCCTCTCCAAACAGCAAGTGAGCAAACTCTTTGCAGTGGGTATTTTTCATTGCAAAAATGTAGCAGAAAGGACAGAAAATGTAAAGAAAGAAAAAAGGACCAACAGGAAAACACTAAAAAGTAGTAATCAACTGAAAGCCCTATGTGAAGAGATCATGCAGCTGATGACCTTAAAAAAACCCTAGCACCAAAGTAAATCACTCCTCTGCCATCACTGAATATACCTTTCATTTCATCTCCACAAAGCAGAGGTACAAGCCACTTGGAAGTAAACCAAAAGCATTGGCCTGTCTTCTGCTGACCTGGGTGGGAAACCCCCTTCTGCCACACAAGTCCTCACACAGGGGCCGTTGCGATCGTGTCCTCGTGAGAAAGAAGAAGAAGACGAGAAGCGGTTGACTCCACCTGGCCTCCTCGCAGCTCGCTGGATGCTGCAGTGCCAACGCCCAACGGGATGCCCAAGCCTTTGGTGCAGCACCCGGGGAAGGCTGTGGCAGGTTCTTGTGCTCGTCACCACCACCAGTACTTCAGCTCTGTGCCTTTCAACATCCTCACCAGCTCCACAACTGTAGAAATGGGTTTATTTTAATCTAGGATATCTCCAAAATAGATTATTCATAGCTTGCTTCCTTATGTTTCTAAATACGGGTAAGAAAGCTGATGAATGAAGGAGGAAACGGGATCTATCGGAGGCTATGCCCTCCATTTCCTTTTCCATAATAATATGGAAAATACATAATATTCAGCAAATGTGTTCATGTGATAGAGACTTTTTCATAAAAGACTCAGACTGACCAGCCTACCACCCACTTCACCGCAGGGAAAGCCTGCACCATCGCTCTGCTCTCGCCTTGGCTCGATGCGGGAGGGGGGACAGCAGCAACCCAGGCAGCCTGCAGAGCCACCCTCTCTTCTTGGAAACATGGAAAGGTGATTATGGATAAGCTGGACGATTGTGGCCAGAACCAGAAGATCTCAGGGACACTTAAAGAGGTTTAACTAGCTGAACGTCATCAGTTCTCTGCAGCTCGGCCCTGGGGTGGGGAACTAGCCCCCCATACTTTCATGAATGCTTGCAAAGAGACATAGCTTAGACTCAGTGAATATTAGAGACTTGGTATTGTGTTTTAAATTAATTCTTCGACCTATACCTTCATCTGCCATGGTACGAATGAACATTACAGGCTGAACATTAGATATTTATGTCCATTTAACAATCTGTAATAAGCTATCGGGGCTGATTTTGACATGTACATTGAAGTTATTGCTTTTTTATCAATATCACGGTACATTTGTCAGCAGAGAATGATAATTATATTGCTATGTATATAACCGATCTTGTAGTGTGACATTCTCTACACTGTGCACAAATTGAATACATTTCATCTTAAATACAAGCCTATTAATTAAAATCAGAGAGAAATAGAGAATTTTAAACTGCCAACTATGGAGCGCCTCTGACCAGCATCTTCTCCAGTATCTTCTTCTCCGGTAAACAACCTGGAGTCTCACACGATCACCTACTTGTCTATTTATTTATTTGTTATAGTATGCCAGAGGAAACGCAAGGTCAGAGGTCTGAAATCAAGGGCACAAGAGGTAGGACAAAAAGGGCTGACAAGGCTGCTGTGAAAGCATGAGAGCATATTTCTGTATTACAGCAGGCATCAAGCAGCATCTGCTGTAGTTATGGCAGCAAGAGTAGCTTTCGTTCCGTTCCTTGCTTTTCACACACCAGTAACTTAGACAAATGCACTGCATATGTGGACACAGGTAGTCATCTGCACTTTTCAGAAGTGTCCAGCCAACTCTGAGTTTTAATTACTTCTAACTTCTATATTAATTTCCTTCCAACCTGGCTGCTTTTTTTACAGCCAATGATGAACTAAATATGAGGCCAGGTTTCAAGAAAAAGTAAGTTTAAAGCAAGAAATCCTTTTAAAATGACAAATCTTAACTCACACATACTAGAATACACAGGATTTTATGCACAAGGAAGAGAAGACTTAAATAAGCCAGTAACAGCACCGAAGATCTGGGAAGGATTTCTCTGCCATAGTTTCATGGAGATCATAAGAGAGAGAATGAGTCAGACCATACTCGAAAACTAATTGCCCATTATCCCGGTGTGATGATGGTTAACATTAAGGTTTTCTGCAGTTCAGGTTACAGCAGCAGCGAAATGCAGTTATTTTTATCAACTGACCAAAGTGTAGTAAAACTGTAGTAAAAATTCACTGGGAGAAGTTGCAATCATCAACGTTTGCCTCTTCTGGCAGAGTATAAAGCAGAAAAAAAGGAACTGTACCTTATGCCAAAGTAAAAGCCATTGCTCAGGAGTTTTCTATGGCATATAAAATCTCTATGCCACAGCATAAAATACAGCAAAATGAACTCTGGTAAGAACAAGATCAAGTAGTATAGGATGAGGGGCCAGGTACTAGAGAAGCTCTAGCCTTGTAATCAGCTGAAGGCCTAGATTTCATGTTACGGTTGGAAGTAAAGATGAAATATCAGTATTAAGACCAGAGACAGGGCAAAAGATAGCATGGAAGTAATTGCCAGTCATCTTACCAAACTTACCAGGATTTTCTCTTAGCAACAGAAGATGGACCTGCATGAATATATTCCTGAAACTTCAGTAATTTTGACAACAAGCATTAAGGCAGTGCACAGGTCAAAAAGGGATGGGGAGAGCGGGACCAGCATGCAGGGAGGATACTCCTGTGTTGGACGTAACTGAAACACAGTACTGTGAATGTAGGTATTTCTTTCCTATTTGTGTAAATGTCTTACCGTGGTATTTTCCATAATAAACATTATTTTTCTTTCCTCTCAATAGTTTTCCTCGTTTTAGATGTAAACTCACGTTTTGCAAAATTTCCTTATTGCCACAGAAGGGTGCTAAGGGAAAGTGGTTGGCTTTTCTCAGCTTTGAGTACCTAGATGAAGTGATGTTTATTAATTTCAGAAGCATCTCTTGTTATCAGAATCCGCCCACCTCTGCTTCCAACAGTACCTGTCAGAATGGTTACATGAAATTAGCCCAAACCATCGCAGTCAGCTCCTTGCTGATTCCTACTGCAAGAAGTTTTCCATTTACTAATAACAATACCACTAGGCAGCAGTTGGACTAGTTAGCTAGAGAGAGGCAGATTTTTCTGCCTTTTCATTCCCATGCACAGATGGAGACAAGAAGAGGCCTGGTTTAGCTTTTAAACATGACAGTGTAGCTACAGTTGCTTTTCAACTTAAATTGACTGTATCCCCTCTACATATTCTGCAAATTGATGTGACCATGCTTCCACATTACTCAGTAACATATTCTGCGCTAATAATGTAATCATTTACAAAACACTCTCTAGTTTATCATGCAAAAAAAGAATATCAAAAGGCGAGCATAATCTACGAAAGATCTTGTTCCACTAACAACTCCACAAACAGCCACGTGTAATTTTTTCCAGAAATGACTCAAAAGATCACCTGCTAATCCACTGGCTGGTACCCATTAGGTAAAACTCACAGCGAGGAGCTCCAGAAGGGCACAACATTGAAAACCACCATGGGCTTTGCTTTGAAACCTTTCTTTCCCTCACACCTGCTAGGCTGGCACAGCTGAATTTTCCCATTCTTGTCAAATCTTTCCAGTTTAAGATGAGTAATAGTGCCAGGTTTCTGAAGAAATATACCACTTAATGTCATACTCTCCAGTAAAGATCCTCTTAAACACTTTCATTTGCAAAGGTTACTACGACAGCTGTTTGGCTGAATATATTTTCAAAAYGGGTATTTACGTTCTTCCACAGCTATTTGAATTCTTCTTTTTCTTCATGTGTTGTATCTAAAATATGAATTTTTATCCAATTTGGAATGTGATTCGTTATTTAATTTATCAGGACCATTCTGTTTAATTGCTGCAATTCACCTCATCTTCTGTAGGGTATGTACATCTTCCACCTTCAATCTTTAATTGACTGCAGTTTTATTTGCTGCACCTTTTTCATCTTATCTTAATTGATTGTGCTGCGTTCAAAAGGATTGAGCTCCTTTTGAAATACCAGGCAGAAAAGACAAAGTGTTTTCATAGATGTCGAGGCCATCACGGTTCTCCAGCCTACCATCCCGTGTGAGGCAGATCACAGACGTTTACACAGTCTACCTCAATTTTGAGTTATTGAGTCTGCAGCTCAGTCACTTCTGGTTGAGCTAGAACATATCTTCTAGGAAGTTTTCCAATTTCAAAGACTTCAAGTGACAAAAATTATCCCACATCCCATGTGTAGTATCCAAATGTTAAATTGTTCTAACAGCTAAATTATGTGCAATGTTAAAAATTTACACCTCATTTCTGATATAACTTTTTCAGCTTCAGTTTATAGACAGACGACCATTTTATGCCTACATCTATCTTGTGATTAAAAGGACTTCTAGAATTGTGTATCTTCTCTGATTTATTTAATGGGCTCAAATGCAGACGGAAATAAGTGGTATGTAACTGCAAAAGGATTTTTCAAAAGATAATTTGAGTGCTCACTGGACAGTTACGAAGGCAGTTAGCGAACATACAGCTGTTTTTTTTTTTTTTTTTTATATATATATATATATACGAGGGTTATATATTTATATATTTATGCTACAGGTATGGAGAAGGGACTAGATGCCCAAGTGGGAATTTCTGTAGGAAATCTCCCATGCCAACACAGTTGTTTAAAGGCTAGTCAGTCCAGGGCATGATTAAATTACTAACTCTGCTTCCTTCCTCTTCTTCATCTTCTTGTGGGCATCTTGGAAATTGTTCTCAGGTCTCAGGTGGGTAAGGTGAATACATTACGTATTTCTTGTAAGCACAGAGGGAAGAGCAGGGTAGCAGAACTACAGGCTGCGATGGTACAGGCAGTGAGGGAAATTACCAAACACTTCATGAAAAGTCTTTTTTTTTATTTTCCTTAGTAGCTTGGCAACATGTAATTCTCTAGTCTCCCGAACCCTGTCATCTAAATTATGTTAGGATTCAAACAGCTAGCAGACTGTAAACAGGAGAGATTAGTCATCCTTAGATCCCCAGCAATACCATTTTGGAGAGAGGGAGAGTGGTTCCTGTACGACCCCGCACTGTTTACATTGGGGTAGCAGCAGGGAAGAACATGGGAAAGTCGGATATGAGTGGCACTTCAGAAAAAAATTGAAAACATTTGTCAACACTGCGACCTACTACGTAATAGTTCATGAGTGGTGCTCAGCGCTGTCTCACAGATGCCCTTCAGTAGGATGAACTGGAGCATCACGGTCTAGTTAGCGGGAGACAGTCTGTTACGCTATTTGAGCTGGATTCCCACTTCACCATGGTGACCAAGAGAGCTGTATCTGATCTGCTATTCTGGCAAGGGCCTCCATCATTTTTCTGTCTTCTCATTGCAAGCCTCCTCATCAGAGTTTTCCAAGAAACCTCAATCACTATACCTGACAGAGCCCAACTTCTTTCCAGCAAATGAACACAAGGACCCGACGCCGTCTTTGGGAAAATATTTTTTTCCCTTCCAGAAGGTTTCCAAAGGGCAGGCTACCCCAGCAAACCCCCTCAAGGACAGAGAGCCTAACAGTATGTGACCCGAGGTTGTGTTTTCGATTTGTGTACATTAACAGTAAGACAGAGAACGCTAATGGGATGGGTAAAGGTGCGGCCTTTCAGTACTTAAAGGGGGCTCGTAAGAAAGATGGGGACAGACTTTTTAGTAGGGCCTGTAGTGACAGGACAAGGGGGAATGGTTTTAAACTAAAAGAGGGTAGATTCAGGCTAGATATAAGGAAGAAATTTTTTACGCTGAGGGTGGTGAAAGAGTGGCAGAGGTTGCCCAGAGAGGTGGTGGATGCCCCATCCCTGGAAACACTCAAGGTCAGGTTGGACGGGGCTCTGAGCAACCTGATCTAGTTGAAGATGTCCCTGCCCACAGCAGGGGGGTTGGACTAGATGGCCTTTAAAAGGTCCCTTCCAACCCAAACCATTCTATGATTCTAGGATTCTATGGTGCCATTTCATTATGCCTTTGAGCACCGACTTCATAAATACATACCAGATCATTTTGAAGTCGCCAGCTCCAACACTATGAGAGTAAGTTGGAGTGATGTTACCTTTAGCTAAGACGACCCAGCCTCGGAGGTGCCGTAAGAGTCATCCAAGCCCTGTGCTATTGTTCCTGCTGCTGTGTTTTGTCTGGGCAGCCCAAACTCTTATAAACAGGAAACCGGAGACTTCAGATGATTTCTCCGCTTGAATACAGATTGGCAGAAGTATTTGAGATTGCTGCCCTTCTTACAAACAAAACTCATTTAAATGAATATTCATAGGCAATTAAACTGTCGTGACTACTTAAGGAAATGCCTGGACTTACATATAGATTAATGAGTGTGTGTTTAGGCTACAGGTCTTGCTCCAGGAGCTACAGATATCAATCTACTATTCAGTCCTTAAGCTGCTAGCAGTCATGTTTTTTTCCTGAAACTCTTCTCCCATAAATACCAAATAAAGCTACAGTTTGTGCAATAGTCCCAGAGATATCGGTTGACCCAGACTGTATTTGTTTGCATGAGACATCTTTACGGCACTCTGGGGGAAAAACCAGAGTTTCAAAACCAGAACATCTATCCTCAGACAAATCTGCTGAACTGTGGAGCCTTATTTCCTGACTTCCAGGTATTTCTTTTGGACTAGATACAGTAACACTTGTACATCATTCTGAGTCACTCCTTGTGCATATGTGCATATTACATCCATTCTCTCCTGCACTGACAGGACATTGCCAAACGATTTAGTTTAGATAGAGCTGGCTCTTCAGCATAATTTTTCACACACACATTTTAGCGCACTGAAAGCTGAAT
Organism: Phoebastria nigripes; assembly: GCA_035582835.1. Classification (NCBI taxonomy): domain Eukaryota; kingdom Metazoa; phylum Chordata; class Aves; order Procellariiformes; family Diomedeidae; genus Phoebastria; species Phoebastria nigripes. The sequence continues at coordinate 2,384,634 of JAYKAV010003177.1, forward strand.
TCTGATTTACAACCTTTTTGGAATTTGTTTTTCACCGAGGTTTATGCCAAAGATGTTTTATTCATATAAAACAAATGCCTGACATTTGTTTCATTAAGATATTAAACTTGCACTCCGTTTGCTCTCACCGAAGATACCAGCCACGTAAAGGATTGCCAGGCCAGGCTCTGGCATGGCCACGACTAAGGGACTTGGAAAATGGCATGTGAGCTCATCTTTTGCAGCTCTGACTAGGCAAGCCCTGTTCAGAGCCCTGATTCAGTGGCAATTAAATAAACCAGAAAAGCACCCAACCCCACCCTTTGCAGCTGGAGCTTTGTCTGAATGTGATAAGAGATCATTAATTTTCAATTTGACCTCAGCCTATAATGTTCAAGTGGCCTCTTTGTTCTCATAGCGATGTTACAAGCAAGGTCTGAGTCAAGGGAACTGGAAAGGAAATATTAAAATAGTCCTAAAAACCTCTTTAGTCTTGTGATCTCGCTCCTCCTAACTTAACTGCGCACACCTTATCCATCAGACCATCACAGCCCCACGACATGGATTTCCTCTTGGTTACTGCTTCTTTCCCAGAACAAACAACACTGGTCAACCAAGGTGACCAGCTGTGCAATGGTAATAATGAATATTGAAACACCGCAGCAAAAAGATGTTGTGAACAAACTGGCAGGGCAAAGTTTATTTATGTCAAAAGTCTGCGTGTAACGTTTGTAACAATTTACAGGCAGAATAAAAGCTGAAATTCACTGATTAAAGTGTTCACTGTGAATAGCTCGTACAGCTCGGAATTCAAAGACATAGTCGAAGAAATTGTTATTACAATCCACTGCAAAGAGAGCTTTTGTGAACCTATGGGCACATCAACAGCTGTCTATGGAAAATTATTATTATTAGAGAATAGAAAATGTCCTATTTTTAACAGATAATCCCAGAAGCTGGGTTGAATTAGAATGAAGGAGAGCCCATCTTTCACATCCTTTTTCATTCAGGCATTTGGCAAGCCGAGACTTTACAGAATGTAATTTAGGATGTTTAAGTTGCTGTTTGTTACTGGTGGTTTCTCATCATAACACCTCGAATACTTCAGCAGAGGACCTAGGGCTTGGGTCCTTCTGTAAATACATGACTACTTACTACAGTTCTTAGGTGCTTTAGGCTGCTCAGTTTGGGTTCACAGGGTTGGATGCAAGGGGTGTTTTAGGGTTGTTTCAAGGTGTTTTTTCTGCTTTTAAGAAAATCCAGTTTTCCATCGACTAACTCATGCTTTGTACTGAATCAAAATATTCAAATCTTGAGACTTCTCTCCCTCTGACAGAATTAACAGGACTGGATGGCACCAGAATTGGGACCAGCACTCGTTAGAGACTTCATTTTCTCTTCTTCTCTGTGGATTCTCTGAAGGAAGAAATCCTGTTGGGGGATTGTCCCATCAAATATGAGGAAAAGGGATATGTAATACCTTGATTGTATCTTCAAAAACCTTCACGACAGCCCGCGACCTGCTCAGAAGCCTGGGGAGCTGTATGTGTCTGTGGCAGGCAATGGACACCCTGTGCTCCGACGGAAACTCGCTGCAGCTCAACCCGCATCTCAGCCCATCAGAAAGAAATCAAGAAAGAGGGTGGACAGAAAAAAAATGATTTCACCACTGACTGCTGATGCCCTGCCCTTTGTGGAGCAGAAGACGATGCCGTTTGTTCTGGCTCCATTTCTCGGGGCACCTTCAGAAGATGCGTGAGCTTCCAAAATGACTTTCTGCATAAGAGAAAGGGAAGGGAGGTTGTAATACAAACACAAAGAGGGGTCCCCATGTGGAAAGTTAAACCTCCCAACTTCCTGAGATGTAAATTTATGTTTTCTCACACTATTCGTGTAAAAGGCGTATCCCATCTCTAGAACGCTATATGGCGCTTCCAGGGTTACCCTCCGTAGCCCCACATTTCTGTTGCATGTTGGGGAGCGATATAGGGACGCACACAGTCAGTCAAGTCAGGGAAGGCCTTGGACATTAAGGAAAGAAAAACCTGAAGGGCGGTGGCATAATGACTGCTTGCCAAAATATATTAAAAAAATAAAATAATGAGATTTCTGTTGACTAGCAAATTATAGGACTTTAAAATTTCCTTTCCTGAATATGCAGACTTTAGGTTTTATACACCAAGTAACTGACCTCAAGGAATATTTTCCCTATAGACCTGAACTATTTTATGCAAGTTTAAGGGTATTGGAAAAGGAGGGATGATGGCTAAACTAGTTAATAAGATGTTTGGTGACTTCCTATCAGAGTGAAGCACAGAAACTAATGAAAAAATGTTTGGGTTTTTTGATGCTGCCTATTAGACTTGTAGGTGTATGTAGCCTTTCGGCGGGGGGGGGGGGAAGAAATTGAGTGTGGGTTTGACTAAATTTCAGCTTCCTGATGATGTGTGTTCAGACAATCAGGGAAAACAAGCAATATTACCTAGGTTCCGCCACATTATGTGACCTATGTGAACAGCTCAGGCAAATCAGGCAGAAACTGAGACCTGATAACACTTTATAAATACTCAGATGGGGGAAAAAAATACTGTGAAATACTTTTACAGACAAATCATGATGTTAAGCAAATTTTCTGCTGGTCAGTGGGCAATGCTGAAACTTGAACCCCACACTGATTTCAAGTATTTTTGCACTTCTCAGCTCTGGTATTAATCTGCTGCAGAGCGTCAGCGAGCTGGTCCCTCTGTGCTGGAGTGATTATCGCTGAGCTGATGGATATAACTGCAAATATTGTGAAGAGTTCTTCCAGATCTGCACTTCGTATTGCAGCTGTTAATATTTTTTTTATTGCTTTGTTTTCTTATCCAAATTTTAGTTGCCTGAATGACATATTAATTAACCAAATTCAGAATTGGTTAATTCAACAACTGGAAGGCTTATATTTATCATTGTTCAGTAATACTACCCAAATGTCAGCTCTTAGTTTGAAAAATTCCTCTGAACTAGTAAGCCAGAGAATAATAAAGACACTATAATTTTCTTTCACTAAAATAAACAGAATATTTTCTTAGTTAATTGTTTACATGTCTTACTCCTGTCACTTCTTTCTTTTCATCCTTATTTTTCTTGTTTTCCTTTATTCACATTTCATCTCTTGAACTCCTTATCTCTCTAATCCCTTATCCTTTATGTTCTTGTTTTATCTCTCATTCCACCATTTTATTCCCTGTTTCCTAAGCCTATCTCCCTTCCCATGCTAGGCTCCCCAGGCTTTAAATGCCCTCTGAACCCTTCTTCCCTTTCCCCCAGTTCTCTACCTTTCTCTTCTCTTTCATTTTTCCTTACAGCAATCTCCGCAGAACAATACTAGAAGTCGAGCTGGCAAGTTGACAAAAAAAAACAATAGAAAAGAAAAGTATACACAAAGACAGGAAAATTTCTTAAAAAAAAAAAAAAAAAAAAAAAAAAAAGAAATATCTATAGGAAGGTGTTGCCAAATCATCTGCTTTTTCAGATGTGAAACTTTTAGCAAGGCTCTCTGCAGCGCTGCTGTGAGGGAAGGAGCAGGAAACACTATCAGGTTGCCAGATGACTTGAGGACGGTGAGGTGGGATTCTTAAGTGCACGTGATAGCAGTAATTCAGGATATTATTCCTCATGTAAAAATAGCTATGCAAAATTAACACAAAGGCTTTGGTATAAAAAGATAAAAGCCAGGAAACTCAGAGGCTGTGCAGCTCTTTTTATCTCGTTTCATTTTGGTTAGGGGATTGCAGGGAAACAGCAGAAGAGATAGAGTGTTTACATTAAGGCATCTGGTCCAAGGTGTAGTCACGACAAAAGGTTACTGTATTCCTGCTTGTCAAATGGGTGGGAAGAGGACCTGAGTGTAAAGGAGATGATCTTAGGCTGGGGACACACGGACAGAGATGGGAAACACAAAAGGCAAACCTGGAGCAAGTCACGCAGTGGCAGTCACCTACAAATTAGCAGGCTGGATGTTGGATGGTGGGTCTATGAACAAGAGAAAATTTCAACTGTGATTTGCACAGGAGTATGTTTGTTACTGGGGAGTAAACTACTTCAGGCTTTGCATTACATAGTCTTGGCTTTTTAAAAGCTTAAGGAAACGTTCTTTCCCTGTTCAACCTACTGAAGCCAGAGCGGCTTCAGTTGGCAAATACCTATTAGATTGCATTGATTTATTCTGGATTTGAATTTTGCTCCTGGAAATAAAATGGTGATGCGAAGAGAGCTGTAGATGGGATTTCTGTTCCCATCCCCACCATCTGAGCCGATGACCCTGAGCCTTGACTTGCATTCCTAATGGGATAGACCTTCTTTTGTAAGAATTCTTTAGCACCTGTAGGTTACGCGTTCAATTAGCATCTATATCCTGAACTGAGCCGAGTTGCACGAGCTTTGAAAAAAGTAACAACCAAATGGCTAATTAGGTCAAATTTGGGGCGTATCAAACTTGACAGTGTCTGGCTTACATCACCGTGGATTTACATAATGGAACTTAACGGCGCTGAAGTCTGTTATGTCAACTCTGATGACTCTATGGAAGGCTTTTTCCATAATTTTCTTTAAAACATAAAATACTCACTCAGAAGAATATCTTCTCGATAACTTTTCCGTCTGTCCTGTATAGTGCAGGGCCTATCACCGCTCATTACCTGGGCTACTAACACAGTAGTATTTCCATCAGTTATCTTATTTTTCAGAACTCAGTAATCAACGTCAGCAACCAATTGTTTAACAAATTTCCTTTTTAAAACCAAAGCTATTTTTCAGTTAAACCAGAACTGTTTTTTCAACTGCAAAAGGCTGGGAGAGACAGCAAAAACCATGAGGACTCAAGGTAAATGCCTCTGGTAGTCTTTTCCAGAGATACTACCTATCAGTGAGCAATAAAAAAAAAACCAAACAAACCAACAAAATCTTAAGTTAATAAAGTTTTATATTCTTACTGTGGCTTCCTCTGTCTTCTAGCAGCCCATCCTGTACATCAAAGGTCACAAAGAACACAATGAGTCACTATCAAAACCCAAAGAATGCTTCGTGAACAATTACTATACATAAATTGCAGCCTGGTATTTCATTTCTGTGCCAACTCACAGTAATACAGCCCATTTCCTCTTCATTTTTTTCCCTGCAGCTTTTGTCCATAATAGCAAACAGCTTTGTTAATCTGCTCACAGCACTTGAATTTATTTTTTTTGGGGGTACTTATACCTTTCCCTTTTTGAGTAGCGGGCAGCAGTGGTACAAATTCTTTTGCTACAGCTCTTTAGGCTACATTTCTTTGTCAGAGTCCACAACAACTCTATAACGCTGCCAGGCTTTGTAGCCAAAAACATCATTAGGAATACGGAAGGGGTCCCCTCTGAAACCCAGAATCAAAGTGCTCCCCAGAGAGAAATCAGCCATACATTAGCTCACGCCTAGCAGAGCAACTCAGTGCTGTGCAGCTGTGAAACCTGTGCGGATCCCTTAATAGATACCATCGCTGGGAGGACTGGCCTCAGGATCTGTTCGCCCAGTTCAGAGGCGAACACAGTACCTTACACACTTTTAACACCATGCATGTGGGATGAAATAGGCCTTCTGTTTGGAGTCTGAAGTATCTCAGCGATTGTCAACCTTGGCATTGCATTTCATACTGCAAACCCCAGTTTTCCTGCTTTTGGCAATACCTGGTGTCAATGACTTTTGCTGCAATCCCCTGAAAGAGAAGCAGAGATGTTAATTCGTTTGTATAGTTTAATATCTGAGAAATAAAAAATCTTTAAAAATTTTGCTGAATAAATATCGTGAAGACAAATAAAGGAGAATTGTTTTTCAGAAGGTATGATTTGTGTGTGTGCACACGTGTGTGTGTGTGTAATTAAGTAATGAATGCAAACCTAGATTTATATTGTCATTGTGTTATTACCTATGCACTCGAATTCTGCATACTGGTTTTTACGTTTTTAAGTAGTCTTCTGGTTAATATTTATTGTCTTTAACGAGCAATATTATGGACTAGAAAGTTGTGATGACAAGTAGCAACAACTGGCATTCTCTCAACAATTCCACAATAAGAAAAGAGGGAAGTAAGATAATATCAGCCAGCTTCCTTCTGAAGAGGTTAGGTTAAATCAGAATTCTTCGTTTTAGAAAATTACAAAGCAAAAATACTTCAGACTACTATTCTACCTAGCATGGGAGGAAGATAGTAGATATTTTTAATGTTCCTAAAATAATCACATCCTATTGTACCCAGCTCTAGTAAAAGGTATATTGAAGTAAAACACTGGTTTTTTTGCCTCCTGTATTGTGAGAACCATTCAAAGACCCTTCGTTTCAGTTCATGGTAACAGAAGTAATCAAATGTATTTGAGGGATGTATGCCACGGCTCATCTGGCCATACGCTGAAACACGGGACTCACAGTCAGGTCCAGGGCTTTGATTTGTCTTCAGTAACATTCACATCAACTACCGACACGAAGGGGACTCCGAGAAGGGATAGTAATTGTCCTTATAATACACTTCACAAGTTTGGAACCTAAATTTTGATTCTTTATTATTAACCTTACGTGTAAACTTGCATGCATTTACCCATGCAGTTTCCAGTTTTCAATCTGTAAAAAGGAGATGGTAGCACTTACATATCTTTGGGGATTAAGATCTAATCCTGGAGGGGCTCCAGGCTGGCAGCGTTTTATACTCATAAAAAGCACCACTACAGCAATTGTGAATAGGCATAAGTACYGACAAGTCCTCACAAGATTGGGATATATTTTTTAAATGCTATTCTGGGGGAATAATATTATCATGTAAATCTTACAAATTATTAATTATTAATAAAAATGAAGTGTATTTAGCATCCTTGAGTGAAAGCTGCTATAGAAGGCTAATTCATAAATCATTTTGGAGCCAAATTTCAACAAAGCATTTGTAGTTTTTGTACATTCTTGGTTGATCAATTCTGCAAACTTGCATATACACATTTAATCTCCATTTTGCATATGCTTATACCTATCTGAAAATTACAAGTTGCATAAGCGCTGTAGAATTTGCATACATCCAAACAGAAGACTCACTTCTGCAGAAGGACTTTTAGAAATGTGACCTCTTCTAAGTTATACCAGTAAGATACAGAAAACTCGCTGTCACTTATGATGTAGAGCAAAAACGGTGATGAAAGTGCTTGCTTGTGATTGAGAAAACAATACATTCTTTGGTCCTTCCATGTAAAGAAAATATTTCTGCTTTTTTTTCATTTTCCTTCTTCTCTCACACTAACTGAATGTGGGTGGGAAACAGTAGAGACAGAAAGGGTCATGTTTGCTCCTCAAAATTTGAAAACGGTGTTTTTTTCCTTTGCCACAGATGCTCCGTGCTCATCAGTTGCCACGTACTCCTAAGAGAGAAAAGAGAGAGAGAAATTGCCAATAACATTGGTAACCTTAAGTGTAGGCATGCATAAAAATTTGCTGAAAATTGGGTTGTGGTACATGTTCTTATTTTAGATTTGCCCTTGTTAACGTCTTTTTAATAAACAGGTGCATACACTTCCCCAAGCTGTCACTGTTGTTTACCCAGTCTGCACACTGTAAATCTACTAATAGAATAGACCCAATCATCTTAAGGATCTGTGCTTTAATAAGCTAGAGTCTCAAAGTTTTCAGGAAAATACTTTCTGATAATATAGTCCTGCTGGCAGAGTGGGTACAAGCTTCACAAGGTTTGCTTTTAAAGATAAAAAAAAGGTGACACAATTTCACTTGTTAGTTCAGCACAACGTAATAGAGTTTCCTACATGCTTGACATTAAGATTAGTGACACAGTGGGATGGATAGAGGGAAAGGGAAATGAAAAGGTGCAGGAAAGGTGGAAAAGGCTTTTGTCTGAAACCAAGAGGGTGCTCCCCACGGAGCGCCCGGATCACTGTGGCGTAGACTCAGGCTTACTTTCGCTAGCTCAGCGTCAGCCCCCCCGAAAGTTTCATTCCTTTCTCCACCTCTTGCCCCAGGGAAGAAGAGCCCATCACGAGACAGGGGAGACACTATTTTTGATTCCTACCAAGTGGCGAAAGATTTTCAACCAAAATCTCCCATTTCCTTGGCAAGCGCTTGACCCATTAGGCCGCAATGCAAACCATAGCCTTGCTCACTCAAAGGAGCAGCTACAAAAGGCTGTCCTTGGAAAAGGATTTTACATGGTGAACGTCGAAGGGATGGAGGAGCTTCCTCTCCTTACTGCAGTCTTTCATTGCAACTGCAGTCTCACAGGTCATTTAAAGACTCACTTCAACTGTTTGACATTGTCGCTCCCTCAAGACTGCTCGGGCGGACGCAGTTGTGTTGATGCAATGAGTATGTTGACTTAATTTGAGGTAGGCATTTCATGTCTACAAAGAGTGTAAACTCTCTCCAGGCATTCCCTAGAAGGTCTAAATAAATATCTAAGTTTCATTCTGGATCCCATTAAGGGGACCAAACATTTACTGCTGCAGTGCAGGTCTCAACTTTAAGGAGTACAGACCTCATTTATTGGGTCCATCCCACGGTTCTTTGAGAGCAGCGGCTCTAAAGAAACTAATAGTTACAGTCAATGTGTTAGAGAGATTAATACATTAATAGTTACTTTGCTATTGGAATAGGTAAATAAGTTAAAGGTATATAATTAACTGTAGCTTCATCTTGTGAGCTTTTAAATCGCATCGCTGGAGATCAGTATTGTCCGATCGCAGACAGCAAACAGTAATTGCTGAAATTTCTTCTAAGTAATACCATGGGAAGAGTTTCTGCATTTAGTTCGTTGCTGAAGGTGTCAGTTCGATAGCCCTGGAGAATGTAATCTGTAATATTTATCTTCGGAGAAGTTAGGGGAATGAAAGTAGCAAAATACACACGTGTCTGTCTCATTGAAGTTATCGCTGCTCTTCAGGGTTGGATGGGTAACTCCAGGCTTCCATGTTTCACCTTGCCATAGACACCACCAGTAGCGTAGCAGTGGAGAAATTTCTACAACGTAGAAAACTTCTGCTACATACTTGACTGAAAAAGCTGGTATGTTAAACAAAAGCTACCTATGCTGCTATCAGATGGGGAAAATTTCTATCACCAACTGGGTTTGCACTCAAGTCTATGACCTACACATAAGAAGTCAAATAACCCCGTATATACACCCAAAGCTCTCCAGCTCTTAACAGGCTATTTTAACCTACAGCTTCATACGACTTGATGTGGTTACGAGTTGCACAGTGCCTCATTAGGTGAAGAACCCCTGAGCTGACCGTGCTGGTCTGAGTCACAGTGCTCCACAAGGAACTACGCTCACCGTGCAGACTTCACTAGTCTTCGCTAGCATTATTCTTTCTGGGAAAAAGGCAAAAAAAAGAAAAACCTTTACAGCAGCAAGACTGGGTGCAGGACAGATAGAGTGATTTGCCATGAAAAAAGTTAGAGGGGCTCATTAGAGGCAAAGTTATTAGGCCAAGCAAACAGTTAATCCCTGTCACACAGAGGTAACAGAGTTGCCAGCCTTGAACTCTAAATTAAAGGCACTCTCTGAGCACCAGAGAAGTGACTCTTTTTTGCAGCTTCCTCAGTACCATCCGTCTACCATAATGCTGTGGTCTTTTTCTTTCTTTAAATTCTGGGCTCCAACTAATTACTGGCAGGAAGTGCCTATTTTTATGCCATTAGTATGCAAATGAGTGAGAAGTAGAAAAATATTCTAAAGGAACTGTTACAATATCTGTCCACAGATTACTGGCCAATTAGAACATGGGATTAGGGCTGCGGGACCCCAAAAGAGTATGGCCAAAGTCTTTCTGCTTGGGTGCCTCAAGTGTAATTTCAATGGGAACTGTATATACACGGTGCTTTTCCTCAAAAAAAGGGGAAAAAAAGTTCAAGCCTAAATTGCCAGCTTACAAATGAGCACTTCTACGCTTGAAAAATGAATGCCTTCACTTCCTCGCCTCAATTTTTCTATCCATAAATTGGGGATAAAACATCCTGTTTGTCTGTGTTCCAGCACACGCCGGGGGCAAATTATTCAGCCGGACTGAAGGTCTCCTCATCTCTCACCCTGTCTGACAATGTCTGAAAGATGAAATCTTATATTTATAAAATTACTTATAATGTGAGTATGAGTATTTAAAGATTTTCAGGTCTTACCACTTCTGCATAGGTAAAAAAAAAATAACAGGAAGAACTGCCTGCCTTGTGACATTTTGGCATTTCCATAGCTTGATAGTATCAGGAATTCAGAGGTGCAGGAGGGTGGAAAACTATTGGAAAACAACTTTATTAAGCTTTTTGAACCTAGAAAATTGTGAAACAAAATGCTGCATTATCCTAAGGGTATTTCTCATGCAAATCAGCCTTCTCGTCACTCTTTCATAATACCTGATTAGCCAGAGTAGGAAAAAATATATAATTCCTCAAGCTACTGGTCTTGACGCTTCTCACAGCTGTATTCTTTGGAAATTTTGCTTTATCACTCCATTAGATATTACTCATTTTGACTTCCTATTTAAAAAACAAAAAAACCAAAAAAACCAAAASAGTTTACATCTGCATACCAAAGATTAACACCACACTAAATTGAGTCAGCGTGACAAACACTACTCTGAAAAGTTTTGCTGGAGAGGTTTGTTATTCATTGTGACTGAAGAAGAGGGTTCACAAACCAGGCTGTAACGCTAACACCTGCCTGGCCTCTCCCAGGAGTTACACCACCTGAAAAGGCTTGATTTATCAGGGAAAAAACACACACCTCCTACTCATATGTAACGGTAACAGCCCTGATTTTTCCTCCTTTCACCTGCTTCTCTCAGGGAAACATCTTTGTTTGTTTTTTTGTTTTTTTTTTTCTCTTAGTCCACCTGGTACATAGTTCCTTGTTATTTATTCCTCCCACCCATCCCTGCACCCTGAACTCTTCTGAATGGCCCTGCTGCTTGCTTTGCAGCCACCACAGCAAATGGTTTCTTTTCTCTTCCATCGCTTTGCTCCGCTCGGTTTTCTTCTTTTTATTCCCCGGTCCAGCAGCCGGGCCCCGGACGGCGGCCGAGCTCCCGCAGGCCCGGCGGGGAGGCCTCTCTTTGCTCGGTCGGTGCCGGGGAGCTGCCCCCACAGAAGGGGCTGCCCAAGCGGCGACGGGCGGGCCCGGGCCCCTCGCCCCGCGGGCAGGGTGGGTCCGTCGGGCGGCGCCGGGCCCGGGGGCGAGCGGTCCGCGGCGAGGCCCGGCCCTGGGCCGCGGGGCGGCGGGCGGAGGAAGGAGGGGGCCCGGCTGGCGGCAGGGGGAGGCTGGCTCTGCTGCGCGCCGAGGGGAGGGAGGGGCCGGGACGCCGGCGCGTCGGTGCCGACGGTCTCCAGGCGGGAGTGAGGAGGAGGAGGAGGAGGAGGAGGTGAGCTCCCTCTGGGTGGGGTAAGGAGCGGGGCCGCCCGAGCCAGGCAGGAGGGAGGGAAGGGGTCAGCGCGGAGCGGCGGGGCGGGCGCTCGGCCCGGGGCCGGGCGAGGAGGACGGGGCCGAGGGCCGGCGGCGGCCGGCGCTCCGCGGGAGGAGCGGGGGGGCGCCCGGCCCGGCGAGCCCCGCTCCGCTCGGCGGGGGGGAGGCGAGGGGAGCCGGCTCGCCGCCGGCGGACGCGGGGCTGCGCGCTCCGCCTGACGTGGCTCCCCGGCACCTGCGGCGCGGGAGGCGCTGTCGGGGGCAGCCGTCGCCCCGACCCCCCTCTAAGATGGCTCCGCGGCCCTGGCGTCGGCCTCCGGGCGGGGGGGGAGCCGCCCGGCCCTGCGGCGGCCCCCGCGGGAAGGGGCCGTTCCCCGGGGAGCGGCCGCGGCGGGGGAGCAGCCACTGCCGGCACGGGGTGCCGCCTCCCCGGCGGCCCTAACATGGCTGCCCGCGCCTCGGCCCCGGGGAGCCGGGGCGGGTAGGGCCTGCCGGCACCCCCCGGCCCCTTCCCCCGGCGTCCTCCCGAGCAGCCCCCGGGGGACGCGGGGCTGTAGGGTCCGGGGCAGCCGGGGAGGGGAGCGCGGCCTGGCCGGGCCTGGCTGCGCCGGGCCCGGCTCGGGGCAGGTGGCTGCTGGGGAGCTGCCGGCGGGACGTGCCCTGCCCGCCAGGCCTCAGTCAGCCCCCGGCCCCGCCGCCCCCCCGAGTCCCCGAGCATTGGAAACGCCTGTGTGGGGCTTATTTTCTAAACACACTCTTATTCTTATTTCTTTTTTTTTTTTTTTTTAAAAAAGACAAGCGTGCGGGGCAGGGACCGCTTCTTGTAAGCGGTTACAAAGTGAGCTGCGAAACTTGAACCCAATTTTATTCCAAGTATCTCTGTAGCGTGATTAAAACGTTAATATGTGTAAATAGTTCTGCTGGTAAAACTGTCAGGAAAAATTGTAACCTTCGGTGTCATACTTTATAGAACAAGGGAAACAAAAACATAAAACCCTTCAATTTAGCAAAATGTGTAGATTTTAGGATTTTGTTGTTATTATTTTAAGCTAAAAATGCCATGTGACAACACTTCATAGCAGAGGAGTTGCTTAAATATACTTTGCAAACGAGTCCCAACTTTAGGAAAGTGTGTCTCGGATGAATGCGACTTGGCAGGTCTGCACAGATCTTTTAACACATGACTGTGTGATGATTGGAGTAGCAGACTGGAGGAAAGAAACCATTTGAGGTGCAAATGCATGCACTTTTTTTTTTAAGAAGCAGGGGAAAGAGTTCGAAGCTTACTTTACGGTAGGATTTTCTGGTTGACGAGAAGTGGGTGCGCATTACTGTGATTCAGAGTTTAGCCCAATAGTCAGGTAAAGATGAGTAGCAGATTTTAGTGTGGCTTGTAACAATGGTTTGGCAGAATTAAATAGAGCTATTTTATTGGACTCTATTAACCTGGTTAACCTTAAATCTTAACCATGACAGGGTTTTCATGTAAAGAGCCTCCATACAAAGTACAATACTGAATTTTAATTGGAGCTTTCAAGACCTAATATAGAGTGTATTCTTCTTGCTTCATCTTTTCTTTTTTTTTCCTTTTCTTCTTGGAAGTCCAGGTGTAGTAAAATACATTGGAAGAATACTTTCTGACATAAGTTTAAATGCTATGAATCCAGATCGCATAAATCAATTAAAGGCAGGATTTTTTTTAATACAGTGCTGGGTTTTTTTGGTTTTATATGCCTACTGCATATAAAAAGGTGATGATCATTCTCAGTAGTGCAATACCTTGGTCTTGACAAACTTTATGAATAGTTTCCCAGTCTAATTATTAGCTGGCCGGTCAACAGCAGTGGTAAAACCCAGGAAGGAAACCCACTGTCCAGCTCAAGGTATTGGTGCTTTACAAATACGGTACAAAATTCCTCCCTCCACTGATAAATGCACAATTTGAATTCTCATGCAGTAGTATCGTTACAACTACTGCCAATTTGTTGCATTTGGAGTAGTGCAGTGAAGCTCCGTGAAGGCAAGAACAGCACATAGTGGATTGGTCTTGTCCCACAGAGTTTAGCCTGAATGAGGGAAGGCGTTTGGCACGAGTCATTAATATGATACCAGCAAACATCTCCTGAATTTCAGTCTTTTGGGATTTGCCACGAGTTACAAACACCTGTTAATTAACCCTTGCGGATCTCCCTGCTGCGTTAGGGTCAGTACCAAGCGCGACTGGTACTGTTGTGGAAGTCATGCCCGTAGCTTGCAAAGTGCCTGTGTTACAGCTGAAACTTGTCACTTTTGCTGCTAAGTCACTTAGACTCTAATGTAAAAGTTATACAACTTCCTTAATGTTGTTTTAAAACTAAAATATAGACATATTTTAAAGACCTGTTTGGCTGGAGGCCCATTTTAGAGTGGCCGGTAAAAGTAATAAACTATCCTCAAACATTTCTGCTCAATAAAATTTGAGRATATGAAAACAAAAAGTTCCTGGTTTAGCTTTTTATAAATGTTTTCTACACTCTGTGACTGCAGTGTTTGAAGTTGCCCATGGCTCAAAGAAGAGCAACATGCCTTGAGCATTTTGGGCCTCTGACCCAATCTACAGCGTGGACTTCTGTTATTTTCTGTTTTGATCGGAGCAGTGAAGGTTTATGGTCTCTGACCAATATCCTGCACTGGTGAAAATTTCTAGATAGATGCTTTTGTCATCGAAACAGCACTTTACCAGTGTATGTTACTTTCACTGAGGGCTCCTGGAATAAACTGCTTGGGCGAAAACTGAATGGCTCCTGTAAGCTGTGATCACACCAAGCGCTTCCTGATGTAGAGAAGACCAGTAGTTTTAGAAGCATTTGCTGTATTTAAATTCCTTACTGTTTGTGTGGCCAGCTGGAATCTAACTTATAAAAAAGAMATAAAATATATATACTGCATTGTTTGGCATCACAAGATCAGAATATGTTTATACAATGCAGTCCTATATAGTGCAGATTGGGAGAGCCATTGAGATAAGGCATTTCTCATACAGCTGTTGATGAGCAAATATTTAATGTGGAATATTCTCTTACATTAGCTCTTTCAGTTGCAAAGAGGAAGTCTTATCCAAAGATCTTACCTGGTTAAATAATTGAGTTAAAGAACTGTTGTTTCTATATAAATTGGGTCCTAAACTATGTGCTCAGAAGAAACATATATAACATATATACATTCCTGTGTGAACAGAATTGTATTCTGTTGTAAGGAAATACACTGAAAATATATTTTAAAGTTTGATTTTTTTTTTTAAAGTGATATTGGTATAAATAACAGGACCTTAATGTTGACTGCTCTGTTTGAGGGCTTCTGTGTACTACTGCTTGAGACATAAGCCATTGTGTAGTGGGAGCGGTAACAAAACCAAGGCAAATGATTTGCTAAGTTGAACAGAGTCAGTATCTGATTGTCTGGGACTAGTTGTATAACATATTAATACTGCTAATTTAAAAAAAATATACAAAAGTGGGGAACAAACTCTAAGTATCTTTGCAAGGCTGTTAGGAACCCATGCAGCAGGCATTTTAGAAATACATTGGCTACCATGGGTTTTTTTCCATTTGTATGTGAGAAACATTCTCTACCAAGTAAAGCAGGAAAATCATCTTAATCTTTGGTGGCAGAGTTGTTAACGAGGGGTTCTAGAGAGCCTGCCTGCCCCCAGCCATCAGTAAGCGGTGCAGTTAGCAGTGGTGAAGCAGTGCCTTAGTGCTGTATGGACACATATCCCAGTGTGAATTTCACTTCTGAATAGATATATATCAAAGTATGTCTGTCTTAGATGTACACCTTAGCTAGCCATATTGCTGCATGTCAGATGTGAAAGTAAAAATAAATGTGTGAAGCGCCAGGCAGAGTATGAAATCTAAATCTGAAAACCATGTCTCCAAACAGTCTATTATCCTAAATCCTGGACCCCATATATATGTATATATGGGAGCGTATATATATGTTTTATTTTTGATCCACAGTATTTCCTGTAGGCAAGAAATCAAAGATCTTTTCAAGTTATAAATGACAATAAGTTGGGAAGCCAGTACTTCAGATTGTGAGTATTTTGGGTATGAGTAGCTCTTTGATGTCCAAATGAGAACCGGAGGAATGTCTGAAATTAACAATGAAATTTGTAAAATTAACGATGAAATGCAGAACTTGGAGGAAAGCAGGCAAGGCCAGGCATTAAGTGTGGTTTGTTTTTTTTCTTCCCCCCCTGAATAATTATTTGTTAGGGTTAAGACACAGAAAGAACACAAACAGATGAGACACATAAATCCCAAAGTGAGTGAGTGCTGTATAAGCAACTTTGATTTAGATATTTGCGTGTGTGTAGATTTACATATAATCAAACATATGTGCGAAATTTAATACATATGTGGTTAGCAGAAGTTTTCTCGTTGACACTTCAGAGGCAACTGGATTTAATATCATCTTCATACCTTAATTTTGCTGAATTGTTGTAGTTTCACTAAATTGTTGAAAAAAAATTAATATTAGGTTGACAAAAAAACCCCAGGAATTTAATCAGTTTTGCATCTGAAAACGTCTTTATGTATTGTGTTTATACAGCAGTGTGACCAGTGTGGTTTCACATGCTGTTTTCCAGTTTTGTTCCAAGATTATTTTTGGGCAGTCAGATGCCATGTTTGTGCAACAGGTTGTCAATGTTAGTGATGCTCGATGGTACAAGTATTATATTCCCATAAATACTGTGGGAATGTTTTGCTTTTAGAGGTACAACAGTGGTCCTTAAAAAGGTTACTTTGGCCATGCCTCTGGCAACGGAAAACTCGTGGTGATCGTGGTCTTGATGAATAAAATACCATCCAGAGTGCAGGATTTCTTTCATAGTCGTTATTAGAAGCTGTCACTGGGGAGAAAAAAACAACAAAAAAACCCAAACCAACCCACACCCCTTAAGTTCATGCCTAGGTAGTTGGATTCAGATTTAATATGATGCAGTCTTTTATTCCTTCTGTGGGATGGAAGATTTACTGAATTGATGTTCCATGATGGGCATTACTCACCCTGGCAGAATTCAGTGGTCAAGTGTGTTGGAATGAAGGATGAAGACCTCGCTGTTGCCATTTGGTATTTTTCTCAATCTGGAAAGACAAAGAGAAGCTTCTCCTTCAGAGAACTGAGATTTTTGGTTTGTCCTCTTAAGGCCTAATAAAACCTAGGTAATAGAAACAGAACTGTTTTAAAGCCATTATATGGAAGAACTTCCAGCATATCGCAAAGCTTTGTGCATATGCGCAAGAGTAAATGTATGTGAATGCTGAAAAATCAGAATGGAGAGATTAAATAAAGCAGCGATGATATGTGACAGTAGTGGCAGAATATTTGGGAGAAAGAACAGTGAAGATAGCTCTGTTTCTAGGATTAGCTCTTAGAAAAATATCATCTTCCTGTTCTTTCCAGCCAGATTGGTTTGGAGGAAAAAAAAAAGCCCGAGAGTTGCGCATTAATGACATTATTTTGGATTATTTGATAATGCAGATCTTGATTCTGTTTTCATAGGGGTTTATTTACTGAGTGACACCTTTGTAAATCAAATAGGAATAAAGTCCATGTTGCTTTGTGAAAATAAGGTATTTTCTTGCCTGGTGCATATAATTAAACAAGTGCTTTCTCAGAAGCACCATAATTTCCATCATTTAAAAATTAAAATCTTCTAATTGAAGTACAGATCCTCATCTGATGCTCAGTGTCATATTTCCTATATAATCTTTCTGACTTGATATTTACTTTAGATACAAATATTCCAGAAAACAAAAATTCAACAAGTAGTTGGACATATTGCATCTTTTATACTCTGATTGTTTTCAAGGCTTACACAGGGGATATGCTGTAGGATGACTTTGCAGAATAAGTAATCTGGCAGTATTCTGTGAAATTCTGTGTTTTGTGACTTCCCAGTTGAAAGTTTTGCCATTTACCTTGTCTGTCTACTGGACTGCAGTTTAATATAGTAGACTTCTGGGTATAACTTTGTGTGGTTTGAGATGAATTCAAGTTCTCCAAATAAACAATAACATCTTCTTGTTGGCTTTAGAAAATAATTTCGTGTCCTGATCTTGCTTTAAGAAAACTTTAACAAGAAATATATGCTTTTGTTATCATTAAGTCAGTTTTCTTTTTGGTTGTGATTTAAATGTAAAGGCAGGATTTATGGAAATGACTGTAGGGTGGTGCTGGGCTAATCAGTCATTATTTCTGGCAAGGCGTAAAAAAATTGGTTGTTCTTGTGCCTAAAACTAATAGCGTGCTTTGTATTTAATCTGTAGGTCTTTTGTAAAACAAATGGTTGTGCTGATAAGTGCAAAATATACACATTTAAAGTTTTTATAATATTATTGGGCATGCTGTTCCAAGGAGTCATTTAGTTTTTTCGTTGATAGTTAAATTTGCTAAGGTAGGCTCTCTCTCCCTGGAAAAATGTATATTTATATATCTTTAAAAACCAGTATATTTCTTCAAAGGAATAGTAGTAGCTGAGCTGGAACTTGCAGTAGCAATTTTGGAATTGAATATGGCTTCTCTTCTAGTGTCTATTCAAGGATTTAATAAAAACCACTACAGTATTTTATAAAGGTACTAATACCTATTACAAGTTTTTGCAAAGAGTTTTAGGATTATCTGTGTGATGTGTTCACCATTGGGCTGAGTGATGTCTCTTATGGGTTTGGTTTTTTTTTTTTTTGGCCTTGTTGAGATGAATTGCCAGTAATTGGTATTTCACCCAGAAGTGACCCAGGTGACTTAAGAAATTCCACCACCTTCAGCAGCCCCGTGCATGTGGAATGTCTTTCTTAATCAGGCTTAAGAGAGGGGTGCATTCAGCACAGTAATGATTGAAAACCTGCCTTCCAAAAAAAAAAAAAAGCAGCAGGGGCATGTGACATGAATGCTCCTCCATGCCTTTGCTGTCTCATTGTCAGACCACAGCTTATGCCGCTCTTAGACATCCTTAAGGACCACAGGACATTGCTAAAGCAGAAAGCTACTTTGCATGTTCCTCTTTATGAATCCGTTTCATGATTAAACTTCTAAAAGTCACAACCCCCAACATGCAACTGTGGTTTCATGGTAGCTGTGACATTATTTTACTATTCATGCTGTGAATTTCTTCTATAGTAAAATGAATATTATTGGCCTTTTTAAGTTGGTTGTCAGTGGAGAATAGGGAAGCTGCACTTACAGCATCCGTATGCAATCTTGGCGACAAGTAGGACCCTCTGGAAAGCTGTTACTGTTGGGGCAGAACTAATCATTCCATGTGAAATTATATAAGGAGAATTAGCTCTGACTCTACCTCATTTCCTTTCATACTGCTGTGAAGATAAGCTTAGAAACATCAAACCTTCCCTCCTTATTTCTCTAAGTACTTTATTAAATAGTTCTTTTTATTAAGGCGTATTTATTGTAGGTGCTAGAAACAAAAATAACTACCTGTATTTCTAGGTACTAATCGGATGTGCATCCTTGCCCAGTTTGCCAGCTTTGATTTCCTTCTCTGAACTGGATTCCCGGGATCGGTTGCCGTTGCCTTCTCTGTACTTTGACTTTATTTCCCCGGTGGATCATTCAGAGTACTTCATATTTAAGGTAGCATGCTTGATGTGATAGAAAATTGTCAATCACAGACTGCCTTGGCTATTTAGAAAAAAGAGATATCAAAAGCCTGCTTGGAGCTCTAAGGAGCAGTCAAGTCACCTGCTGATGTGCCTGGCAGGAGCCTAAACTCGTACAGCCTTTAAGTTTAGAAAAGAAAACACAGATCTCTGGAGGTCATCCGCTTTATGCTAAGGCCCTGTACTATATGTGTGAGCATATAGTGTTCATCGTAAAGCCAGATAGATATGTGTAGATGGTTTCTGACATGTTCATCTTACCAGGTCTTAAAAACAATCAGTGAAGATTTGTGTAACCCCTCCATAACCTAATCTGTTGTTTAACTATCCCTAGAGGGAGCATATTTCCTCTAATACTATTCCAGTTTTTTTCCTAACCCTTTAAGCTTCTTGTTGTGTGTGGGGTTTTTTTTTGTTTGTTTTCCCCCCCCCCCCCCTCCCCTGCAGTGGGTATTGCAGTAGTGGGACATGAGCATCATTTTTGTAACTGCTGTTAACCTATTTGAAGCCTGTACCCTCTTTCTTTACTCATCTTTTTTTCTGTACTCAGCAAGCCCGTTTTCCTTTAACTTTCCCTGATTGCTTAGGTTTTCTTCTGAGCTTTTCTCAGTTTCCTACACCTCTGTATCCACACCTGAACATAATGTACAACCTTAGTCAGTATCAGTGATGAATAAAATAAATCTTGCCATCTTTAGCATATGATGCTCCTGTTAATAGAAATTTGAATTAGTTTTTCACTTTTTGCATTCAATTCAGTATTAAACCCCCAGTTTCAGTTCTGCTGTTAACCACTTAGTCCTACTTTTTTCAATTCTAACTCTGCTTCCCAGAATGTTTGCAGCCCTTCTGAGGTAACTACCAAATTTTGCAAGTATGTTGTTCATCATCCAAGTAATAAATGAAAACATTAAATAATCCTGCATTGAAAATGCTGTCTGCATTATGATGCGAGGGCCAAGAGGAAAAAGCTTATTATGGTTGGAGTCCTGCAACCTGTACCTTGATGCAGACCTGACCTTTGGAGTCGCAGAATGGCTGGGTTGTGCTCTGACCCCTTCGTTGTCTTTGGGGCCATTTGCTGGTCTTGCTTGGGTATGTGTTGTACTGGGGAACAAATTAAGTCAAACATCTTGTAGCTATAGGTGTTTAGGGAGGGAATCTTTAGTGAGATAAAAGAAAAAAAACTTGGAGAACGTTTACATGGATCTGCACACCTGGGTCGGTGGTGGTTCAGTTCCTTGGAGTGGTGTGTAAAAATCACCTGTAACTAATTGGATAAATATACATGTGCATGCTTCTGTGTCTGAGTAACTTGAGATGCATGCATACACAAATGGTCATTCTTCATGGCTGCTAGATCAACACTTTAAAAAAAAAAAAAATCTTTGATCAAACAGATCTCATTATTTGAAGTAAGTGTTATTTTGTGAATCATGTAGACAAGGGAGGAGGGGAAGAAAGGGTATCTCTACTTCAAAACCTTTTCTTTCACGCTATTTGCTTGGAACATAATCTGCAGGCATTTTTCTTTTATGTTAGTATTGTAGTATACCTGATGTGATCAGAAACGCTTTATCTTATCCTCTGCACTGACGTTTCCAAAAATGAAGCAACTCAGAGATGCTGCTAGAGAGTCGGAAAGGAGCAAGGACCGTGGCTTACAGTTAAGGCAGATGTGATCGCAACATCTGTGCCTAGGAAAGCTGCAGTCTGATCTGCCTTCTGTCTTCAGGATTTCTGGGATTCCAGAAGCAGAAGTGGTGCAGATAAGACATGTCCTTTGAGGTTTTGAAATGCTTCTGCTTAGATTGTAAAGCTCTTCCTTATTAGGCCCACAGGAAGCACATCTCCTATAGCGCAGCCAAATTGGTATCATTATTAAATACTACTTCTCAGATGCTCCAGTGGTAACTCTTCTCTATGGTGGTGTTATTTGGGAAGAAGAGGCTCTGTGGTTGCCTCTGTGTATTGACTAGCTGAGTGTGTGGCCTCAACACGTAACTGGGCATGGTACTTTCTGACTTGGAAGCTGTGATGGGATCCAAAGAACAGTTTATAGAGGGTTTTTCACCTTTTTCCTTAAATTGAACTCTCCAGTGCTAAAACTTGGGACTTCTAACTTGGAATCTTCATTAGAACACAATCTAGAAAAACAGGAAGAAAAACTCCAAAGCCTTGCCATCAGACAAATTAAAATTCATTTTCTTTAGTGATTCTCCCCTTTGCCAACTGTTCTTGCAAAATTGGTCTTTGCCCTTGGTTTATTCTCAGTACAGCAACTGCATTGGTTTGTGTGGCATAAAATTCTGCATGTTCCTCTCCGAGTTATTAAGAAAACTCTACCCTTTTCCATCATCTCTGAGCGGCAGTCATATGTCTACTTTCTGATCTCAGGGCTCTCCTGCTTATATTGGGGCTCCCCGCTTGCTGTGCTTCGCCTCTGCTGTTGCATCCTGCTCTTGAAGGCTGTGCAAGGTGAGATGTGCTTGCTTTTCTTTCCCCTTTCAGGAGAGCTCCTCTGGCCCGTCGTGCAGCCTGTGGGAAGAGGCAAGCCGGTGGTCTTCCTCTGCTCCAGCTATAGCCTTTTTGAAAGGACTTCACTTAACACAGTGCACGGTAGGCAAAACAGGTATGCTCTGTGGGAGTTCAACAGAAAACGCATACTTCGGAAATGGAAAGATATACTGCTATAAGTTCACGAATACCTTCTGCAGAAGAAACAGCCTGTAAGTAATACATTAAAAGAGGAACTGGATGAAACATGAAGACAACTTCCAAATGAGAAAAGCAGGTGGTTTGCATTATTTCCTTCATGCTTAGTTTTTATGTTGGTGTCATCGTAACAATACATGACAAATGAATATGCTTTTCTCTCAGTGATGTTTAAAATTTGATTACCTGAATATTTATGTTGTTCAGTACTTAGAAATATTTGAAGAGTTTTATTCTTCACTGGATTGTATATAAAGTAATTTTGGAAGTTGAACAGTACATTTCATTGCAGACTATACTAAAACAAGTTCTTAATTGTTTGGATGTATTAATATTACATTTAAAAATACAAACTTTGAAAATGTAGTTATTAAATTCTGTTCAGGATGTGAACTCTATATTCTGTTTTCTAGCATTAATTACACCAGTTTGAAAGTCTCAGTTTCATTTAAATGTAGGGCTTTTTATTTGTATGTAGCTGTTGAAATAAATTGCCAGTACAAGAAAACATTCTACTAATAAACGAGAGATGCCTGGAGTTGGCTCTACTAACAGACAATTTAATTCATCCATCATCAGGGATGATGTTTCTTAGCAACACAAAGTATTTTCACCCGGGGCGCTTTCGCGAACTTTCACATTTTTCTTCAAATACAGCCTTGGTAGTATTTTATATGACCTGAAGTTCGTCCATCTGTCCTGAAGCTCCCAATACTTTTCCATTCCCTCCAATGATCAAATGATCTGATATACGTTTTTTCAGCTTAATAATACACAAGTTGACTAGAGAATCATTTCGCATGTCAGATTTTCCAAAGGGTTGTGGGAAATTATTTGTTGCTCTGTATAGCAAAGCTAAAAGTTATTGAAAATGTGTTACAGTTTCATAATAAAACAGATACGAAAAATATTGGCTTGGGAGCTAACTAAATGCTTTCTGATAGCCATAGCCTCAAGGGGGATACTTGGATCATTTGTAATAAAGGGATATCTTTGATATCTTTTGGTGAATTGACTAGTATTCTGTTTAGATCATAATTTATGAAAAAACTGGCTTGATACACAATGTTACTTTATCACATTGCTTGGGTGTAAGAATTGCCTTAATGTATGGCCAGGATTTTCAATGTTTATTCTTCTAATGTGGTCTATGAAATCAGAAGAAGCTGTTGATACATTAAGACTCCACCTTTATTTCTTGCATTCCATTTTTTTAACATGTATGAAGCTGATTTGATCAGCGTAGTTACAGCCCAGAGTTGCTGGGAAGATTTGGCTTGCTTAAGAAACCCTTCAGGTATAGAACAAGTGTTATTCAGTACTGAGAACAAACATCTTCCCAATGCAATATATTATTTTGCTTTGAGAAATAATATATTTTTTGAATTTTTGGTAGACTGCTCTGAAAACTTCTGTAATTCTGTTATGTGAATAGTGACTAAGCCTCTGCTTATATCTTGCTTTGAGAGGAAAAGTTTTAGTGGTTATAGGATGAAAGCTTCTTTATCAGCAGTGCGTAGTGATAAGTGTTTGAAACGTGTTGTGATGAGTTAACTATTACTCAGCTTATTTCACAAAGATGGTGTACAGAAGCCATTTTAAACAGTGGGAAAACAAATTACAGAAATACTGGTTTGATTCTTCCTTGTAGTTCAAAAAAAATCCTGTGTTGCAGCTCATGTCATCTTGGCTTTATTTTATTGAGTTTTCATATACACATGTAAAGTCTTTGTACATATTGATATATGCAAAAAATGAATTGGAAGAATTAGTGGGATGCTGCTATATAAAGGTTTTGTTGATGGTGTTTTAGACTGTATGTGGTGTTAATGCACGAGGGAGTATTTAGGGAGTCCTGAGAGATGCCAGCGAAGTCCATGCTCGCTTTGTCATTTAACTGGATGCTTTTCTGTAAGGATGGCATCTCGTAAGTGAACTTGCAAGTAATTCCTGTGTGATTTCAAGCTAAATGTCTCTGGGTTTCTAGCTGGTGTTTCTAGTTCTGGGACACTTAATTGCATGTCCAAGCTTGGACATCTTGTTTAAGATCATCTTTGTTGCAGTGTAAGCATTTCATACCCTGGGATTAGTGTCTAGCATCTTGCAAGATCTCCAGATGTCTCCTAGAGTCCTTTGAAGAATCATGTAAGTTAGAAGCTTCTTCTCTTATCCCACAGCAAACAGTATCTGAAGAAAGGAGAGAAAGAAAAGCTTAGCAAAGGGCTTTGCTAGCAACAGGGGCTTTAGCCTTTAAAGTATCAAGTGTTAGGTCTTTGAAAACAGCAGCAGTCACTTGTGTCTGATGTTGCCTTACCTGTATGTTTGAGGCATGGCAGCTTGCAGAAAGGTCAGGGCTCCGTCTGCTCCCCCTCCTGCAAGACTTTGTTGCATGTGGTGACAGACTATCTACGTTTTCACCTCTGTCTTAGCATCCTGGGATCATCTGGGAAGCTCCAGAATCAGTTGTGGGCTCTCCTTGCCCCTTCAGGTGCTGTATAGAAAATTTATTGCTTGTAGGACTAGGCAGTGTTCGCAGTTGTGATGGCTCCTCTAGGTAGTTGCACAGTCAGATGTCATGGACGTTTGCTGAAGGCTGGTGTTTACACTGCAATAAAATAATGTACCTATGGTCACGTTGTAGACCTGTATTTGCATCTCAGCATATGGTATTTTGTTCTGTAACACTGTGTGTAAAGACTGCCTTTAAAGCTGGTAATATATTTTTCAGAAAGTAAAATTTAAAAGATTTTTTTTAATATTGAAATCTCTTCATAATTGAGACTTTATTTTTCCAACTGTAAAACCAGTGTCTAAATTTATAGAACTTATGAATGCTGCCACAGGCAAGTATACACAACCTGTTTAATAAGAAACCAAACCTCCCAAATACTCTCTGGAAATTAGTCTAAAATTCCTGTTTCTAACTTGTTCAAGACACTGGATCTTAAAACCGTTTAGCACACATTGGCAATATCCAGTCTCAGGTATAAAGAACAATTTAATTTTGGGGGGAAGGCTTTGTTTGGGGTAGAGAAATGAAGAATTCCATAGGATTCACAAGCAAAATACAGCTCTCTGCTGTGAAGTACTGAAAGCGATGCTGGTGGAGATGCATCAGTCTGAGACAGAGAAGAGGAGGGAGGGCTTCTGATAATTTCCCTTACTTGGGCACTTTTTTTATATAGCAGAATGGTTACTTTGGATAGGCAAATAATAAGAAGACATCACCTGAGTGCTGTGCTAAAGACAACAGTCATTACCAAATGTTACTTTTAAACCACAGCCTCTCCAGCCTGACTGAAGCAGCTGCTGTGGTCCTTCTTTTACCCCTGCTCCCTTTTTTTCGGCTGGGGCTTCTGCCCATATTCTATGCAATTTCCTGTGGTTAGGTATAAAGATATGAAGAATTGATGAAAATTATCTTTTTGAAGGTAGTAAAAGGTCTGGAATAAGTCTAATAAACAGATAGGGATAACTTGTAACGAGGAACACACAGGAATGTCAGAACTGTTGTAAATTTTCAGAAACTACTTTTCATCTTCATCCATCCATGATTCAAATAAAGAACGTTCACTTTATGGCCTGCAGCACAATACAAGTTGTACTTTGCTAGCTTTTGGTTAAAGCGATGAACATATTATTTGAATTTTGGGAAAGACAACTTGAAAACTTACTATATTTAGGATTTAGTCTTGAAGTTATAAGAATGACTAGTGTTTTTTGCTGTTGTTGCATCTTTTAATGTTCGTGTGCAAAGAATGACGTGATCAGAGTTGTCACTGGGAACATCTAGTTTTTCATGCAAAGTATTTTGGGGCAGCTCTTATTTGGAAGAATATGGGATGGAATATAAAAGAACTAGTCTAAGAAATTACCATTTATGTTAAAAGATCACAAATTATAATTGTTTGGATGCTATTTCTGCAGTTAGTCTCTGCAAAAATGGAAAAGGTGAGTGCAAACTGGTAAGGCTAAAGCATTTCTCAAGGTGGTAGTTTGGCTTTGGGGTTCTCATCATTTAACATAGCTGTGTCCTTTCAGAGACTCACAAACGATTTTATTCTAATTAGGACTTGGACACATTTATGAACGAGAAGTCAAATGTCTTCCTGTATGCATAGTCTTTCTGTTACGTGTGGTGTTTGCATGTAACTCATACTATGAGAGAGTTTGCATGAAAGCAAATGGATGCGGTTCCATTCAGTCTGTCTCTAGTACACAAAGCTAATTTGTGTTGTCAAGAAAAATCATAAATTCTCTACATTACTGAGCTTTATTTCCAGCCAAGGAGTAGTACATGAAAGTGTTATGGGATCTTTAATTGCTATATTTTTTTAAGTCTCCATTTTGAGTGTGTCTATCTCTCTGGCCCTGACTCATTGGAAGATCTAGGGAGATGTGCTCTTCCAAGCGGGTCATTCTGCTGAGCAGGTTATGGGGAATGATGGATGTGGGAGAGGTTGAATCTCAGATGTTAGTGATGCTGTTTTGACACAGTAGTGTACTGCGTTATCAAGGAGGAGGACCTACTTCTGATGAGGTCCTTCCGTTGTACCTCCGTGGTGTGGAATGAAAGCCTGTCTGACATAAATCTTTTCTGGTGTTTCAGGCCTTAACTGGTAGTCCCTGAGATCAGAAGAGTAACTGAGTCCTTCAATCCCAGGCATCCAAGAGATGTGGCGAGAAAACACCCTTCACAACTTACTGTCACAAGTTTTTAAGATAAAATTTAGAGTGGTAGCAGTCATCCTCTACGGCTGCCTACCGATAATGTGGTTTTGTTCTTGCCCTCCTGGCTGTAGCTGTGTCTCTCTTTTCCAAGCGTTGCATTGCATATAATGTTAGGGGGTCAAAATTTTTATATTTTCAGCTTGCTAGTCAGCCTTCAATCCCAACTTCCCTCCCCCAAGCTTTTAATACCCTAAGAACCACTTTTCCACATACACTTTTATGAAACCTGATTACAGTTTTTCATAACCTCTGCTTTCATCAGTTGACTGTCTTCAGCCAGGGAAGTCAGGCTTTGATTCAGTGATATCTTTGTACTAACAAAATACGAGGACACTTATTTCCATGTTAACGTGCTTTCCGAACTCTGGAATTTTCCTGTCTGTACTCTTTAATAATATTGTGATGCTTGTGTCCCCTACCCCCTGGATATCTTTCTCTAGAAACTCCTCATATTGTCCTTTATTTTCAGAGTTGGCAGGTATTATGTCCTATTCAAAGGAAGCAATTTTATTCTTAACACAGTCTTAAAATGTAAAAACAAAACATTGAGCTGTTTGCCACAAATTTTACTTAAATGGGTTTTGATGGAGGGAAAAAAATTGACTATCTTCAGATCATTCAGGAATTTAAGTAAAAATACTATGCTTTGTTAACTTTTGGAAGCTCTATGTAAACTTTTAAAGCCTGTTGGTTTTTTAGGTGTGATTTTTTTTGTGTGTGTTTTTGTTGTGTGTTTTGTGTTTTGTTTTGTTTGTTTTTATTTGCAGGGGCTTCTGTAGACTATGGGATTTACAAACCTGGCTTGCTTTTACAGTGCCTGGCGGTGTAGCATCAGGTAGCGTAATGTGACTTGACTGGTCTGATTCAAGATGACTGCAACCCACACCTCTTCTCTTTCCCACAAATAATGTATTTTTTTTATCCATCAGTATTGCTATTTTGTAATGAGGACTGATTATAACTAATCAGTCCTTTTCTATACATAAGGTATGTTTGAAGTAAGGGTGATGTGGTAGGCTGTTGCCTAGGTCGGTGTAGACAGAACCCTAGAGTAAACACTTTTTTAGAGCTTTGCATGGAAACTGCATAGGCTTAGATGCTGCAATATGAGTGAAACTGCATAGGCTTAGATGCTGCAATATGAGGTTTTGGTCTAGATTCTATATTCTAGAAGAGAATTAATGGTCTTGAGAAGACTCTCTCTCAATGGGACAGCTAGCATAACTGTGGTGTGTGGTAAAAATAAATGACACTTACCAGTTAGGCAGCTGGCACTTCATACCTATGTTTTCCCATCTATGCTGTGTGGTTTAGTGTTTTTTTTTGTGGTGGGATTTTTTTTTTTTTTTTTGCATTCAGGGCAGGCTACAGCAAAGCTTGTTTGAGTTGCAGTTTGTCTCATGAGCATGATACTTTGAGAATAAGAACAACAACTGAGCATTGGGTGGCTTCTTTCTGATTCAATAAGCAAGCCTTCCATTATAAATTAGTTTTAGAAACAAGTTATTGGGGGGKGTGTGTGTATATGTATATACAAATATATATAAAAAAGTATATTCAGAGCATCCTGAAATGGTACAATGGAATCCCAGTTGTACAAACAAAAAGCAAGAATCTAAGTAGTTCTGTATTCAGTGTTAATGATCTGTATTTCATATGAAAGGTTGACCTTTGCGGGGCCTTTTCTTCTGAAGTAAAGAATAGGCTGATCTGTTTCTCCCACAGCTGGAAAGGCAGGGGGAGATTTGGTTGATCTTATTTTTTTCAGCAAGACTATCACAGGGAATGATAGGGCCAGTTGCTGAGATTGCAAAGGACTGTGCAGCCCCAGGCATCTTTAACTATGTGCGAAGACTGATTCTGTTTAATGCAAAAAGAAAAAAAGCCTAAGTTTAGACCAAACACTGATTCAGGTCAGGAAAAATGGGATCCTTCCCACTGACTTAAAATGGATATGCAAGACTTTTGTATGATGGTTCATATAAATCAAAGTGAACGGGCATTAGATTACACATTCATCATTATGATTATCACTTGAACTGCTTAGCATGTGTAACCTGGTAAGCATTTGCCAGTATTGTATTTAACTATAAAGACAATATTATAACATTATATTCTGAATTTTATTTAATTTATTGTGGTGGTCTACAGCTCTACAGCTTGAAGAGTTTGAGACAGATAGCTGATCAAGAGCATGCATATTCTGCATAGGGAATCTGGGTGGGGGTGGGGTGTTTTGCATCTGGTGATCTAGTTACCCATATGTAAAGCATGCTTTTTATGGCAATAGGAGTCTATTTAAAATTCTATTTTTAATCCAATATAAATCTATTTAAAATATGTTACGATAGATATTTAAATGCTTTCTTGTGGACAAAAACATTCTGCCCACCCAATTGTGTAGCTTCAGCTTAAGCCAGTTTTCTGTTTCCAGCCTCTTAATTGTTCTGTAATCTATGGAGTACAAAGAATTAAATGTGTCTAGTCTTAAATGTCTGGTTAATCTCATTATGCTCAGGGGATGGTTTACAGTTTGGGTCTTGGGATGTGGGGCTGGGACTTCGGCCTGTTCGGTTGTTTTAAAGGTTGAATGCTGTAGAGCCTGTTTGTCTCTGCTAACAAGACCTTGCCAAAGAAAGCCTCAAGAACATTTTGTAGCATCCAAATGAGAGACTGAGGCATTGTCTTTAAGCATTTAAAATAATTTTAAGATCCATTGAAGGGATATGTTTGGTCAGTTGGGCAGCGGTCGCTCTTTAGAAAGATCTAGAGAAATCTGATAATTTGAGGTATGGTCAAGGGTTCAGTAGAGTTGCTGCAGAAAATGCGAAGGATTGGGAAGAGGTTGAAAACACTGTGTATTGTTTGTGGACCAGCCCTCTTCCCTTTGCCTATTGTAGCCCCTGAATGGGTGAAAAGATCTGAGAGTATGTGTATGTGGAGAGAACGTATGGACTGTGGCACAACACGAGTGTACGTTCATATGTGAGCTTGATGTCTGGCGGGATGGCGATTTTCCCTGGGGAGAAATGACGTTATTGTTAGCGGCCCTTGTGAGAAGGGGCTGCAGATCTGTCCGGGTCGCAAGTGAAGTACCCCACCTGAAAGAGTGATGTTGGGATATACAGTCAAATAGATCTCGCTTCATTTTACCAGCCTTTATGCATAAGTAGTTCTAGGAAGGCCTGGTAAATATGGAATTACTGTTTTTGTTCCATCTGTGTTTTAAATTAGATCAGTCACTAGGTTTGTTATCAGATTCTAATGCATCTTATACAGCTATTCCTGCTGCTTGTAGTCCTCTGCTCTCCCTGCTTTTGCATTACTGTGGACTCTGGTTCTGCACTTGATTAAAGTCAATAAAAATCTCCATTGGAGCTTCTGTTAGTGTTGAAAGTCTCTGATCACTTACGGTATTTTTTTGGCACATGAGCTTAGGAAAGCTGATCCTAAATGTGACTGTGATTCTTGAGGGGGGGAAAAAATCCACATATTTTCATTGTTAGTGGAAACTGTAAATGGGAACCTCAAAGAGGAACACGGAGGGCCATCCTCCATAGGTTGTCCACAGTGTATTTGGTCAAGAAAAACAGTTTAAGGAATGTGACATGTGGTTCTTGATGCAGAAAAAAGCTTCTGTATGCCTAATACATTGGAAGACACTTGTTCAAGAGCACATCTTCCTTGTGCAAAATTTGCCCCTGTAGTAGTATTAAGGTCAGTATCCACATAGGTTATATCATACATACTGAATGTGRTGCCCGAGATCAGCTTTGGCTTGTAAATGCAACTTTAAGGAATATTTTGTCCGGTCCTGTTAAAAAGCATCTATACAAGTTGTTTGTTTAGAAACTTATTTACTCCTGGTCTTCCTGGACTTGTCTTCAGTTCCTGATTAAAAAATAACAGTTGCAAATGAAACATTGTGTCCTGCTTAACAAGTAAAGTTTGTGGAAATAATCCTTATGTGCATACATATACTTACTGACCGATTCTCTTTTACCTTAAAATTAATACCAATTCACTTAAATGTTTTCTGTTATGGATGTTTAGGCAGACTTTTCTATTCTTTACTAAACCTTGGTGTGAAAAAATGTGTTGTCAATTTTGTGAGAATAATGACTATGTTGTCTTGTTAATTGAGGAGTATTAGAGTGAGTCTGTGATTCAGGGAGGAATTGTCAAAATGCTGTCTCATAAAAAAAAAAAAATCAAAGAAACTCAGCTTCTGGATCAAGTGGGCAAGTTCACGTGTCCCTGTAGTTCTTTGAACGTCCTGGCTTGAATCTTTACTACCAAAAAGGTCTTTGCACTTCATCATGTGTTGGCATGTTCACTGAGAATCAGCATTCCTCTTCTGTATTATTTCTTGATAGCTTTTTCATTAATCCTTCAAAAGTACTGCTTAATGGAGTCAGAATAAAAATAATGCATTTTCAGAAAGTCTTCCGGAGTGTTATGTTTGCTTTCCGCGTTTCACTTAAGCATTAATCAATTAACTGATTTTGATTCTAGTCACTTCTCAGGTTAGATCTCAGCGATACGTGGATGGATAATATACTCTGTAAACTAGGTGTGAAACGGTTGGAGAAACGCACAAGCTGGGGCTGTGCAGAGCCAAGTCAGTTTGGCCTGGCTTTATTTTAACTTGCGTACGCTACCTTGTGAATGCAGGGCAGCCTGGCAAGGCTAACGCCGAGCTGCAGCTAATCGGCTGTCCTGGGTCTAAATTGGTCCTGTAGAAGACGGCTCAGACGTTCGTCTTCTACCTGTACTTTTGTATCCATTTTGTTGCTTGAGTTGTCTGTCGTCAGGGCTATCCTGTTCCTGCCGCTTTAGGTGATGAAGGCTTGGTCTCTTCGCTGCTCGTGTTGTGGCACAGCTTTGCGACGCTAAGCCTCATTTGATGAATCTTACTCTTGCGGGTTTTGCAAGTGGAAGAATCTTTAGCTCAGTGCTATAGTTTGTGAGGAGGTGGTAATTGTTCTGGGGCCGGTTGGAGGCTCGCACCGAGGCTCACACCCAAAGGAGCATCACGAGGAGGTGAGCACCCCAGCGAGCAGCAAACTCCTATGGCTTCTACCCGCCCCATTGCCCAGCAGCCAGATTCATTGCACAGCACCTAGTTGTTCATTGGGGTGAAAGGAGAAGGGAAGTGGGTTATTTGGGAAGCCACTTCTCATCTTGAGCATTTCTTTAAACAGTTTAACTCTTGGTGCTACTGCTTTCAAATTTATACATTCAGCTCAGTTTTGCTATCAGCTGTAATTTTCTTGATGCCTTAATAAAGGTTTTGGGGGGATTACTTAAGTATTGCTTGGCTGTCCTGGAATGAAGGTTGTTTCAATGCTTAAACTTCTAAAATTATCAGTTTGTAGTAGTGAGCCACAGGCCATCGAGTGCCACAATTTTGCTTATAAATAGGACCAGAGAGTATTTCAGCAAAAACTTGTTACTGATTACCTTTAAGGATTCTGTCTAAAAGTTAAAGCTTACGGTTTGTGATATTACATAGATAATGAAGAAGACTTAACTGGTGTTTCTTGTGTGATATTATTTCAAAATTTGATTGTTACAGGTATATTATGATAGGCAGCGTTGCAACTCGGAATGACTGTTCCCTGGAAGCGAAGGTCTGCTGAAGATGTTCAGTATAATCTGTGGTGCAACTGAGCTGGATGTAATTAACTTTATTGAAAGAAATCTGCTTATCTCTTATGGGAACAATGGAAAAAGAGAGCAAGTCATCAGGAGTAAAGGTGCAGCTGCCTCCACTCTTCTGGTAAAGAATCCTCAACTCCTGAAAACCCAGTCTCGGCAGATGGTAGATGCCAAGGATGGAGAGCTGGGGCTCATGTAAGCCCTAGCATTCGGCAACCTGCAAGTTGTGCTCAAGCTGCGAGTTCTACAGGGTTTCTAATGCTCTGTTTGAGGGTGAGGTTGCTGTTATTTTTTTCTTTAAATTTTATGAGCATTTTATATAATGATGTTCCTGTCATGCTTTTGGCCATGAATCAGCAAAGCATTTATGTGCATGCTTTAATTGAAGCGTGGAGTTGTCTCGCTGTGCAAATGTTGAAGTCAGTGAGACTATTAATTAAAATTAAGTATCTGCATAAGTGCTTTTTCTAAAAATAAGTTGCTTCATAACAGCTTTGGGCCATATTTAAGGAGGAGGGGTTTATTTTTTTCAAACTTTGAAAATAGGTATATAATTCTCTCTCAATTGTATGATGATAAAACGTAGGAGCAATACCAGAGGGCAGAATGTTCATGGGATGGCGTGTGAACTTTCTGCCCTGTAAGATGTCACCTAAGCTGCTATTTATTTATTTATTTTTAAATAGAGAATAAAGGTATTATGGCTTTCGTATTGYGCAGAGGGTGGTGTCAAGGAAAACTTCAGGAAAAATTACTGCTTAAGCTACCCCCGTAGTGGAAGAACACAAGTTATAGTCATAGGAAACAGTCAGTTCATCGTCTTTCTTACCTAGTGCCTGGTTACAACTCTGTTTTTCTTCCATCGAGTAAAACCTTGCATCGTTTAGTTAAAGTCTGCTGCTCAGTGTGAGATGGCTTAGCTAGTTGTGGTGTGTGTCATTTATGTTTTCTGTCTGCAGTCGAAGGCATTATAAGTATTTCAAGGGAATACTGTGGTTTTTTCCCCTCTACGTATTAGTCAATTTACTATACACACTTACTGTACAATTTACTTTACAAAATTATCTGGATTATTAATTCTTACGGCACCTTGGTGAAATAGTGTATTCCTATCTCCTAAGTCTAGCTCTTTACCAGACTCACTTTATCGTGCTAGCCTGTTACCTTTTTTCAGATCTATTTCAAAAATAGACTTCTTTTTACAAGCCCCAGTATTCCCCACCTGCAGCAAACCAATAAATTAAGAGAGGAGGGAAGAAATCACTGGAAACACAGAAGAGAGGAATGTGTATCAAGCTGCTTGTACTGACAGATTTCTGATTGCACCTCTGCTGTCTCTTCTTGCAATGCTGATTTTTAAGATCTTTCAGACATGCCTTTTTACAGGTATGTATATAAAGCACTGACCACACTTCTTATGCAGGAAATGATAAGAGATGTTACTGCACGTTGATGGGAGCTGGGAAGAAGCAGCGTTTGCCTGAGGTCGTACAGGTACTTGAAGTCAGATGCAGAATTAGAGCGCAGGTGTTTTCTGACCAGAAGATGATACTTCTGAGGTGTTTCAGCGTGATGTGTGTTGATATCCCCGAGCTGTTGGCTTTTTACTACTGCTGCAGTTCTTGGTCTCTATCATTATCATTTATCACTTATTCTTTTATTAGTAATAGAAACTGAGACTCACGCTTGCATGTGAATGCAGTTCAGATCCTTGCTGAAAATCACATGGTTCTTTCTAAAAATTGGGCTTGGAAGATTCCTATGTTAAGTCATTAATTAATATTGTGGGGGGAGGGAGTTGCATTTGTTTAGCGTTGGTGCTAAAAGTTTCTGTAAGGCATTGTCAAGTGAACACAAAGAAAAATTTATATTGTTTGGGGGAAAAATACTAATGTTGCCATCTTGACTACGAGCATGTCAGTTGCTCTTTATTGCTTTTTAAATTTGATTTCATTGTAGTGTGGCGAGCTTTTCAATAAACATAGTGGTTTCATTTATATAACACTAGAATTATTGTTAATGCACAGTTTCATACTGCGAATTACGTATGTAATATTGTGTCCAGTGGGATCCTGTATCACAAAATTTGCATAGTTATAGTGCTAGTGACATCGTATCTCATACAAAGAACCTAGGGACCTGATACAATATCAGTAAAACTGTCTCATAGGTATGATTCAAACAGTTTTATTAGCAACATATGGGGTATGAAGGAGCCACAGAGGGTAGTTTTGAGTGTAAGGGTGCTGGCCTATCTTTTTCAGCCTGTAATTATATCAGTCCTCTTCTATGGCATTATTTGTTGCTGCTCTGGGATTGCTGAAAAATAACTACTAATATGGTGACACAAAGGATCAGAATAAATTATAATTGTTGACTTTACAAGAAATTCATTGGCAAAAAGGCTTACTATCCTAAGCTCGGGTGTCATTTCTGGTTCAGCTTCGGAGCTAAGCCACATACACAAAATGGTATCTTTTTGAAAGTCTTAGGGTTTTCTGGCAACCTTATCCTCTTGTATTGGATGCTTTTGCGATCTGACAGATATGAAGAAGAAACTTCTTTTGGCTGCGTTTTAGTTTTTAGTCTTAAGCTAGGAGAGTGCATTTTGTTTAATTGATACTAGGATATTGAACTCTTGTACCCCAAATGGAACACGTTGTAATTAGTCATCTTCAAATAAAGAGTTCATCATTTAAATGTTTTGACATTAAAAACTAGTGAAAATGTAACTAGAAGGTTACAGTAGTGCTCCATTTAGTTGTACTTCTTAAAATCATGATATATATAAAAAAAAATAACTTATACATGTTGCAAAAATGGTAGAAGTTTGGGGGTTTAATGTTTCTGCTAACTGGCTACTGAAGAGCCACGGTGTATACATAGCTATTAGAGAAAAGTACTATTTGACTACTTCCTGATAACTTTTTAAAATGCTTGTGTTTTTAAAAACACCAGGCTGAGCAATGTCTCTTTGCAGAACAGCCTGTGTGGGGGTTAGGACAGTTACATAGACTTGACTCAAAATTACTTCTGAATTCTTTTATTCCGCATTGAGGTTCAGCACAGGAAAAACTAGAGTCTGGGGGACAGAACTGGTGAAGATTAGCGGGAGATCTGCGAGGATGGGTCATCTGGGCAGATGTGCGTCTGCAGCGCTGGGACCTCTGTGCTGCTTCACTGATGTGGAAGCATCTTTTAATCCATTTTTCTCTATGCTACTTCCATTGTTTCAGTGTAGATCCATACTACACTTGTAGAAATTTGATCTGGAAGGGATCCTGGGAATTGTTCATCTTGTATTCAGGTAGGATGAAATTTGTCTGAACCATTCCTGACTTAAATATACTTAAAAAATAGTTAGTAAGATTCTGTGAACTTTGCAGGGAATGTAATTTGGAATTTAATTGCTAAACTTCTTTCTTAGGGTTCAAGCTCTCAATCAAAAGTGGCACTTCAGTTGAAGATCTGTTAAAATTCTAGTATTTGCTTGCAACACCTACCAGAGCTCCATGTTACCTGCTAAGATTTCCAGGTGTATACTCTGCAAGCCATCGATAAAAATACTGAAGTGTACTAGACTGAGGGCAGATTCCTGCCTGTTTCCAGTGTTCTGCCGTTCTCATAGCAAACTATCGGTACTTACTCCCACAGTGCAGTTTTGCATCCTGTGATGTTCCTGCATCTTAGCAGTACAACCTAGATCATATTTCCTCTTTTTTTATTTTCTAAAATGTTGTGTGAAAAAACCTCACTGAAGTCAAGAGCCATTTCTTGTCAAAGGGGAAAATTAAGATTAGTTTGTGACTTCCCCCCCCCCCGACAAATCTTGCCTGGCCAGTCCTCTAGGTGTGTACAAATAGATTGTTTAACCGCTTGTTTTGGTAACCTGTTGTTATGGAAGTAAGGATTACTTGTCTGTAATTCTCATTTCTCCATTTCCTTTTCTTCTGAAGTAAGTTTTGTTTGTGCTAGCACTTCATGTCTTTGGGAGCTTTTCTGACTTCCATGAGCTTTCGAAGATAATTGCAGGTGATTCAGGAGCTATTTCAACTAGTTCCCTTAGTATTCAATAGTAAAAGACCTCAGACTTTGCCAGTTTGAATTTATGTTTTGAAAAATATCCTCTCATCCTATTTCTACCCTATCTCGTCAAAAGCTTCGACTGGAAACTCTTGGACAAATTCATTGCTGTTGAGAATATTAAGTTCTTCTGTGAAGACTGAAGTGAAAAAGCATTAAACCTTGTCATTTTGAGAAATAAGTAGAAACATGTAATCTAACTTGCAGTTGAGAAGTGGACAGATATCAGCTTTTAGGTGCATAAACATCACAATCTTCTGATCTCTGTATCTAATGCAGCTAGTCCTCTGGCTCTAAGGCAACCATCTACAGGGCGAAATGGTCGTTTTCAGTGTGTCCCATAAAAACAGTCAGCTTTTTCGTTTAGACATCATTAAGCATAAACTTGTACTGGTTTAATGTGTKTTTTGCCTTTTTAATGTAATTTTGCTTTTTGCACACTTTGTTATARTGTTTTCACCTTTCCCATATCATTTTTTGTTTGGAGTAGAAAGCTCACACCCACTTTGCTAAAGATGGTAAAGGAGTGATTTCTGAAATTAACTATTAAATAAAAAAAATTATATAAACAGATCTGGACGTCACATCGTAGGGACTTGAGAACTGTCTCAGGAACCTCTAGAACCACTCATGTTAATTGTTGCCTATCTTGTAAATGTGTTTATTTCAAAGTACTGGAAGACTTCCAAGAAGTTTCTATACTTAAAAGGGCAAAAAGGATGTCGGAGGGATTTCAGCCCAGGACAAAACAAAGTAAAGGTTAACTTGGACTTCTGTCAGTGAAGGCTTAAAAGCTCAAAAAAAAAAAAAAAAAAAAATTAATGCCGGTCACTATGGTTTTGTGATAGAAGGCTTTGTGAGACAAAGCTGATGTGTTTCTTTTTTTTAATAGGATTGTGTGACTGGCCTATATTGCTATGTTAAATTAATTTCTTTTAAAGCATTAAATCATTGCAACACAGTATTTTGATATAAAAACTTGGATTATATGTAGCTGAGACACAGAAAAGATTAAAAATATCGTGTTGCTTAAAGTGTAACTTCTAATGGGCTGCGAAAGACCTACATCTAGTGGGTCTCCAACATGTTCGTGGCCTAGTTACACTTAATCAGCAGTTTTTTTTGGAGATGAATTTTTGCTGCTATATTTTTCAGATGATGCGAAGAATAGTGGAGAAATATATCCACAGTTAGCCGTGTAGTTCAGTCATCAAAATACAGTAAAACTGTAGTTGGTACAGAAAACTCAGGTTGGGAAACCCTGTTTTGAGGATAGGGCATGATACAAGGAGAGGCAGGGAGAGCTGGGGCAGTTTAGCCTCGAGATGAGTAGGCTCRGGGGCACAAACTGAAATACAGGAAATTCCATTTAAACACAGGAAGAAGTTTTTTCACTGTGAGTGGTCAAACACTGGAATAAGTTGCCCAGAGAGGCTGTGGAGTCTCCATCTGTGGAGATACTCAGAACTYGACGTGATCCTGGGGAATCTGCTCTGGTTGACCCTGGTTTGAGCAGAGGGTTTGGACTAGTCGATCTCTGGAGGTCCCGTCCAACCTCATCCATCCCCTGATACTGTGATTCAGGGGAGGACTTGGAGATGTGATTATCTGCGGTGATTATAATGCCATCGCAAAAGGGCTAGTGCAGTCTTTGCATATACGAAAGAGACCGTGAAGTAGATAAATGCGTAAGATCTTGACATTAACTTTCACAGCACTGCAAGACTGCCATTAGTATATTGTCTTGAATTCCGGTGGAGAGGGGTATTTTCCTGACATAGTTAGAATGGTAATGATGGCCATCTACTGTAGAGAGGACCTTTAATGGCAGGTCAGGTTGATAGGGTCTTGGGGGAGAGAAGGCAAGGCTCACCTGGCTCCTCCACTATAGGATTTAATAAAGTGTGAAGTAAACAAACCTACCTACTCTTGATGATCAATGGGCATAGGTGRTTGTGGACTCTCCTGTCTTTTATGTTTAGCTCAACTGTAGTCTTTTTTTGCAGACATTACTGGAAGAAGTATTTGGGATAAATGCTAGTATTAGGAAAATATTTGGGATAAATATTTGGGTGAGGTAGTATTTGGATGAAGCTGCTTAGCCTAAAACAGTTAGGAAGTTACACCAGATGAGCTCATATCTCTTTTTCTTGTTTCCCCCCCCCAAAAAATCTATTCAGATTTAAGAATGCTATTACAACTGGGAAARTTGCACTTTATCATCTCTCCATTGGATTGAAGCGGATAGAACGGATGGGAAAAAGTACTGTTCACCACTGAGATCCATAGACAAGATTCCCAAACTGCTTTGTTGAAGACATCTAAAGCAGCACAGCCTGGTATTTTACTGCTCCCAGTTTTGGATGCAGGTAATAATACTTCTGATAAATATGATGTGTTTCTTAGATGAAAAAGTTAAAGTGTGTAGTTCCCTATTTGACAGGCAGAAAACACACGATGCAGGAGTTGAGAGGCTTATGGCCAATAATTCAATGTAGCGTCGGGGTCCTGGGCTTCCTGCTCTTGCGGTATGTTGTCTCTCCCTGTGTCCATGCAGAGTGTTATCAATTCCAGAGCAAACTCATTAGTTCAGCTTTATCCTACACTTTGTGGGATAATACTCTTAATAATTAAGTTTGTGAAGGTGCTACCTTTCAGAAGATCGTTGATGGATCAAGTTAAACTGCTTATCTCTGTGTGATGCTTGTTTGAGCCGGCAGCAAGGACTACAATAAGGACTTCAGTGTGTGCAGTCTGGGGACTACCTTTCTTCATCTGTCTTGGTTGTGTGGTGGGACTAACTGGCCCTGTAAAGAAAAGGAGACTTGAGCTGGGCACAAAAGGCCATCAATGGGTACAGAGTTCTTAGTGTTTAGTAGATGTCTACTAATGATTTTTCCTGTGCCTGCCCCTAAAATGATGATAGAGTTCACACCGTGCTTCTAGTGTTTGGTAAGTCTGACAAGGTTACAGGTTTTGGGAATCAAAGGAATTTTTCCTTCAAGGCAAGATTAGCAACATGCTTGCTGACTTTTTTTTCTCCTTTTCAATCGAAACCTGGATTCACGTGGTTGCAACAGAGGTGGGAAGTGTTAAGATCATGAATGAGGTATGTCTGTTAACAATTGCGCTGTACTTGTAATTCAAGTAGACCGGCTTCATATGGCTGTACGCGAGTGACAGACCTGAGAGATGGGTGGGCTCTACAGCAAAATAGTAAGAGATGACCAAAAATGTTTGGCTGTTCAGATATGTATTCCCTATTTACTACCCAACCTTTACTACCCCAAACAATCAAAATAGGTGGCATTCCACTGTTCAAATTAATGGTAGTCAACAGTGAATTGAGACTGTATTTTATACTTTTGGTGGGGAAAATTAGTTTTCTTCACACTGAGAATTAATAAATTTGGTTGTATCTTCAAGTGTAAAAGACATTTATTTGTGCATTATAAAAAAAAATGAAAATCTGATCACTTTTTTGTGAATTTTGCATGTAGTGAATGTATCAGTCAGTATTTTAAGGGAAGGCTTCCCTCTCAATGTCTCTACACATTTAAACCAGCTGGGTTTGCCTCTCTTTAGGGAAGGCTTCGTGCTTCTCTGCACGTAAAACTGCTCTGAGCCTGGTCTGTTTAAGGAAACGAGCCGGTGTGACACAGTGTATGTCAGTGTCGTTCCTTCTTCTTTCCCCTGTCTTTTCCAATAACTTCGGAACTCACCAGGCAACTTGTACGAAATTTGACAGAAGAGTGACAAGCTTAAAGGTTTTAAGCTCCTGTGTGTTAAATTAAAATACGTGGTCAAGTAATGAAAAGACAGTATTACGGGCTGCAGCGAGGGAAGGGCTGCAGTGTAAGCTCTTAGGAGACAGCAGAAAATTCAAGTCTGTCTTAGATTGTGTTGCTTATATTGACACATATTTCTTCTAGTGTCCTAATTGATTTGTATATTCGACTCAGGCATCAGAACTGTGCTAGCAGTGTACTTTTATGTCGTAGTAGCATTATCTGGAGGTCTCCATAGCATGGAGATGGTTCGAACTTTTACAGTCTGGTTATTCTGATTAAGTTTTTATTGGCTTGTTTGATGCTTGTGACACTCCTTTTCCTCCCTCATCTTGCCATTGCCTTACAGTAGTTATTTTTGTTCTTTGCATCTAGGTTTTTCAGGGAATTTTTATTTTTAAACTGTAGAAAGTGTCTTGTTAAGAAGCTCTTTTTCAGCTGCTTTTTATTGTAAAGATGTGGGCTTTTCCCTGTCATTCTTCACTYGATCTCTTTAATAATAAAAAAGGAATATTATAAAACAAAACTATCAGTTGAGTATCAGGASTCTTCAGGGAGTAAGTAAACTGTGTAAGAACAACTTTTTTTTGTATTTTAAAATTTTGTRGGGTGCAGTCAATTAATGGTATGTCGTTCTCAATGTAAGGTAGGAAAGACTTGCCTAATTTGGTTGTTTTCCGTGGCAGCTAGTGAGATAGCAAAGCCAAATAAGAAAAAGTTTTTCACAAAGYAGAGTTTTGGAAAGCCTAGTTCTTGAGTAGTGCGCTTTCCTTTAAGTATTGCCAAAGAGTGGAAATGCTGAAGAAAAGCTTTCGTGTACTACAGTATCTGCAATTTGTAGGTGGTATTACTGTCCACGATGGGTGGAGAAGGTATTACGCCCATAGCTTGGGCACGTAGGTGCATCTCTTCCAGGCAGATGATAGGCATGAAATTGAGGAAAGGGGTCAAAGACATAAATCATAACTTATTACAGGAAATAACAGACTTTTGGTTATTCACATGAAATCAGATGCGAAGGACTACGTATGTTTAAGTTACGAATTCATTTATGGTTAATGTTTTAATTATTTGTCTGTGTCCTAAATTCTGCCATGTTTCAAATTTAATTAAATTTGAGATACAGGAGTAAACAACAAACTCCAGGCCCTTCCCTTCTTCCACAAATCACTTACCACCACCACGATGCTTTCTCAATGGGGGATTTTGCCAGACACTAAAGAACTGTAATGCCTCTGAGGCTGCTTCTTGCACAGCCGAGCAGGGCCCAAAGTAGCCTCGTGAGTTGGGCAGAGATGAAAGTCACATAAACTTAAAGTAGTGTTGTCTTCTGGTGTGTATCAGCAGGTGGGAGAGGACAGGTAGCACAGCCCTTGTTCAGAGCTGGGGAGAAACAGTCTCACGTAGGAAGAACAGCATCTCTCTTGCCTCTGATGCAATCCCCAAGTTGAGTGAACTTGATGGGGGGGAAGAAATGCTAGTTCACACAAGTATTACATGTTGTGTATTTTTTACCATAAACTGTAAAAATTGTGTATCTCATGAAGACAGAACTACAATTGACATTATACAGGATAAGATTTTCAAAAGCTTTTAAGCGTCTTTGCTGAAATGCCATTTTCAGAAACAATTTAGACATTTAGGTACCCAGGTCTCATTGTAAATTCATGAGATTTTCAGCTTCTCCTTTTGAAAATGTGGCTCCAAGTTACTTAGGTATTTTTTCTAAAATACTTTAATCATGCTTAACCTCATATGGTGTAGAGCACAGGGGAGGGACATGCACTGAAATACAACTAGCATGTGCAGAGCAATAGCGAGTCCAAGGGCAGATGGGTGTTTATTGGGGTGAGTGGAGATTAGATGGAGACCACCAGTTCCACTCTCACAGGTGACCAACTTCCAGTTTCTCATTTATTTGCATCAGGTGTATACTGGGTAGGTAAGCACAACCTGTCCATCTGTAACTCRTTTCAAGCTTCAGTGTGCAGTTAAGTGGCTCCATAAATGTTAGTGATTTCCACATGTAGACTTTGATATGCAAGTGTTGTTGTTAAGTGTAAAAGAAAATTCAGGGTGCGTCTCAGCTGTTGGCTCCTTTGCTGCACTGTGGTGCTAGTAAAAATGCAAGACAGCATGCAGGTTGCAGAATTATAAAGGTGACAATTGTGTTCTTGGCTATGCGGGTCTAGAAGGACAAATGCCTCCAAGGACTGTCCTCTCCTGTGGACTTCTCTCAACTACCTCTCTCGTACGCAGTTTGCAGGTACAGGGGCAAGCCCTTCCCACTGCACTTCCTGAGTGTTCAGCTTGTCCCTTGTCCCCTCCGGAAAAATGGTGGGATGAAACCGGAGTGCTGATGACCAGCTGGATTGTGCACTGTATCCGATGCATTTTTATTGTTTGAAGGCAATTCCTTCTGACTTCATGCATTTTTCTTGTGTGGTCATTTGTCCTTTTCACAAAGGCCATGCAACTATGTTTTAAATTGAATGCATGTCATTTTTAACAAGGCCACTTTTCACAAGTAAAAGCCTAATGGAAGCCTAGCTGATGAAGTAAGAATTTTTTGAAGTTATTGGAGGCTTACAAATGATAAAGCTTAATTTAAACCCAGGAAAAACTCCRAAGTCTTCCATTGTTCTCTTAGGGCATTATTGCTAGAAGCTTTTTTTTTTTCTGAATTGTGGAAATGTAGCACTTTAAAATCTGAGGAATATGTCTTAGTGCAAAGCAAAACAACATCCTGTGTTCAAATGGTAGCAGCAATGAGTACAGACAGTTTTRAATCATGTGGTTGCTGCCGTGAAGGTACTTCAGAGACTGAAACTAGAACCCCTTCTAGCGCTTCCATCTGCATACCTGTAATTCACATCATCTTTAGAAAGGACTTTACCACACGCTTGCAAAGTGCGGATCGAAAGCGTGCGTATCAAATGTCATGCTGCACTTTGGTCTGGAAGTGGCTGAAGCGTGGGGGAAGATTGCTGTATTTTTTCAGAGAGGTGTAGCATGGGCTTTTCCCATGCAGAAGAAAAGGCAAGTGTAGAACTTGAGTTGGTGCATTGTATATACTCATACATGTTTATRCATAGGCTGATATGTTCTTTTTCTGTGTGTGTTTTTTTTTCTTTTTTTCTTCCCTGACAACTTGAATTTGAATATTATTTACTGGAAATTTCACAGGATTCTGGTAAACAGTTAATAATTATTTTTAGGTGATTTCCAGTATGTAATCTTATCAACTTACTGTTTCRGCATACTCTGTAACAGTGTTGTCTTGTGTGGGTTTTTTTTTTTTTTTAATGAGGCAAACCAGGGGTAGTTACTCAGATGTTTGCTAGGAAACAGCAGCTGCATAGGTGCTGGCTAGAACCTGCAAGTCTGAGCCAACATGCTTGGTAGGACCCTGGTGTAGCCAGAATAGCTTTTGCAGAAGTAAATCTTAAAATACCGATTTTTTCTGTCTTGTTTTGTACTTTGTTGTTTGTTTGTGGATTTTTTTGTTGTTGTTTTTGGTTTTTAATTTTTTCATGAATAATATGTTCATATAGCAGGGCAATTCTAAGCATGTCTTAGATGTGTATAGGGGCACAGTTACACACAATTTAAAAATCTCACTTAGGATGGGCTCAAAGTGTTCCAAATATGGACTTTATATATATTTTTTTTATATATATATACACACACACATCCCTTCACTTAAGGGATATTTAACTTTTACTGGCTTAGAGACCCCGTAACAGATAGAGGTGCAGATCTGTAGGAAGCAATATTCTCACTGAGATCAGGGTGAGGCTTGTTTTGCTCTTCTGTTCATGAAGCAGCAGCTGAAAATGAAAGCCTACAACTTAGAACAGTGGCTTGGTTTCTTACAGCAAATATCCAGATTTTAATGAGGTCAAAGGATTCACTAGGTAGCTTTCCAGGTACCATGTACTTGCCTGAATCACTGAATAACCCATCAATATAGTTTATTTAAGTGATGAGAGTGAAAAACTGAAGTAGTGTCATTCTTGAGGGTGGACATATATGGCCTGTGCAGAACTCTTGATCCTGGCTAACCTGGGGCATAAAAGTTTTGAAATAAAAACCTGGATTTGCAGTGTGATAGCTTTGAAACATTGAACGAGCTTGCTAGGCCAACTGGTTCATCTCAGCTTAGAATGGAAACTAAAACCCCTCCCTGCACCTAGGACGGAAGCCTAAAGAGGAAATAATGACTTAAAATGTGCTTTTATCTTCTGTACTGAAAGAAGATAAACGGCTTTTTAAAAGATTTTATGCAGAAGAGCTGCATTTTGTGTCATGTTATAATTTTTTTGGCAATTTAATTATAGTCTTAAAAATGCATAAGTGACTACAGTTCTAAAAGCATTTGGCAAAGCTAATTGTGTGTTTTGTGGTCAGCAAAAACTTGCTGGTTGGTGTTGCATTTTTTATTCTGTGTAAGGCTATCGGCAGCTAAAAGAGTTATGTATTTCTATATCTTATGTGAAACTGTAATGAAAATGAAGTTATCATTGTAAAGCTTTCAATTTTGACAGTAGGAATGGCCCTTCGATCTCTGAAGGCTGCTGGATTCTCCATACAAGTTGAAACCAAAAATGTTTTATGGCACAAGGTGAATTGCTGGGATGCAAACATAAATTTTAGAAAGAAAAAGAAAAAAAATTGAGTGAGTGCTTGCATCCTTGAGTTTCTTGAATTGCTGCAGGAAAGAAAAGCCATATGGTATTTTGGTAACTTCTAATGCATTGGAAGAATATAGACTACAGGTGATTTGGACCAAATCCTGCAGACATCCTGTGTGCAGGAATATGACCTAATTTTAGTAGAATAAGACTTTGTTCAGCTTGCATTGTTCAGAATGCTGAAGAATTTTACCTAAACTA
Organism: Phoebastria nigripes; assembly: GCA_035582835.1. NCBI lineage: Eukaryota > Metazoa > Chordata > Aves > Procellariiformes > Diomedeidae > Phoebastria > Phoebastria nigripes. The sequence goes on from JAYKAV010003177.1 coordinate 2,429,599, forward strand.
CCAGATTAAGTATTTCTATGTATTTAGTCATTGCGGAGGGAGAGCAGAGTCCAAGACCATGGGCCCAAACCACAATCTTTTAATTTTCTTTTTTGAATAGAAGAGCAGCATGGAGGGAGAAGAGTATTTTCGTGTTCCTTCTCTGAAGATGAAAACAAAGGAGACGGACATCCTTTTACTTTTTCAGTCAAGTGTCACTCATCCTAAAGTTGTAATAATCAATTCAGAATGGCTACTTAGATTTCTTTACAAAATTGGATGAAAGAGCCTTGCAGATAAGTTAAAGACCACAAAAAAAAGCGCTCATAACTTCATAACTTTAAACTGACTTAGTTGTTTCTTTGAATTGCTTGTTTTCAGTCATGTTGCCATAGGTATCAAAGCAGCTAGCTATTATCATCTCTTTGTGAGGATTTCTGCTTTTTTATATTCACGTTTCAGCAAATCAAAGGATAGGTCTTCAGACACGAAACGGAAGGTGTGCTGTTTTAAAGATATGCTAAACATACCTATACCGAGTCGGTCTAGGTATTCTGGGTACCAGCAGCAGTGCAGATGCAGTGACACCAGATTTGCATATGGCAGCAATGTAATTACATACCATGCGTTCTTGGAAAATGTTTATCTTGGTTGCTAAAGCTTCCTTCTGACTTTGGTGTTTTATCTCTGCTAGCTAGATTAAGCTAGCTCAGATACTGCTACTCGCTACACTAACAGCTTTCTTGTGGTRTTTGAAAGGACCCTACGTGTTAGTTGCCAGCAAGTTGTAATGATACATGCTACTTGTATTGATTTACATTCAACTCTGCTTCACTTTTAATGGAGACATCCATTTTGGGTTCTTTGTAAGAGCCTACATTATTAGGTCTTTGATACCTTGGAGGAAACCTGAAGCCCTAGTCATTTTGGGAGTGGGGGAAAATCCTAATGGTTGGGTTTACTGCAATGATTGTAAACAGCTATGCATCTCCATGTAGGTAGTGTAGCAATGATTATCAGTCCATGAATTAAGAGGATATTTTGTTTCTAGACTTCATGTTACATCATGGAACAAATAGAAGAATTTCGTTAAGGCATCAAAGATAACTGCGTACGAAAGCCTTATTGCGCCACAGACCRAGAAACAGTGTTTTGGTGTAGTCTTGTGCATAACTTCATAGATGTGACTGACTAAGTTAAATGGGAGCCACTCATCTGCCTAATATTGCTGTCATTCACAAAGATCTCCCCATCACGAAGATGGAGCCGTCCTATTTATCTTCCTAGAAGCACATATAGTGAAGTCATGGAGAAACAACTTAAACGAGTGGGGCCCCCAACCCACTCGTGCATGCAGTGCTGTTGGAACCTGTACAGCTTCTTGTACCAAAAAAAAGGGTATTTTGGGGATGATTAGTATTGTTTTTACACTTGCATCTCTTAGTAATGTTTTTCATTTAGTGTCGTTTCGTTAAATAAAGGTTGAGTTTAGTCCTAACTTGAAAGGCTGGCTTTAAAGATGCATGCAGTGACTGATTTTCTTTTGAAGGGTTGAATCTATTTACAGAATCTCACTACTGTTTTTAACTGACTTCTTTGCAGTGTTTTCTTTCAACTTTCAAAATTCATTAGCTGTAAACCATGTGTAAAATGTCTTCAGTCTTTGAATTGCTGGTTTTTTTTTTTTTAGCAGCCTTGCATATCTGTGAATCTAAATTAAAAAAAAAGTCATTTAGTGAGGAAATAGTTAATAACAAAACATCATGAATAGTGTTTGAAGAGGCTGTTAGTTTTGCTCAGGAAGTTTTCATTTTCTAGAATTTGTGCTGCCTCATTATTTGTAATACTGAAACTACTCCTTACCAATCATACCAATCGCTTACATGAAGAACTGAAAGTAATGTTTACAATTCTGGGTGGAAAATACTGAGTTAGGCTTAGCGGGCCAAATTCTGCTTTGAAGTAAAAGGGTAAGAACCCAAAGTATTGCACGGAGTGATCATTTTAACAGGGTTGCAAACAGGATTCTGAATAGCTTTTTGGAATGACTAAATTTAGCAAAAAGATGCAGCGTAAGCACTTTGTGAACCAAAGTCAGGACCGAGAGTCTTCAAAGTTGATGGCTAATGCACCTCAAAACTTGATGTCAGCTAGTCAAAAATCGGGATGAAAGATTTTGGAGGCAAGTATGCACTCTGGGAGCTGTGCTGGTTGTGCTGGTGGATGGTGTTCTCTCCCCAGTCATGTCGTAGGGGCAATTTTTGCTCTCTTTTTTTCAAGGTTGGTTGACTTTTGGTGGTCACTAAWCTTCTTTTTTCTCTATCATTGTTGGGTAATTGACCTTAAGTGTCTTCTAGTTAAGTAATTATACTTTACCTACTTTAAAATTCACTCTACAGTCTCTGAATAACAGGCTAATGGTTACCTTTATTTCTAGTAGAGTCTTTTGCTGGCTGTAGCTGTGACAGCATGTTTTTACAAGTTTTAGTTGTCATTTTTCTAAAGGTTTTGGAACCTCTTGGTGTTCAATGTTTAGGGGTGAAGGAGCCTTAAGTTATTGTTGGCTCAGGCTCTGGGCCTGGGTTAGGTCGTCTTTAGGCTGTTCCATCAATATAAAGTTCACTTTAAATTAACTTCTGGCATCTAGGGATTTTTCAGCTATAGAAAAATAACACAATACTGTGTAGCAGCAGTGAGAACAAGTTGGCACAAGGAGATGCAATCGAGGTATGTAATACTTCAGCCACAGGATCGGTTCTTGGGGAGCATAATTTAGGGAAGCCATTGTAGTACTTGATTCCTTTTCCATGTAGGTTTGACTGTTGGCAGAAGTAATCCGGATGCAATACTTAATTTCATATTTTTAGTCATACATCAGGGAAAAACTATTTATCATCAAAGAGCCAATAGAAATATTTACTACTGTATTTTTAACTACAATGTATTCTATGCACTTGAGTATTAAGAATTTTTTTAGGGAAAATACCAGGCAGCTCTATGTCCTCCAACATTCCCCCACCCTGCCCCGACAGATCTGCTTTTTTAATGACATCAATGCAAAAAGACATAGCTGATAAACTGTAAGTTAATTTTGTTTTTAAATTGGTCACTAAGGTAGAAGTTGCGATAACATTGCAAAATCAAGTAGTTTCCATAAAAAGATACTGACTTGCACCTCTTTTTTGTTTTATAAAGCATCAATATTTTTGTCAAAAAACTGTCTCTATGCTAAGTAGCAAGCTAATTTGTCTTTCAGTGAACATATGAAATTACTATTTGCCAGTCACATACAGTTTTGTAACTACTGCTTCTTTCCTAGCAACGTCTTTCAGAAGTTGCAGTGTGTTCTCTTTGAATATAAAGCAGTTTGCTAACACTAGAAATGCTTCAGAGTATATCAGCAAGTTGTTACATTGAAAGACTTCAAGAGGCAATACATTAGGCAAAAAGCAGTGGCAATACCTGTAGAGCACACCATACGTGCCCTTAAGCAAAAGATAATAATTAGTTGCTTGTATTCCCATGCAAACCAGCCCAAGGGTTGATGTTTATGAATTGCAAAGATCACTGCGATACCAACTCAAGCTCCAAGCTGCTGGAGTTGTTTATGCCCATTCAATTTTTAATGTACCTATAAGATGTTTTGATGAGGGCATTTAATCCAAAGGGATTTGCATGCCATAGTCATACCTCCAGTGATTTAAACACAAAAGTAAGGGTGGTTCTTCAAAGTATTTTAAGTGCTAACTTCCACTTCAGTATTAATAATAAACAGTAAGAACATCTCTGAAAATAACTTCATGTTTTGTTGGCCGAATGCATTCAGTTGTTTCTGTCATGCTTATGGGATGATGGTCATTAAAAGTCATGAAGTATCTGCTGTTAGATAGCCTGCAGAGTGAGAAGTTACCCACAGCTTGTGGGTACCTGCTTTGCTAATTAGTTCATACCCATTCAGATCGTGTGTTTTGCACTTCAGTCAAAAGAAAATATTTGACTAGAATCGACTTTCTTTGGCAGTCTGGTACAGCGGGTGCCGGTGCTGTATTTCGTAAAACTGCAGTTGTAAGAACTATGTGATTTAAATAATAATAATTTAAATCAAATAATTTACTTAATAATTTAAATAAATCTAAATAACATTGCAAGTTTACACAAGGTAGATGTATTTTTGGTTAATTTGTACCACGTATGTTTTAGAGCACATTTGTGTAGATTCCTGACAGTTGAACCATTTTGTTGTTGGAAAAGTCTCGGTGTTTCATTGCATGTGCCTGTACTTAGGGCAAAACCGGTAAAAAATACAGCAAAAAATATGGTAAAAACCCCAGGTTTGTGCCGAGCCCCTCCATGCCAAAGGCTCACTGACTGGTGGGGATGTGGGGAGCTGGAGGGTGACCTTGTATTAGCTGAATTTGGGGGGAAGGGGGTAAAACTTTATTTTCTTTTTTAACTGGAAGATGTTAACGCAAAATCTTACTATGGAAGCTCCTTCAGTTACCAGGTTTGATTCGTGCTTAGCAAAAAAACCCAAATTTCCACTTAGGGGTGGGAGGAAACACTTAACACAATTCCTTTAGTTCATTTCAGCGAATTAAAAGAAGATATTAGGAAAAAATGAGATCATGTGAGTATATATTCCCTGAACCATATAATTTAAATCTGAGCTATCTCCACTGAATTGTAAGAGTGGGAGGAGTTTGTTAGTCACCGCAGAAGGCAAAATGTCAAAATGACTAGTTKTTACAGGGCCGAGGAGATAAGGTTAATTCCTGAGCAGCAGAACAGGTCTTTAAGAACTGTGGTAAGACTATCCCAATATAATATAGCTAATACTATTTTGGTATAATTACATTCGTTGTCATGGCACTGTTTAGGAGATTGCATCGCACCGTTGCTTGCATGGGACAGTGCTAGCGGCTTCGTGTAGGTAGGAAATGTAAAGCTGCATCATGTTTTGAATGTGGAAATTCCTCGTGTGTTTATACCTGGCTTTCTGTGACTGTAGTCAAGATAATAAGAATATACAATATTCCACTTGTGCCCAGTCCTGAGAAAGCTCACCGGAGGAACATCTTCATAAAGAAATGAGTTGTTAGTCTCCCCCACTAGCTTATGTTCTGCTGTGTAGCAGATAAGAATTTTTTTTAGATCACAGGAAATACTGTATCATGCGTTGATAGTCTCCATCACAGTTTCTCAGTAGATCTCCTCCTCTAGTAGTTTTTGAAAAGCTTTAATTGTCATCCGTTAGTGCAAAAAGAGTTAATTTCACCTTAAATGTTTCTCAAAGGAGCACGTGGACAGGAGCTTTCCTGCTGGACTTCCCTCTGCTACTTACCTGTTTCTAGTGTCTGGTTCTTTAGGTAAAATAAAGTCACCCTTGTGCTCTAAACAAATGTGCAGAATTCACGTCTTAATTTTTGGGGGGCTTCATTCCCTGTTTTCAAATATAACTACTTATTTTTTGAAAACTTGAACACAGCTAGGGCAACAGACTGGTTTAATTCTGTCAGATGCAGTCCTGATGTAACACCTTATTTCTTTAAAAAAAAAAAAAAAGGGAGAGAAAGATTTATTGATACATCATTTAATGTAGGTGCTGCTGGAAATCCCATAGTTTGCTAGTTTTTGGTTTTGTTTTTGTTTTTTTTTTTTTTTTTTTTTTAAATGAAGCATTTCTGTAGGCAGAAGTACTTCTGTTTACAGCAAAGATCATACAGGAAATTATCTGAAATATTCCAACAAAATAATTTTCTTACTAATATTATTTAATTTAGTTAAATCGGTGTTGTATAATCTCATTAACCTTTAAGCAGAAATAAAGAAAATCTACAAATGCAAAATATAAATTGCAGGAACATAGCTGATGCATTGAATGGCGTGAACAGCAGTCGTGTTTGTCATAGTTCTGCAAGAAAATGATATTTCACAGTTGTGAAACGTGAAGAAATGCACTTGGTGTAGAGTCCCGCCCAAACCCAATAAACAAGGATTTTTTTTTTTTCTTCTGCAAGAGGTGAGCAGTTGCTGCACAGTGTTACTACTTCTGTGATGGTTGATTCATCCCTTTGCTATGCAAATTTTAAGTATACAAGGATTCAGTACTTTTATTTAAGAAATATGCCTGCAGGCTGTATTGGTAGGCTTTAGGGAAATATCTGGTTTGGTGTGAAATAAATAGTTGTTAAAAGATCACATGAATTTATGTCTTAGAAGATGAAAAGTGACGCTGTGAGCGTTCTGAGAGCGCCCTCCTGTACCCGGCATGCGAGCTTGCCACTTGGTTTTTGGTTTTTCAGAGAAACCTCACCAACCTCACGGAAAATCACAGGGCTGCAGGCTGGGGTGGGGAGGAGGAGAGCAGCAACGTGTCACCTTAAAAATGCAAGAATTAGGACTTGAATTTTGGACACCCCCAGTCCCAACCTCTGTGGGTTTGACCCTTGCAGTAAATGCTCGCTGGTCCTGGTTGAGGGAGTATTTGCTTTTGCTTAAACTTCTGTCTTCAGACCATTCGAGTGCTTAGCTTTTAATGAATGGATTTAAATGTCATAATTCAGGTTTATGTGCAAGTCATAGGCATCCAAGTTTGCATATTTTGAGTGAAACAGGAGGGAAAAAAACCCTCTGAAAGCATTTGAGTGAAAGACTGCTTTGGTACTTGCAGTTGGTGTTGAAGATTTGTCTGGCTAAAGAAAACAAAATGTTTACCTAAAAGCTATTTGCTGCCTAATGTGGGACACATTTTAATACACAATTACAAAATATAATACCAGTTTAATAAAATTCAGGTTGTGAAATAGCTGTTAGGTTAAGCCCAGCCCCTTTTTATTCTGTTACTGTCAAAAATACTAATCAACTCCTCACTTCAGTATGAAAATTACTCTTGGTGCAGTTTTATTATCCTTTCTTTCTGTCATCCAGCAGCAGCATCATTCATTCTGCGGTGGTTTCTTTTCTGCTGCAGAGGAACAACATGTTTTGGAAACATTTATTTCTTTTCTATGAATAACTTTGTTTATGTAACTGTGGTAAGGACTCTTATGGCTTAATGATCTAAACTAAATAAACTAACTTGCTCATTACCTTTCAGTAGAGACACTTTAGACAACTACTACTTCTGACTTTAAAGTGTAAATCAGCCCAGAAGTTTAAATGCCTGAACTTTGTGTTTCTTGTGCACGCTCAGGTAATATCCACTGAAGTTAATAATCCTGGTGCTTGTCTACATGAGACAGTTGTTATACTGATTTAAATAGAGCTGATCGAAATAAATTGCCCCTGTGAGGTGGCAGCAGCCTTCCTCGCGTGCCTCCTTGTCTCTCTTTTTTGTACCTCCTCAAAATGTGCTCCCTCGTCTTAAACTTGTCATTTTTAATTCTGTCCTATTGTTTTCATTGAGAAGGATTAGTAAAGGTAAATCTTAGCTTTCGTAGCATTAACATTAGCTTATATCTGTCATGTTTGTCTCCTAGCTAAACTAAATACTGCTTTTTTTACACTGTCACACTTCATTTGAAAGAACTAGTCCACCTAGAACTTGGTACGGGGTTTCCAGTGAGGAAAAATCATTAACAGATGTATATTTTCAGAAGTTGGATTTTTATGCTGTTTGTCTCTCCTGATTGTCGCTGCGCACCCATCCAAACCGTGCCGAGTTTGTGCACGTGTGGGGACCTGTTTCTGGTGCTGGTGGTGTTGCTTGGTGGAGGTACGGCTGCAACCAAAGCCGTTGCTTCTCAGATAGCCTGAACGATGGCCTCGCGTGGCTGCCGGGGAACTGCCAGATAATGGCAATTAGGCATGGAAACCATTAAAACCATTTAGTTGTGGTTCTTTTGATGATACCAGTGTCAGAAGAAACAATACACTTTGTAAGGTGTTAGCAGCAGATTAAAAAAAAAAAAAAAAATATAATACCCATCAGTATTACATGGTGTAGCTTCAAGGAGAATATAGTGTGTGGGCACGTGAAGTGTGATGGGGGGGGATATGTGCCTGAATTTTATTTGATGTACCTTTTTCCCCATGAATTTGTAACTATTTTTTTTTCTTCACATTTCATCTAGAAGCAGACAAATGAAGAAGAAAATCAAATATTTTGTGGGAAGCATATGGAGGAGTCCTCCTAGGCCTGTTTTCATTATGTTTCAAAGCCCTTTGGACAGACTTCTGAAAAGCAGGATGTCTGGCAGGCTCCGGGATGGGGAAGAGCGAGGTGCCTGGCTGCTCTTCCTGGGCGTAATGGCAGCCTCCTTTGATCAGATGGAGAATTATAGTATCTAATTCTTCTACAAAAGTTCTTTTAAAGTCATAAGCTGGTCAGATACACTCCTCAACAGCTTTTATTTAAAAATAAATAAATAAAAAAAATCATTTTATTGAAATGGAAACACATCACCAAGCAACATGAAATAAACTTACCTGTGTATCCTGGCCAGTCATGACCTGCTTTACTGCATTTTTCCGTCACCAAAAAAAGGAGTATTTTCATTATTTGTAAGAGAGGAAGAGCAGAAAATGTTGTCTTACATAAAAGCTGCCTGTCTGCATCATGGACTATACGTGTGTGAGAGCTGATGCTTTCTGCTGTTGCTTTTGTTTCGTTACAGATTTTTCTTTAGCACTTACATACTCAATTCACATGCCTGCCTTCAGATTTTACCTGTTCTCACAAAGAGTACACAGATAATTGCTAAAATAGAAGTTAGCAGGAAATTTGGGGGTCTTTTGTGTTTCTGAATTTGACAAAATTGTTACACTTCACTTATATATTCTAGTTTTCTTAGGTAGTGGTTTCCTCCTGTATGTAAGTAATGGTATTGGCAGCGACAGTGCTTTGAACTGTCATTTCATACCACTTGAAGTTAATTACTAGAAAACTGGGGTTTTCTTTTTTATATTAACCGGTTTCGTATAAAGTGTATCTCTTTACTGAGGATGTCACTGTGAGGTAGGAATAACTACAGTAAACTGAAGAACAGAGCAATTGAGCCTTTGATCATGCGAAAATGTAAGCATGTGTTGAACTTTACACTTGAGCATTCCCACTGGCTGTACAGGGCTTACGCAGCCGTATTTCAAGGGTCCGTGGCTTGATAGAGATTTGAGAAGTCCTTAGCAGGCTCGACAATAAAACCCAGATATCCTATCAAGCCAGGGTGCTTTAAGTCTTTGCTGAGACTGCTTAGTAGGCACAGAATGAGGGAGATAATATATTTTTAGCTTTTAAATTCAAAGAAACCTTTCAATTAAAGGAATTCTTGATAATTTTAAATGCTCTGTTGTGCAGTGTTTGCACTGAATGATGAGGAATGGTGTGATTTTGATTTTTCTTTCGGACTGGAGAAAAACCTATCCCATTTACTTTATATTGTTGCAGTTTAAAGCATCAAATGGTATAGTTTATACTTACTGTTCTCAGTAGTTTCTCCAAAATGATAAGAAAAACAGGCCTCTTATCCTGTAGTATTGAGAGTAGGACAACAGACATATCAGCATTGATATAGCAGGAGGTTGCTTTCAAAATAATTGCAGAGGATGATCTGATTTTTGTGCTTTAACTCACTATCTGCGAAGTCATATAGATTTTTATGAGGTTTTTTCCTGCTATTGGAGGCGATGAAACACAAAACTTGAAATAGTTGTTATATGGTTTGTTTTTTTTTTTTTTTTTTTAAGTGAAAGGGAAAATAAGGGTCACAACTCAAGAAGGGAGAACTCTGTAGTGTGAAAGAACATGGGTTCATAGGATAACTCAGCTTGGAAGGGATCTTTGGAAGCCATCTAGTCCAACCTCCTGCTCGAAGTAGAGCTGGCCATGAGCCTATGATACCTATATCCAACWGAGTGTGTAATTATGGAATACTTGAGTATTACATGATCTTTTTCTGTAGTGTCTGCGTTTAACCTAGTGCAACTTTCTAGTTTACATTGAGGGATATGACTCACAAGGCTGTCATTTATATTCCTTTACATTATAAAATGTACTCTACAAAAGACTTCAGCTGATTTTTCTCAAGATTTGGATTCTGTGCAATCAGAAGTCAGGCCAGTACCTCCAAGTGTAGCAAGTATCTTCTTGGACTATGGGATTATATATAAAATACGTAAGTACTTACATTTTTCCTTAGCGCCAACAGTGCCTTCATTGTAGGCATTTTTTTCTGCAAAGATTTAGTAAATTTAATAGTTACTGTAGAATACTTACAAGTGTATCCTTTCTGCAAAGAATTGGAAGAGTTTGGTGTTTGGTTTTTTTTTTTTCTATTGGCATTTGAAAAGCAGAAAAAAGTGACTACTACAACAGAATTTTATTAATGAATGATTTACACTGGTTCCAGCTGTGACCATGTGATTAGTCCTTCACTAAGCAACAATGGGTATTTTCTTTCTGCTTTTATTTGATTTCCAAGAATGTGTCATCTGTTACATAAACTGCTGCCAGTATACCCTGTGTAAACTGGTATTTTTTTATTTCCCTGAAGCGTAAGATGAATACCCACCCATATCCTTCTGGAAATACTGTTTTAAATGAATTGGGGAATTTTATTGACTATATCTGATTCAGCATGCCAAAATCATAAAACTTAAAATATTTATTAAACGCACTAGACTGCAGGATGCCTTGTTCCCTGGTAGTGCAAAAGATAGATTATTTTCACTTTTACATTTCTATCTTAATATTTTATTACAGCAATACAATGTGTTATAGAGGTGGACAAGCCTGCAGATTGAAATGTGGATAGTCCAGATTGTTCCTTTCCCTCGACCATATGGTGTAGTTCTAAAAGCCTTTTGTACGCTGTCTGTTGCGTTAATTGTAAACTCGGTCTTTAATGTACCTTAAAAAATGAGATATATGTGAACTAAAAGCATATCCTCTGGTAAGTAAAGTTTGCTAAAATATATCTAAATTCACAGTCGTGGTCTCTTGGTAGATTTTCTTTCTGGGTGAATTTGAAAGTCTTTCACTGTTTCTTGGTAACGAATGCGAGTATGTGTGTGTGGAGGGACAGGTTTTTCCATTTCCTCCTCGGGAAGGGGGGAGATTTGAGTATATAATGAACATTTCATAATATTTTTGCTTGGCAGACAGCTCTGCCAGTGGGTGATGTGCAGGAACATCGAAGATTTCTGACAGATGGATGGTAGGACTGCTAATACACCTACACACGTTTCAGCGTCTGATGTTCCCGGTGTTTCTCTGATGCCTGAGAAGCTTGTGCTCACACTTTGGTCTGATGTTGCCTGGTGCGGGGCTTTAGAAGAGCAGAACCATGTCACACTCTGGTTTTTCATATGCCACAGAGAGGGTAATTTATTATAGTCCTCGCAAAGCAAAGCATTTATTACGGAGGCAAACTTTTTTTTGTGTAATAAAGAGTCAAATATTAATTATTAGAGAGTTTCAGAAGCGTTTTTATTTTCTGTTGTCTCACCATAAGAAGCTATTTGGGAAGGGTGACTGTTTTCAATGAAGATAGGGTTGATAGGTCTAAAGAGGAGAAAATAAATTAGTAGGAGTCTCACTGAAACTGATTTTCTGTGGGTCCCAACCTGTTTTTAAGCATTGGAGAGTGTTTGCTCGTTAGCGGCAGTTTCTGTTGTAGGCAAGGCTTACATCATTTGTGGCTTTGGAGATAAAAATTCACTAAAATTAAAAAAAAAAAATAAAGGAAAGCCAAAACATTGGGAATCAAGTGAGAAGTAAATGACAGTAGTGGAGAATGAGACCAATGTGCTGTGAGAGGCCTCTCATAATGAAACTTATCGATCTGTACTGCATATCTGAAGTTTTCAAAGGATTTCAGCTATTTCTTCTATCACTAGGTGAATGCAAAGTAATGGGTAACCTTAGGGGATATTAGAAAGGAAAAAATGCAACTTTTTTTGCCTGCARAGATTAAATAAAATAACTCTTGACCTTTGGTACGCATGCAGAAATGGAGAGAGCTTCAGCAAGTCTTCTCAAAATGGAAACAAATAGTGACTAATTGCGCATCTATTTCTTCCCATTAGATAGTATGCTCGTTGTGAAATAATGTAAATTCGTGAATTTAAACAGTATGGTGGTAACTAAACAGCAAAAAGCTGTTGGAGAACAGTAATTTTCCTTATGCTGGCTTTTCGTACTCCTAAGCATATGTGATAAAATACTTTGCTTAGTAGGTTCTTCTGAAACTTCACCTTTGTGGAATGATGAAAAAGGAATAGACTGGGTTTGTGTGCTGTGGAAGCAGATTCGGATCCTGCTCAGCTGAAGTATGGTCRGGGGGATGCTGTATACACTGACCAGTGTCTACGGTGAAACAAGCGGCATCTTACTTCCATTCTATACTTTTTTGGCTGTAGCATGAAATCAGTGGGAGCAAGAAAGTATCTGTGGGCAGAACTTTTGCTTCTTGCAATCCAAATAGTTCAGAAGCTTTGAAACGCAAGAAGCCACACGTAATGCTTCAAGAATCCAGCTGTAATTTTGAGAGCTGAAAGAGAAAACAGTGACTGAACATTTGCTGCAGCTTCCATGTGATGAGAGCAGTTCTCAAAGCCTGCGAGTTGCCACTTGCAGAGAGTATCTGAATAACACATCTACCTATTTTTACTGTACACTGGCAAATGTAGGCTCACTTCATTAGAGCAAGCAGTACAAACAAGATGTGCTAACTTGTATGGTTTTAAAAAAAAAAAAGACCTAATTTAACTTTTCATGCTGATTCCAAAATGAGAGAAATAAAAAAGTCAGAGAAAATCATACAACTTCAACAAAAATGTAACAATCTTTTTGTCAAAAACTCTTTRTTTAATCTACTTATATTTTAATAGCTGTTTCTTTAACTTGAGTGGTGTGCATGTCCACTCAGAAACAGTTACGATGCCAGCTTAGTTTGTAAAACAGTGGAGTTGGAGACTGCCACTTCTATAGACTACAGATTTGTTAGATTTGTGAAAAAACACAAAATTCTTTGGCTGATTTTGAGGACTGCAGCTTTTTCAGCTGTCCTTCGCAAAGAAGTCTCTTCACAAAGAAAAAAATAGCATTTTTAAAAATGAGGCTAGACTCTTGTGCTTCTTGGACTAATTGAAAGCATCGTTGAAGTAGCTTTACCTGTATGGGACAGTCTGGTTCATAGTGGTACAGAGAGATTCGTAGATACGCCTAAGATGTGTTCAGGGTCTCAACTTGTAGTACTCACAGAAGAGGACATGGACAGAAGGKAGGAGGAGGAGGAGTGTAGAAGACCAAAGGTTGAAACAGTTAGGCGTAGAGGTGTAGAAGAGTGTTAGTAGACTTAAAGTATTCATGAGCAAGGGCTGGAAAGGAGAGAAGAACAACAGAAGATTGAGGAGATTGGAAAGMGCATGTGGAGTAGAATTGATCCAAAAATGGATGGCTCTGTGGCAACATGTTAAAAGCTGTTCCTTTTTTCTGATGGGAAGTTGAGATATGTACCAAGCAAGTCTAATGAAAATGAAAAGAACGGGATGAAACGAGCCTTGAGTCTAACTGGGGGAAAAAAGAGTTTCAGAGGTGAAGAGGAAAACTTTGGATTTGATGTGGGTAAGATGGAGGAGGAAGAAAGAGATTGTTTGTAAAGGTGTTTGAGACAATTTGAGCAGAGAAGAATTGACAGGCAGGGAAGTGAGACCAGAGATTAGGCAAGGAAAATAAGGCGAGGGAGCCATGAAGCTTTGCTTCTGGAACAGTGAAGAAAAGGACTGTGTTGAAACTGGAGAAGTCCTAATGAGGAGTGAAGTATGACGGGGAAAGAGAAGAACATTTGAGGTTGTAGACTGAGCAGATAGGAGATGTGGTGAACATGTCCATACATAGGAAAAAGTTGGAAGTGAGGGTAGTTTGAGACAGGAGAATTTGATGCGCGTCTCATCAAGGTAGTAGTTGATGTGCTGTAAGTCTATCCTTTGTAGATTTTTATTGTGTCATTGAAAAAGTTTAAAGAAGGAAAAAAGATGATGTAGGACTAGGGTAAGTACAAGAGGAATTAATTTGAAAAGAAGGTGAAATAATTAGAAAAGAAGGTAAAAAAAAAAAAGGAAACAAAATAGAAGATATTAAGAAATGTAAATGAAAAGAGGAAATCAGGGATTCGGTCATATGAGAAACAATTCATATGGTTTCAAGAAGTGTGGATTTTCCTTTTGAAGATGGAATTTATCAGCTAACCAGATGAAGAATGATATTAGGAGGACACAAAATTTTGTCTCATTTTCAGTTTAAAAAAAAAAAAAAGAAACAATGAAAGTACAATCTGGGTAAAATATGTATTTGTATTTTCTTATAAGGACTCATGCTAATGAAAAATTAACACTTGTTCAGAACATTTTTTCACATGTGGCAAAATGGCAAGTAAATTCCTGCTGGTTTAAAAGAGAACGTGTATTGTAGTGGCTGGAAGTAGGGACATAGGAGTCACTGCTCCTTTCTTGTGCTCTTGGCTTTACTATAAAACTACCGTTGGAAAATTGTGCAAATCACAATTTTTAAATTAAGTTTTCTCATCTGTAAAGTAGAGATAACAATACCTACCTACCTCACAGGAGTGTTGTGAGGTTTAATTAACGTTTGTTAAGCTCTTCAGCATTTTTGGATGAAAGCAGATAAATGTTTGGTTAGAAGTTATATAATTATTAAGTTTATTTATCAAATTGAAGCATTTTCTTACAAAAATGCTGTAATTTGAACGTGTACATAGATCTAATGTTTTGTTTCWTCTTAAGATAGTTTAGAACTCCTTTGAATAATTCATCTACATTCCCTTTTTGCCTCCATTGTGAGATGAATTCTTTATAGTCTACCTACATATACAAAACCAGACCAAGTATTTCTCTTGTCATCAAACTCTGTGTCAAGGTTTCTGGAAGGGCTGAAGTGCTGTAGTTAGAGGTCATGGGCTTTGGAATAACAACTCAGTAGGCAACAATAATAGTAACAAATATATGAAATTCTGTGTACATATGAATATGTGTCTACAGTATAATTTAAGCAACCCAGTAATATGGTCAGGAGAAAATTCTTGAGAAAATTGTTGACAAAAGCAATCGCGTGAATTRGTGTTGAGTGATAAGAAAATCAGTGGGGGGATTAGCCTTGCTAAACCTTGTTTCTGAAGCTTTTTTCCTATTCAAATAGGAAATAGTCAAAATAACCTTTCTAGTTACAGTCAAAGGAAACGCTGTGTATATTCGCCAGCAAGTTTCTTAGAATCAACTGTGCCTGTAGATGCAAACTTTACAAATGTAGTGGTGTGTCAGCAACATCACAGGTGTCATTATAAATGTCAGCAGTATGTAAGTGGTATTTGTAAATAAGCACAAACATGTGAAATGGTCTATGTTTGTTAGTCAGCCATTACTCGCCTTCGGTTTGCCGAAGCCTAGTGCTTGGTTGAGTAGCTCATGTGAGTTGAATGTACACTAAATATCAAGTGGTGTTACACAGCTTGAAGAGAAAAAGAGCTTTAAAGAAAAAAGCAGACTTTTTTCCCTAAGTTGTTCTGTTAATGCCCAAGAAAATGCTTCCATGAGTGTTAAGAAACCAGCTGTCAATAGACTCTAGGAGAAATCATTATGGATCTCTCTTGTCCATACTCATTCAGAGCTTCAGTGGGAAGGCAGAGTGCTGCAGCTCTGAAGAGTAGCTTGAAGCAGCTTGCATGAATAYTGCCCTCTCCAAGGATATTGGCATGCAAAACAGATTTTGTTCATCTTAGTGCATTTTGAATGCACCTCACAAATGGCTCGTAACCACTTTGAAATGAACAGGCAGAGTTTGCATTAGGTTCTCTTCAGCGGAAGCTTATGCTTGATCGATGTAGATAGGTGGAAATAACTCCTCTTCTCAAAGCATTTGTTTGGTACTACTTAGTTTGGGTACTCTGTCTGCATTGTTTTCCACTGTATATGTTTGCTGGAGGCAATTTAACCTGTGCAAGCACAGCAACAAACTGTTGTCCTTCTGAACATCCAACTCTTCCCCACCCCTTCCCCTCTCTCTTAATTATATTTTATCTCCACTATTCAAACTGGGAGAGTGAAGTGTCTTCCAGAGCTATTTCTGCTTTAAATGTGGAGCTAAACCAGTTTCATGTAGCACCTTCAAGTATCTACCTATAACTGATCTTTGTGGGACCAACCTCTGCTTAAACAGCGATGGGAAGATCAGATCTGAAACGATTCAGAAAGATCTGAATAGTTTACTCTGTAATAAGATAAGGCCCTATCTTGGATTCGGATCCATTTTCTGAAAGAGATTTTCAAAAATCTCAACATAAGTAGATAACTGAAGATAGGTTTAACATTATCTCCATAAGCAAAGCACTTGTTCACCTGTTTTTCTAAAAATAGCCAAGTACAGTCGTGTCCAGAGCCACCACCCCAACACAGCAAAAATGCAGCGTCTTTATTTTCCGCTGTGACTGATGAGTAAGGATGCACTAACATCCCTGGATCATAGAGTAACATCCAATATACCACCAATAAAATCCACTTACATAAAGCAAACTTCTGGGACCTAAATGTTCTTTGCTTGAATTTCTGCAGACTTCTAAGACTTCAGTGCTCAGCAGAGTGTATTTGTGACATTAACTGGAAGAAGGTGCAGCTGTTAAGGGTAGATGTTTATGAATGTGACAAAGGTTCGCTTTTTCTTTTGTCAGCTGGAAGGCAACACTAAGAAACTTCTTTAAAACTACCTGAATTCACTGGAATTCTAGGAAAGACTAAGAAACAGTTAAAAATTGCATTTTTATATTTTCCATTTTAAAATTTTAATTTATATAAAAGATTTTATTTCACCTTAACAGTTTTCTGTTATGTGGCTGGGTTAACAGGCAAGAAGTTCTCCTAATCCTAGTCCTAACACCTAGTTTGGTGTGTTTGGGTCGAAAGCCTTCACTGCGAAAGGGTTTCACGGCTTTCGTCTGGAGCAACAGCAAACACTGCAGATTTTGCAGGAGTACTGGCAAGTCAGCGTTATTTCTGATGAGCAGTTGCTAAGGCTGTTTTGAGACCCAATGAGTAGTACCTGGTGTGTTTGCTCAATGTCTTAAGCGCCACAATTGACTATTCTTTCTATATGAAAAAAAAACATAATGAAAAATAATATCAAAGATATTTAGCTGTAGCATTGCTTTGAGTCCAATTGCTTGTGGAAGACTCTCCGAGATAACCACAGCCTTTATTTTAGAGGTATTTCCAAGCTGTCCATATGCTGCTGTTCTTCAGTCCTCCAAGAGCTTCTTACGGCTGCTGTCAATGCTTAACTGATGGTATTGCCAAAAATTTCCCARTAGCCAGAATAACTGCACAACCCTTTTTAGTACGAGTCAGAACAGATCTTTAACTTGCTGGTGAAACTTGTGATCTTTGTGACTTTGAAATGAAGAAGTAGGAATATTAAGCACAGACCTTGCGTGCATGAGGTGTAAATGGTTTCTCGTGTTGGCTTGTAATGGTATTTCTGGCATTTCATTGTATCAGCGATTTCAGTAGGAGCACCTACTAACAGCCAGCTAAACTTTAAATAATTAGGATTTTCCAGTAATGACCTTAAAGTAGTTTCTTCAGCTCTGAGCTCTGCAGTGAAGATGTTTTTCTCTGCACCCCAGTAGTTATGGCCATTATAAACCATACTTAATGTTCTTAACATTGTACTGGTTTGCAGGAAGAGCATGCGAGGTTCTGCAGGTTCTCCGGTGGTTCAAGTTGAAGTAGCCAATGAGTGACAGCATCATTTTGGTTTTGTTGAACAGGATGTTTGATTTTGATAAGGGTTTTCAGATTTTTGGAGGAAGGTTTTATGAGCGTGGCCAGTTGACTCAGGCAGGGTAAGTGCTTTTCAGACTTTTTTTTAGATAGGCAGAGAAGTGATTCTCAAGTGACAGTTAAGCTGAAATCTTAAGTGAGTTTTACTAACATCTTCGTGATTTATAATGAAGTAAATTAAAAAACCAACCGTTTTGAACTCTTTTCATTAGCGACTAGAATGCAGATCGTGTGCTATAGCCAGATTCTGTTGCGTGCAACAAAAGCAAAGTTTTTAAGGCACAGGCTTTCTGGTGGTTTTAATGGCGCTTTTCTAATATCAGCTATCTGATAGTCTTCAAGGACAAAATTTAATCTTAATGTCCTCTGTGCATGTCCGTGCCTTGCTGTTATCTGTGGCAGTGCTAAAAAGGGCTGTGCTCCTCTCATGTCTGTTAGGGTCTCCCCCAGACATTAATATTTATTCTTTTTGCAGTATCTGTTTTTAAAACATCAGCTCAGAACCTAAGCTTGTTTACAAAACAACCAAAATAACCTTCCAAAACAGATTGTTTTGAGATGCTTGTATATCGCTTTTATTCAAGAAAAAAAATATTTCCTCAAATGCTCACCATTTCGATTGACAGATGATAACAGACATCTTTATTTAACTCATGTCAGTATTTTTCAGCTTTCTGCGATGTGTGTATCCATAGATACTTCCCAGTGGAGGAGGTAGACCCCTTAACTTTCTCATACTTGCAAAGTAAGATAAAATGTATGAATATGCTTTTCTTCATCACTTTAAGCAAATCCTTGGAAGTATTTTGCAGGCTCTGCAGACAACAGAATGGAAACCAAGTGACTTAAGATTTGCTATTCTTGGGTGCTATTCTTGGGTCAGCAGAGATGTTGGGGAACACTTGCAGTGCCATGTCAAGAAGTGCTTTGGCCGTGCTCCAGAGCCTTTAATATTGCTATAGCCCTTTCAGAGGGCTTAGTCAAAACTTTATAGGGAAATTATTTACAGGAAACATGATGCTGCACCACTAAATCAAATTGGCAACTCTCATTGCGCTAGATTTATAAATTGATGTGGATAGATAACACGTCTTCTGTATGTCAAGTTGGAAATAGAATGTAAATATTATTAAAATGGAAAAATATGTTTAGCGCCGTATAAAGTCCTCCTTCAATGGTTGTGTGATGCTTACGATTGAATCTGAGAGCTTTTGAGCGGTTTCTGAAAGAGATAACATGATGCTGACTGGACAGAAGTTAATGAGATGTATTTCTGTTCTCATAGATTCATAGTATGAAGCATTGGTTCAGCTGTCTCCCGAGAAGACAATTTTTGGTCTTATTTCATCTGTTGAATTCTAGTACTTAATAGTTAAAACTAAGGACTTGTTTGTGCAGGTAGCTTTGCAACCTTGAAGTTACTTTATGAATCGCAAGAACGTCATATCCAAACTGCTGTAGGGATCTGCTACTTCGATGTTGCTTCTTATAAACAAATGGAAACCTGATGATTTATTCTCTTCTCTTGGTGAAGGGTTTTGCACCTTGGGAAAATCCTCATGATTATCATTTTAAATTGCTTGTGTTGCGGATCTTTAGGTGAATAACATGGCAGATACATTTGGCACCCTTTTTGAAGTCCATTTTACATCATGATTGAATTTCATTTTGAAGTGACCTTACCGGCACGTGTTGTAAAGTTCACATATCTGTCCCTCGGTAATACTCCTCCGTGTGGGACTCCTCCCGGATTTCACAGTTGAACTTGGTTTGACAGTAGATCTCATCCCATCCCTTTTGTTGACTCAAGGTGTGACTGAAGATGCAGATCCTTTCATCACATATTCAAATGGATAGTTTCTGACTGTAAAATAAATCTGGCTTGTGCCCGCTCAAGAGTTGCTGCCAAACATCTCAGGCTACCAAGCCTAATGTTTAAATTAATGTTTAAATTAACTCTTGCAATTCCAGCTTTTGCACAAGAGGAGTGTTTTAAGTGTAAATCCCAAATTTCCGTGATAAGAGAGTGGTTCGCTATTTATAGTTTAAGGTTTTACTACTTCAAATTTGCTGTAGAAAACAAACCAACTTTCTGATGTAGGGTGATTATATTATCTCACGGAGCAATTAATGATGGCTTCTAACAAGTGTCTTGTCTTTTAATCAGTTAGCTAATACGAACTATAGACCAAGTCTTTCAAATAAAATTAGTTAAAATATTTACAAGTCATATTTTCAAGTGTGTGTATATATATATATTCTTAAACTGGCTATGTATGCAGGTTGTAATGCTTACCTTTCTATACAGAAACTGGTCTGAAGCCCAGAATGTGTGGAACACATTTCTCATCGTATTCCTAATAAATTGGAGGAATTTCAAAATGCCAGCCCTTTATTACCAGACTGGTGCTTTTTCTATAATAGGGAACTAGCAACTAATATGTCTTCTGTCAAGTTTAAAAATAGCGCTACATCTTCCATTACCACACCTATTAGTTCCCTATCCACTTGGAGATATTCTAAATCAAGTATTGTTCATCTATTTAAACCTAATGTAAGCCTTCAAGATCATCAGTATTATCAAATTTATAGTAATATGTACAGTACTGGAGAAGAGTCTTGTAAACTGTCTTGAGCCTTCAAGCACTGTAAACACAGTCCAAATAAGTTGGATAAAACAACATGCCATTAAACAACGTTAGCAGTCTCTGTTAAAGTAAGTTATTATTCCAGGCTTTTGAATTACATGGCAAATGGGCATTTATAATTAACTATTAAATCAGAATAACTAATTTTCTATCAAATACAATTGCTAACCTTGCATTTTCAGGTTATACTCTCGTATTAGATCTGTACTAGTGTTTCCCCCCCCCCCCCCCCCCCCCCCCCAAAAAAAAAAATCCTGTTACTGGCTGAAGATCTACGCAAAATAATGTTAGAACTTTTTGTGAAGATAATTGATTGTTTAATATCTGCTGCTCTGCGGCATACTCATGTCGACTTCTGTAAATCTATTGGGACCATTAAAGGAAGGAAGCAGAGGAACAAACTCTGTGGAACAGTAATCCAGTTTGCTGGCGATGGGTAGTTGTGGCTGTAGTCATTTTGCTGGCAGAGCATGGCCCCTGGTTCTCCATCACACCTCTTCTTTGTCTTTTCCCCTTCTCTTTTGGCTTAGAAATGAAGAAAATTTTCTCCTAATTAAATATGAAAAATACTTACTTTGCCTTTGTTAATCTGAACTCACAAAAATAGTTTACATTTTCCCTGATACCCTGTTCTGAGTAGTACTTAGTCCCATGTATACCCCTTAGGAGGTCACTTAGAGACACGCAAACCGAATTGTGTGTTGTAATTGCGGTTCACGATGTACTGGGAATCAGGGGATCGGTCAGTGAAATTTCCCTGAGAATGTCTTTTGAGTGCTGTGCTCCAAAGGGGGATGTATGCTTCCCCACTGAGGTAGTGTGGCTGTATGTGGTTTTGAGTTAACCATAAATGTGATACACAGATGTGGTTTTTTCCGCTGGAAAAAAAAAAAAAAATTGCAATAATTTACTTTATTCAATATAGATTAAGATCTTCAAAGATGTTTATTGAGGATGGCTAGAAGTATAGATGTAAAGCATTTATGACAATCTTAGACTGTCGGGAAAGAAGGTGAAAAGAAAATTCGAAGGATTAAATTTTTTTGCTTTTCTATAGCTGAAAAAACCGCCAAATTTAATTTACAGCAAGAAATGATGAAGGCCATTAGTGCCTTTGCATTGATAAAATAATAAAACAATTTAAATACTGAGTTTAAAAATGCATACTCTGCATATGCATTAACAACTTCTTCATTACGATTTATAGCAATATTGTTTACTTAGCATGCACAGGATAATGCGCAGATTTTACAGCATGTTACTTTCTAAATATGTAAAGTCCAAAAGGAGCCATTACAGTCTCTTGTGTCAGGGTGTCTCTGGATTAATAGCYGTGGGACATCTTTAAACTGTAACTTTCAATTCCTGCTGTTGCATTTCAGGGTTGAAAGCACAGATGTAAGAACTGAACCCGGCGATCCTCGCAGTTTGCTTTTTAGTTAAGATCAAAACAATTCTTTTAAAATTCTATCGTTTGCAATTCTAATTGCATCATCTCAGGCGTTGCTGTGCTTCTCACCTATATGGGCTGCACACCTGCCCCGCGCTCTGATGTGTGACCATTTTGAGGAACGTGATTCCGAGAACGAGAAAAAAAATTAATAATTGCATATTTTAAAGTGTATTACAAGCAGCTGATTTTTCAATATATGTGTATTTGCAGTAACCTTAAAATAGTCCATAGAAGAATAACTTAGCAGTCCTTTTAGCAAGTACTTCAAATAAGTATCATAAATAAGTCTTACACTAAACGGGATTTTGAGGCAGAGTTCCCAGGTGGGGGAATCCTTACCTGAGACCACTGGGACTTCTGCCATTTTCTCCCATTCACTCTATTTTTATTTCTGGCTGGGAATTGGTTGTCAATGTAAGGAAGACAGTCTTCACAAACATGTATGTGGATAATACGCAAAGTGAAATTAAATGTTGTATTTCAGCGTTTAGTGAAACAAAACCAGGTAGTGCAATCCATACAGATGTCAGTGTAGACAGCTTTCAGCATCCTGGATGCCTGCAGGTAAGACTAGTTTTTGGCGTTCTGTAGGTGTTTGCAACTCTCAGGTTGTGTGGATGGGGCAGACTGTGGTTTATGGGTGTCACCAGTAAATTAATATTTGTACTGATGCAGACATCCAAATAAAGGTGAACAATTTTGGTTTACCGCGTTCTCAAAAGAGGTAGAGAATTTCTTGCTTTTTCCAGTTGATTTATATAAAAGATAGATTAAGTGGCATTCTCGCTTTGTGCGCTTATACAGTTTAGTAATGACAAACCTTAGAGCCGGTACTTTTGGGTGATCTAAATACGAGTTAAATTTTGGTCAAACATTAAACTGTGATTGTGTTTAAGGTATAACTGGGGTTTCGGTGAGTCATTGTCATGAGTGGGAGGGTAACACAGGCTCTTTCAGTCTAGGTTTGTGTGTGCCTATACACCGCGTCCACGCTTYGGATGGGTGCATATTGTGGGGCTGGGAGGGCGAAGGGCAGAGGGGGAAAGGTAAAGACCCTGTAACGGTCCTTGGGAAAATCCCGTTTTATCGGAATGTGGAACGTGAAAAGTTTTTGCCTGTATTAGGTATTACGGTGTGTTTATCTGAAATCATCAAAGGATGTAAGCATGTTTACGTCCACAATGCATACCTGATGGGTTTTGTAGTCGGTTGAGTTATAAGATACTGAACCACGTGTGCTCTGGATACGGTGGTGGAATAAATTTCTCATACGTGTGGGACTGTGACCGTTAAAACAATCATTACTGAAACCATATACCTTATTTCCTGTAACTAATAGCAGCTCTCTACCTATGGAATATATTAACAATTATTCCTTTGGTTTTGGATTGTTGCTCAACTATTTTGTTGGACAGCTATTTAAACACGATCTGTAATTTATGTTGTCTGAATACGTCAATGAACGGAGCTAATTATGGCTTTCTGATGCGAGCTGTGCTGATGTTTGTGAAACCACACTTCTGTTTATAAGACAGAGTGAATGTGTGTTCTGTAATAAATCATGGAAAATGATGAGTTTTCTCTACCTAGGCTGGTTAACAAAAATACTTTAGCTGGTGTTCACCTAGAGTTTAAAAAGAAGCCATGGTTTCTGTGGTTAGTTGAACAGTTAATTCTTCTGTGCCATTAAAGTACATGTTTATTTATTACTCTGTGTAGCACTCAGAATTTCTTTTAAAGGAAAATTATTGGGTCAAACAGCAGTGGCCCATTTAGGGGCTCCGTCGCTTGCCGTTTTTCTGCAGCATGCTCACCGTGCRGTAGAGCTGAAGCAAATGACAAAAGTCCTGGATGAATGTCACTGTGAGATGCTGGCTTTGAGACAGCACCTAATTACCTACCTAAATGTCGCAGCGCTTTAATACACCTCTGTATTAGTCATGTCATTTTTGACACTGTTACCACTTGGGAGGATTTTCTTATTTCAGATAGTTTCTTATTAACGTATATCCTGAAGAATGTGCTGCTACGTTTGGTATAGGCAGAGTAACAAATTTTCAAAGCAGAGAGTGCTGCAGCCCTGCGGATGGGGTTGAGGAACACCCAGGATTGCTGGCTCCAGAGAGGAAGCACTGTAATGAGAAAGGGGAAGCAGTTCTGTTTTTCTAATATTTGTTGTTTTCTTTGAAATGGGGAAAAGAATACCTGGAGTGATTTATATTTAATTGAGGATTGCATTCCATCAGATACGGTGAATGTTCTCAGGCCATTTATCAGCTGTGTCTTTTCGAGACCTCTGAGGAGTATATGGTACATATTTACCTTAACTTGGCTAGGTCAAGGGAAATAAAGCAAAAATAATAGATGTTATTTTTGTATGTGAACAAAACTGGAAGTCATGTGGGTGAAATATGAGGTAAATGACTGTGTCCTACCTCCTCTGTGCCTTTTTAAATACAAGAAATTATTAGTTATATATAATATAATTTCCTTTGCATTATCAGTGTATCTTTTTAAAACAGAAGATTTATTGGCTTTTGCATTGTTCCAGCTTAGTCAATCCCTGAAGTCAACGTGACATACATTGTGCTGCCATTATTCTTTAGTAATTTCGTATTTAAGTAGCATCTTGTAAAAAAAGCACAACGAGAACAAAACGTGCCAGAGTTGCTCCTTACATAACATTTTTTCTAAATTGAATTTGATGTATATTGCTGGTAAYGTATAAAGCTAATACGACGCTAGACTCTTACAAGCGCTAGTGAGGATTTTAGGGAGCAGTACCTAAATTTTGGGGGAGCGAGAGTTTTGTAAGAAAACCTTTGAACTTCAGATGGTCTCTGAAAAACGTGTCATTGCTGGTTTTCACCCGCGTGTGCTGCTGCTGTGGGGTCTACGAGTGTTATTGTGAAGAATTAGGCAGCAAGAACCATCTTACACCCACTCCACGATGCATCCACAATTTCAGCCCAGTTTCCTAATGTAAATAGCCAAAGGGAGTTTATCGTATGGCAATATTTGTGTAATATTTGCAGAATGCATTTTTATTAATAGATCTAAAGGTAGGATGAAGGCAGAATAACCTAAATGTCAGGATCTTTAAGCAAGAAGGAAACCTGAGAACTGAAAAAGTCTCTTACCGTCAGCATGTACAGTCATTCCCTGTCCCCATAAGGGACGTACAGTGAAAACTGTTGCAAAATAAAACCCAAGAGGACATTGTCGATTCAGCTAAACCTAGCGATAAAACCGGTTTCAGAACTAGTCTGATGAAGTGCAATTTGATCAGATATTTCATGAACGAATTACTTTATTACTGATACCGCTCATGATTTGTAAATTAGCTGCAACTCGTTCTCCCCGAGTGACTGACTCGGTGGCATTTACCAACTTTTCACGTACCCCTCTTGTTTTAGGGGCTGAATTTGCAAGATGCTTCCCTCTAGTCCTTTGAGTTAAATTTTCGGCGACATTTGATGACAAGTGCAGCATGATTAATTACAAATTCTTCTTTAGGTGAATAGTGCATATTCTAAAACACAGCTTGTGTTTTTATAGCAGTTATTACCCTGCAGGCTCCAAAAGGGCTTTGGAGTAGAGAGTATGATTTTTGGTTACATCATTGTAAATTCAGAAAACGTCAGTGATCTCAAAAGTGTGATTTTTGAAATTAGGTCAGTGGAAAAGAGATCAGAATCTGCTTTGCTACCTGAAAAGAAGCAAGCTCCAAAATGGAGTGAAGTCTCTGCTTCCAGAAGGCTATCATTTTTCTTTTGAAAGGAAAATACTTGTCTAAAAAAAAAAAAAAAAAAAAAAAAATTATTTGAAACTGTATGGGGGAGTGAATAATAGAGCAAATTGTAACCTGAATCCAGGCTGGATTATGGCAAGAAGGTGAGAGCACGGACTACTTTTTCTCTTGCTGATTAATCTGTAATGACCCAGGAGATCTAGGTCGCCGTTTCAGCTTGCACCATGGTGGGCCAATGACTCAAAGCTATCTAGAGGTTTCTTATATTTGTCTTCCAATTAAATTTCTTCAGTGTTTGGATTTTTGTTGCTGGCTAGTTGATCTTTTGATAGCTACTATGCACTTGTAAGTATTTTTTTGTTTTGTTTTTTACCCTCTCAGTACAGAATACATAATTTTTTTAACCTGATCTTGAATTTAACTAAATTTCAAGGTTGAAATGATGATTGAGATTTTCTGGAGAGTATGTAGTTCTCTGAATTCTCACTTCTTGTCACCAGAGGCTTTGAGAAGATAAGGATTACAGTCTGAAACCACTAGAAATTACAGGTCAGGAAATGGACGTATGGTCTTGCAATATACAGCATCAAACATGAAGCCCGAGCAAATAAGTTTAACGGAGAGTCCTCCCTTGTTAGGGTATGTTGAGAAGGAAACCATCAGAGAGGTAGTCGTGGATGGTGAATACCTTTCAGGGTTTTGTTTTCAGCTTTTGTATGTGATGGTTTTGCTCGAAGCATCTGAAAAGCAGCTTTTCAGTACCCCAAGCCTGTGACTCATGAAAGAGATGAGCAATAGTCACAGGGTTTTCATCTTTCCCTTCACTTTGGGCAGCACGTTTTGCATCCTGTTTGTGAGCAGCTCTGTAGCTTCTCATCTGAGAGCGTCCTTAGGCCTGCGATACTGTTCTCTTCCAGCCATTTTGGAGTACTCAAAAAATAACACGGTTTGCATCTCCTCTAGGGTCYGAGCGTGTTGCTCGGGTGGTGATCCCAGCTCCCAGTGATGCAGGAGAGAGTCCCGGGGGAATGTTCAGACTGCATCTCCCCAGGCTGCTCTCTGGCTTTAAGTCACCCAAATTACCATTGTTTGAAACTGTTGGGGCTGAAGWGTGTTTGAATTGTTCTTTAGCTTTATCTACTGCCAGGAAAAGGGAGAAACTTACGTAAAAATGAATAAACTACATTGTATGGACATATCCCCTAATGTATGGAAGAATGATGTATTTAAGAGTGTGTAAAGTAAAG
Organism: Phoebastria nigripes; assembly: GCA_035582835.1. NCBI lineage: Eukaryota > Metazoa > Chordata > Aves > Procellariiformes > Diomedeidae > Phoebastria > Phoebastria nigripes. The sequence goes on from JAYKAV010003177.1 coordinate 2,456,464, forward strand.
CTGCTTTTAAATATCTGATTGAAAGCAAAACAATAAATTCAAAATACTGTATTGTTTTTAAGTCCTGCACATGTTGATTCATTTAAAAATTACAAACGGTATCTTTTAATGGTTGAAACTAATAGGTATGGTAATTTTGTCATCATAACTGTTAAGTAGCCTTTTCTGAAGTAAACTCATTAATATAATATGAAGGATTAATTTCACGGGAAAAATGAAGACACTGTAAGGCCTTGCAATATGTTTCTGCTTTTTCCAATATCCTTTTCTTAAATAAAATAAACCAAGGTGTATTTCTAAAGTAAAATATTTCTCTATTGTCGTTTTCAGAATCCAAACGGATCTGAAGTACTTGGAAAATGAGTGTTCTTCTCATTGAAGCCTTTTATGGAGGTTCTCAYAAGCAGCTGATGGATCTTCTCCAGGAAGAGCTACAAGAAGACTGCGTCCTCTGTACGCTGCCTGCCAAGAAGTGGCATTGGAAAGCACGGACTGCTGCTCTTTATTTCATGCAAACGGTGCCAACAAGTACTAATTACAGGTAACCCAGGAACTGAATAATTTCAAAGCTCAAATTACAGAGTAGGCCTTCAACCAGGTCTCTTGAGCTGAATCTTCAGTTATGTGCATGCAAGCGTATATGCGCAAGCAAATGGAGACTTGCAATGGACAATACAAGTTTTTCTTCTTGCATTGACTTCTTGGGGTATAAATACGGGAAATTACTGCCATGTTTTAGAGTTTCATAGACTACTTTGTCTTGCATTGCTAGTCCTTGAAAGTCTCTAGGAGGGCAAGTATATGGATACCTGTTTGTGTATACATGTATGTGTACATCTTATTTTAAAATGATCAAGTGAATTCAGTAATACTGAAAGGTTTAAACTGTGCTTCACAGATTAGGTTGAAAGATGGCATGGATGTGAACACTGCAAGCTTCCTCACTTGCCCTCCGATATATCTATTGGCAAGTCTGATTTATCAGAATGTACTACTTGGGCTGACTTGGAGGATTAAGGGAGCGGTTTTACCTTAATGACGGTCCGGTTCTGTAATGTGCCAGCAACGGTGGATGTCAATTATGCATTTATGTAAGTGGCAGATTTTTATCAGCTAGAGCCTGGACTGATAAAAGCAGACTATTTAGGTCAACAGATAGCTATCATGTAGTGAGAATCAGTCACTCCAGAACCAAGCTATCTTTAAAGCCAGTGATTTTGCTTGGCCTACCTGATCAGTCGAGATGTGGTAAGATGATTGTATGGAGCAGTGTCATATCACGTGGCACAGTGCATGCTCAGCTCAGGGYGCACAGCAGAGCATCACGGCGTGGGTAGCAAACGAGCACTCGGCTGACTTTGCACCTTCATGGAGAGGGACCGTTCGTGCACGGGGATGTTTTAGCACAAGCAGCATTCAGCCACAGAATGAACTTCAGCAGGACTCTGAGCACAACCTAAATGGTGCGCTAACTAGTTAGAGTTCAGAACTGGGTCTGGTATGTGTTACCAGGAGCAAGTAGATACAGKTGGCTGGGGAAGGAATATGATTTTTCAAGAGTGGATCTTGTGCTATAGAAGGCTGCATTTGAACACTGTTACCCTACATAATGTCTAATCTGTTTTGGAATGCATACTATATAAATGTACACCTTTTCTRTGCCTGCTTCTGGCTTGCATTTAAAATAAGATACCATTCTAAGCCAAATGTTACAATTAATTTTCCCTGGTTTGTTTTGTGCGAGGCATTTAGCGTTGGTTTCCTATTGCTTTCCTTTTGCAACAATTTTGTTTTGGAGGAGTGAATATGACAAACTGTTATGTAAATTTGTCTTGTATCACAACCACATCCTCCAACGCATCGCAATGTTATCTGTATTTCTTCAAGGTCAGCAGCCCAAGCTGTCCAGCACTAACTGTATTAAACTAATCAGACATCACTCATAGACATACATTTCATTAGTTTAACTTACAGTTACATTGACCCAAGATAACTTCACTCCAATTTGTCAAGTAACCCACATCTTGGGGGAAGGGGGAGGGAATGACGACAAAAAAACCCCCAAAACCCCACAAAAAAAACCAACAACCCAACAAAAAAAACCTCAACCCAGCAGCTTGAAAACTCACTTGAAGTTAATAAACTTGCAATCTGTCATAGACTTATGTGCAAATATAACCTTTACTGACAGCAAATAAATCTGATCTAACCAATAGAGCATCTTAAAGAGAGGAAAGCTTTTTCTTTGCTGTTGCTGTTAGGGTATGATCGGGAAGAATCAAATAGTCAAAGTTCACAAAGATGCAATGTTTAAAAAAGAGTATGTACCTTATCCTTGCAGGCAGGATAGAATTTTAGGAACAAGGGCTGATGTGACTGGTGAGAGGAAAACTGATTAGAGGTACCTTCTACTTTACTTGCATAGTTTTAATGTCTGTTTTGTAATTGAATGTTTCAAGTATTTTCTTAAATTGAAAGTATAAGTGCATCAGACTACAACCTAATGAGGCTGACTACTCTCTCCTATTAGAAAAAACATTGATTAAAATTAACATTGATTCTTTTATTTCTAGCTTTCTAGTAACCATTTAAGATCTGCTTCCCAGGTAGTAGTTTGTTAAGACAAAATTCTCATTGGTAACTGGCAAGAGTGTGTGTTTTGAATTACACACTTAAATATTTCAACCTTCTTGTGAGGTCATGGGAAATACCAGATTTGCATTATTTATAATATTGACTGTATTTGTAGAATAAAAATTCTCTTTTACAAGTGATTTTCATAAATGTGACATTTCATAAATACCTTGTTTCTATTTGTGTGTGTAATAATACAGAAAGGTCACAAATATTTCGAGTGCAAACACTTTTGGTAACGGAGCTGCATTACTAGTTTTTTATTTTCAAACTGTACTTTATTTCAAGATGCTGGTATGTATGAGAAATAATGCTGATGCTAATAAGCCTGATATTGCTATATATCTATACGGCAGTAGTATACTTACGTTTTAAAAGATCTATACTTTTATACATATAAGCTGATTATRGGAAGGAAGCAGGTTTGTTAGTTTTCAAGTGATGTTCAGTGAGTTAAGGAACAGTCTTATAACAGTCTTTTCAAGCAGAGTATACAGTGCAGAATCACAGATGTAAAATTCAGATGCTCTGCAGTGACGGGAGAGTTTATGTGATGGACTTACAAACACTTGTAATGGAGAACAGGCATGTACTCCCTTGAGCAAGACTTAAAGCTGAATTGATAACGAGCAGTGCATCTAATGTTACTTTTGTGAACCATGCAACCAATGTCTTGGTGTGCAATAAAATGATGTTCCCATGCAAAAATGAGATTTACCCAGAATTGTCACAGGGAGAAGATGTCCTCACCCTTCAAGGGGGAACTCATGTAGCTATTATGACACTTAGTATTTCATCTGCAACGCTGCATAGATTTATATTCTTTCCCCGATGCAAAGGCTGTTCCGTGTTTCTCTAGAAAAATGTTGCTTTTCTGTTTTCATGGCTTCATTGTGCAGTGTGTCGTTAAACCAGCTCACGTCTTCATTCATCTCCTTAAAGGAGGACAGAAGCCCTGATGAATGGGGAAGGTCAGGCACGCAGCAAGTCCCTCCAACTTGGAAGGCCATAAGGAGAGTTTTTAAAGGGGACTTACTTGGCTAGTAAACTTGAAATGGTCTAATATATTGATGTACAGCAGCCACAGAACTGAGCATTTTTAAGAGCTTTCTTAATTGGTATACGGAGACTCACATGATTTCTTCCTTAATTGGAAGGAAGGTGTCTGGATGTTGCATTAGTACAAGGAGTTTCATCCTTGTGGTGGCAATTTCCACATCACAGCATTTGAAATGTACTCAAAAAGGGCAGAATTACTGTCTGCTTTCTCTAGAAAAGTTTTTCAACAATTACAGAGTTTTGTTAGCAGTTGATGGAATATCATCATCTTCATTCCGTAAATTAGGAAGGTCCGGCAGAGAGACATGACCTCCTCAGGCTGCTGGCAGTCTGCAGAGCTGCTGCGTTGTCTGCTTTGTCTCCCAACTTGCTTCAGACAGCTTAAACTCTTTGATAAATGTAGATGTCTGATCTCGTCTAAAGTTGTTTTCCATAGCACATAGTGATTATTCAGTAATTCTAGAAAGCATGTAACAAAAAAGATTTTTTTTAGCCTTTTTTTTTTTTTTTTTCCCTTCTTAATTCAAGGAAAGTTCTCAGACTTGCAAATACTGTTGCAGAATTTAATGAAAAAAAACCACCTGCTTTTCTTTTTTCTGTAATTCTATTCTTTATTACCATGAAAAATCCTTTAAATTTCAAATAATAAAACAGTGGATATGATACACTAGACGAAAGCATTTTATATTTTAGGGACTATCCTCTACAGAAAGTAATTCAAAACCAAAAAAGTTAGTAGTCTAAGACTTAGATCTGCAAAACAGAGAGACTAAATGCAGTGTAGCTTCCAGTTTGTTTTAATAGCACTGCTAGGTTATTTTAAATATATATATATATAAATATTATGTGTAACATTCAGTATTGCCCCCCAGGTAGCTGTTCATATGAATAAAGATTTCATTTGTAACAGACTCTAGCCCTGAAATACCCCTAGGGTAAATGTTAGCATATATATACCCCTTGATATTTGACAACTATATTTTAAAGACAAACTCTATGTTTTTACATTTTACAAAAGAGAAAACAAATCATTGTTTTCAATTAATAGATCTCTGAAAAAAAAAAAAACAAACCTGGGGGGTGTGGTGTTCAGCAATGTATAGTATATTCTAACAGTGTATAATGTAGATGTGGGTTGTTTTTTTTTTAAATAACCTTTTAAGACTACTAGATTTAGGATTGTTTCAGATCCGATGCTTTTGTTCTGTTCTATGAGGAGAAAATGCGTTATTATGGAGTGAATTCTTTACTAACTGATGGACTGGTGTCGCCTAAATGTCCTCTTAAAAACGGTGATCCTGTAAATTTTTATTCCAGCGAGTAGTTCAGTCCCACTGAAAACATAACATGGCTTGCATGTGTGAGCATTCGTAAGCTAGAGTACTTACTGTTTTCTAGATATTTTCTTTTCAAAAAAACACCTGCAAGTAATATGTCCTGAGGAAGAGATGTTTGAAGATGTGAATGGAAGCAGGGGCAAATTTCAGCCGTTTCATTAAAGCTGAATACATAGATGCCCATTTGTGCTGGGAACATTTCTGTCTTTTTACATCTTTATGTCAAATACTGGAAGTGCATCTTTATATAATCTTCGTAGGAAGTGGAATAATTTTCCCTGCATTAGAGGCCTTCCCAGCATTTGGCCCTAATAAAACTCAGGTAAGAAATAAAAAAATTGTATGTGCGAGTAGTACATTAGTTAAATAAAAGATAACCATGTACCTGCAAATTAAAAAAAAAGTTTACCTGATACTATTTTTTTTTTTTTGGCATATTTTATAGTGTTTGCTTCCACATATAGGTGAATCTCATTTATGGTATCGACTAGTAAAAGTCTCTATTTTGGTCTTAGTGCTCAACTTTGTTACATTTGAAGATGGGACGTGGCTCACCTCAGAATTGCTGAATAATTTTCTGCCCAGAGCTCCTCTTAGTTTCACGCCATTTCTTTGGTGCTCGGTGTAAAGTTAAGAAGTGTTTGTGTGCTTTAACTGCAGTTTTATGTCAGATGCAGTGGAACATGCTCCTAGAGAACAGACTTCTCTTTGTACTTTGATTAGTTGATATAAGGCATGAAGAAATACAGTGACTAAATGTAATAGCCAGTATCCCCTAAAGACAGGGTTCAGGTCTCATCTGTGATTAAAAATACCATGTGGGTGTAACTTAGTCATTTCTATAGCCTCACTGATGGATACAAGTAATGACGTTCTTGCCTTGCTATAGAGATGTCCAAACCAGGAGTAACAGAAATCCTTCATTTAAAGGGGCAAAGCACACTGGAAGGAGGGTACAGGAGACATTGCTTAGTCCCGTGCTCCTCTTTCACGTTCCCTAGCTGAGTAAAGGGTCATTACTTCTTTAATTTCATTAGTGCTAAACTTGCTTGCCTTTTTTTTTTTTTTTTTTTTTTTTTTTTTTTTTTTTTTTTTTTTTTTTTTTTTTTTTGCTTGCCTTTTTTTTTTTTTTTTTTTTTTTTTTTTTTTTTATTCTAATCGGTTGAGTTCACCAAGGTTAGTTCACACGGGCTTCTGCAAACGCATACACGTTCATCCTGCCCACGCTTTGAACTAGCTGGTTGGGAGCTAGCTGTGCACCGGGGGCCAGATGGCCATCCTAGCGCCGCGTTGAACCTAAACCGATAAACCCTACCGAGATACGAGACACAGGCACCGTGTACTGAGCTAAAACAACTTTGTGACTTCTGACCAGGGCTGGCTGGTGTCCAGCCAGTTTAAAGTGTAAGCAAAGAGAATATACGTCCATATGGAACGGCATGAAGCTCCACCACTTATCACAGTTGATGCCCTCCACTTCTGTAGCCTAGGATAGGAGAGGGTGTCCCAGCCTGAATAACGGGGTGTGAAATTCTCTCTGATGAGGGAGAACTTGGAGGCTGTTTGATGCTGGAAGTACATAACATGGGAACGTATGCGTAAAACGGGGTTTTGTGTGATTTAGGTTAATGTCGCCCCAAATCGGTTCTGAAAACTTCTTCTGAAAATGTTATTGTTCAAAGCAGAAGTCTAAAGAAGAGCATATAATTGAATATATTTGAGAATGATTTTTATCACAACACTAATATAAAGCAATGCTTTGATAAAGTTAACAAAAGAAAATGTTTAAATTCTATAATTGATTTTTTTTTTTAATCGTGAAGATACTGTAAATAAAGGTAAAAAGTTAAGTAATCTGGTAAAAAAAAATCAATCCAGTAAAAAATTAAGTAAGGTCTAAGGGCAAAATCATTTCCTATTGAGGATAACAGCACTGCTATGGTTTCTCTGCTCACAGTTAGGCTGCTAAAATTTACTTTTCAGTATGATGGAGAGAGGCTGCCTGAAAGTTTTCATGAAGCCGGCGAAGGAGGTGGGATCTCCTTTGTGGGGCAGATTAATTACTTTGCTGCCGTGGCACAGAGGGGCCAGAAACAATGTTCTGGCGCTCAAAGTCCTTGTACAGTATGGCGATTTAAGAGCAAATGTTTTTATTCTTAGGTCTGGCTGCATAAAAACTTGGGGGGAGGAATCCAATAACAACAAAAAAAMCCTCTTTTAAGAAACAGGACAAATAATTTCCTAAGTAAACTACCTGAAATTTATTCAGGCAGACAGCAGTGTGATCTTAAACATTCACTTTGCATTAATCAACTTTGCCTCAGATAAAATGCTGGCAGATGGTAGCTATTCATTTTAAAAGTGACAGGTTTTCTTTACGTTTTTGTGTGGAAACCCCCACGTGCATGCTTCCCTCCAAAAACTTTAGTTGTTTAATTTGTCCAACATGCTTTTTTTTTTTAAATACAGTCCCGTATTAGGCAATTTCACAATTTGGATAGTTAAAAGAGGTTTTAGATGAATTTAAATGCAGGCTCCTTCCTTTGAAGTCAGTGGAAGTATATATATGATCTCAAATTTGGCAGAAATGAGATGGGAATGATGAACACAATGCAAGGAGAGGTGCAGGACCGGGAAGGATGCTGGTTGGGACTATTGGGTGATTATAGAAAGTGCTAATGTGAAATGGCAGTTGTCCGTTTGATGTGTAAAAGATTTGCTGAAATTCCAGAAAAATATTCTGATAAGACAAGGAAAGAACAGTCTGGTTTTTCAAATCCTAGCATGTGTTTTCCTTTATGTTCTTGAGTGCCCGGTGAAATCCTTATTTTTCTTTCTAAAATGAATTTTATGAATCACCTGGAGAATTGATATTTACATTGCTGGCAGTAAAATGTAATGAAATTGTGCATTATGATTCAGTATTTCTACACTTAGGATTTTAATGAGTATTTTATCTGTCCTTTTAAATGGTTGCTGTGTATGTATTTTATTTCTAGATTAGTTATGGATTACATTTCTATTTTCGAATAACAAACATATGCAGTACTATATTGTAAAGGATATGATACTTTCTATAATTCATTGTCATTCTGGTCCATAACACTAATTTGATGTTCCAAAGGGAAAGAAACAAAGCTTTTGGTTTGCATCTAATAAAGAGTAAAACCTTCTTTTATTTTTTTCTTTTTTTTTCTGTGCTGCTTTTTTCCTAATCTCAATTTTTTTTTTTTTGCATCTAAGTAAATAATACAAATTTTGTCAGATACTTGGTTTGCACATGATTTGGATTTATAGCTTTATATTCCAGTGTCATAAATAACTAGCTTTCTTAATGAGTACTCACGGCTTGGCTGTATTTTGTGAGTTGATGTATAATGAAAAGAAATTTTATGTTATGCAAACTGTTTTTAGCAAAACAGTTTTGGGAGGAGACCTACATTAACATTTTTTTTTTTTCTTTTTTTCTTTTTTTGCAAGCATTAACCTGGCCCAAATACATTGCAGTTTGAAAATCATGGTTCAGGTAGCTGGGGACATCTCAGTTGCCAGTCTACAACAGACCAACCTAGTTACCTTTAGTTACCTAGTTCAGCCCGAGCGCCTGTAACTGAGAGCTCGGTACCCGGCTCAGCTGGTTTCCCTTCCACTTGCGCTGTAACTGCTCACCTTGTCTCCGTTGACTACAACTGCCATGACCACTGGCTTTCTCTGATGGGCTTGGGTGGTACATACTGGAAGTTTAAGCAATATTTCTACAGATGCTTCTGCACACCAGCTGTGGGCTCTTAGCATCTCCTGTGGGTGTCCATGAGTTTCAGTGTGGATTTTGAAGGCACTGACCAGGTCCATGGTCGCTCTAGAAAGTGTGCCAAAAGGTGTTTTCTGGTTTTATCTCCTTGATTCCTCTTGGGATTACAACTGTATACAGACTTGTAACATGCATGTGATCGCATAGGCAGGTGATACCTGGTCACTAGTAGCGCAGCTTGATAGGGCTGTGGAGAGGTGTTAGAGTGAAATGGTGCTCCTGGTCCAGTATCCACACAGCGTGTCATTTCAGGGCTTTTTACTTCAGAGTAGGTGTAGCCTGGTTCTTAAGGACTGAATGTCCATAAGACAAGGCTGGAGTCCATTAAATGCTCTCCAGGAGCATCACCTCCTGACTTAGTTTCATCTGAAGGGATACAGGTCATAATCTTAGAGACCAGCCTGGTGTGAGCTGAGGCACTCTAGGCAAGGATGGTTGTGAGAGTCTGCTTCATAAACACTCTCCTGAATCAAACTGAAATGCTAACCTAAATTGACCCCTAAACTACTTGATTTTGTGGTTTATGATGTCATTTTTTCCCTAAACATACAACATATACCTAGGCTGTAGTTTGATTACAATCTATATGCCAAATTACAGTGCGATGGAATGCGTTTAATTTAAGATGGACTTCTGACTCCCCCAAACTGCAGTTTGATCAATTTATTTCCTCCTCTTCCCTCTTATACTGCTCAGCCCAAGTATCTTGGGAATGGTACCTGTTATTGGTATGCTTTGAATCATTATGATGATTAATTTACCCTCTCTTAAAAAAAAAAATATTGAGAATCTATGTAAATTATGTTTATTCATTTGAATCTTTGACAAATACAAAGCAACCAAAAGGCTTTTTTTGTTCATCGTTCTATAATGAAGATTTTTGCCATCTCCTTATTCCTTTGGACAATATTTTCCCTTTCTTGCCTTTGTCCTTTGTCCCTGTCTTTTCCTCCCTTCCTCCTGCACATAAACTCTGATGGTCCAGTGGACACAGTCATTTTAAAGAATGCTTTCCATTTCAGAGCACTTTTTTTTTTGTATTGTTTATGTTTATAACCTTGCCTACTTGTTCATCATCTTTCGTTTAACTCTCGTAATTTCCATTTTACTTGGAAATGCTGGAGCTTATATTTCTGTCTAATAGCAACTTGAAGAAAGAATGAAGGAAACAGCAGTGGACACAACATCAAAAGCAAATACGTGATTTTTTTTTTTTTTTTTTTGCAGAAGAATTACTGGAAGAATTTATACCTGTTAATAGTATTGTTTCTAATAATTACTATGAGGAAAGATGTATCTAGAGGGGGCCTAATGTTTCTCTCGCACCAATTTAACCTGATGTAACTACTTAAATTGTTTAAAATAATGATTTATCAAATGGTTTTTAAAAAAGGTGTAAATTATTATAAGTAAAACAATAGAAAATTTATTTCAACTTTAATTTTTGTTGCAGTTCAGTGGTATTCCTAATATGAGTTTTGTTAACGTGTGTTTTCTTTAGGAGTGATAATTTTTTTTTAACATAGCATATTCTGCATATAATGAAGATGTGTGTCTATTTGGAATATGGAAGAATCTTCATGGAATTAAGTATTACGTAATAACATGAAGAAATTTTTGAATGCATATAATACTATGTATATTATATATGGAAGAATTAAAAAAATTGAAGAGGAGTAATTTGAGAACATCTGCAATTTTTTATTTATGTAAGAGAATATCCCATTTTTAATTAAAGATGGAATTTAAGAATGATAAATGGGACCATTATCTAGTAGCAGTTAGTTTGCAGGCATTTTTTTCCTACTGTTCTGCAGATTGCTGCAGGTTTGACAGTGCCTTTGGCTTTTGTGAGCAAAATGCATTTCCTACTCGTGACAGAATAGTTGTAACTCACTAAACATGGAACAGTTATCATGCATAGCGACATCTCTATGTTTAAACCCTGAGGAATAGAATTATTTTAAACTGTGCATGTGCAGAAATTTCCTGGTAATCAATTTTATTAAAAACATAACAGCTAAAAATTTTATATGCTAAATGAATTTGGAGAAATAATGCTAAGGATACTAAACTTATGCAAGAAGAGGAGATGAATTTCAGGGAAAATTGTAACGATGGTGTTACCTTTTTTTTTTTTTTGAAAGTGAAATGATTCCTAAGTTAACTTAAAAGGAGAATTTCTCTTGCTATAGCTATACTGTAATAAATTGTAGATGAGCCAAAATAAGATGTTATTTCTGAAGGAAGTATGCTACATCTTATTGTTTACAGTGCCAGACATAGCTTCTGTCTGCCTTGTAGYCATTGACAAAAAAAGGAATGTGTGCTTTAGACCTGTTTTCCTTCAAGGATGTCCAGTTCATCTTGACACAGGCTGAGGCTCACATTGGAGGTTAATAGGTGTGGATGGAGAGGGGTGAAGGTTTTGATTAGATAGATTGCAGGGGTTCTCTAAAAACAGCCTATTTTGCCATAGGCAAACTTTGCAAGTTTTTGAAGTTTTTTGGTCTTCAGTGGTAGGCTGACCTCTTTCTTGTTTGTTCTTTTTTGGATTTTAGCCCTTAAATTACTTTTTTATGCTATCCTCATCCTAGACTAAAGTGCGTTCTGAATTACTGTTATACATCCCCAAGTCTTAGCTGTGCAGTATCAAAGTGGGAGGAAAAAGAAGTTGGGTAGGTGCTTTGAGGGTAACTTGAGTTAGCCCAGYGTTGCCATCAGGTGTTACGCATCTCTTGGTATTTCTGACTCTCAGTTATCCCAGAAGCAAATAGTAACTTTGTACCTGCCCTTGTATCATACCAGTTATGCTTGCTGACCCTGCTGGTTTTGCCTTTTCTCTCCATTACTTTCACGAGACTTCAGTATCCCAGTTGGGAGAGAAGTTCAGTTGTCTGGGGTCAATTGACCATTGCGTTGACTGATCACATTAGATGATGCCTTCAAGATACCAGTCAAGAGACCTAGGTGGAAGAGGGCTTGGTTACAGAGTCCTCATAGCTATCTGCTCTAGACTGTTGCATTACCATCTACTCAGCGCTGTACAGGTGAGTCTGATTTGCAGTAGTGCTTACTTTTGTGAGGTTTAATGCCAGCCTCGCAAAGGATCTTGTGGCCCCAAGCTAGTTTGGAATCAGACTTCAGTGTTACTGTGGCTGTTGAAGCATTCAGGTCTGAAGTGCTTTAAACCCAGATCTCAGGTCTTTCGTGCCCAAGACGACGGAAGCTCTCTAGGCAGAGGTGGTAGAGATCAGTTTCGGAACAGGAAAACCAGAGTGTAATGTAATTATTCAAAATTTCATCATGAGTTAGAAATGATAAAACCTACCTTTTCTTCCTTTTTTTTTTTTTTTTTTTTTTGCTTTCCTTCAGAAAACGCCCTTTTTTTTTTTTTTTTTTTTAACACGGAGCAGAGAACCTAGAGAGTAGTCTTGCATTGAATTAATGCTCATTCTGGTGCAAATATATTGAAAAATACTTGTATATATCTTTGCATATCAATACAGAAAAAAATCTAAATTTTAATGTGCCATGCTATGTTACGATGAGTAGAGCATACATTCAGAATTAAAAAGTAGGCATATATACTTTTAAAATACTATTTTCCAACTTTAACAGTTGTATGGAAGGTCATTGACATTGTGGATTGCATGGGGTCTCTGGAGTTCATGCATGAAGAGAATATTTATGGTGTCTCTGTACCTCCTGCCATTAGCGGGCATTTTTCAAGGGACTGTTCTTAGATTATATTGTGCACATGACTCTTAAGTTTTCTTAGATACTGATTGGAAAAAAGTGAAGGATAAACTAGTTTTTTCCTGTGCCTTCAAGAGGTCTGTTGGTGGGTGATGAGACCGATGTGTTCAGAGCACGGGTGGAGTCGGTACGTCTGAGCGAGCGGGGTGAAAGAATTGGTGGCAGGGAGGGAGTTTGAGATACTTGTGTGCTTCCTGCATTTTTAAGCAGTATAAAGGATATTTCAGCTGTTGAGATGAAGCTCAGCAGCTGCTCTGCAAACTCCTAACAAAACAGGGGCTTGAATTTTCTTTATCTCAAGCATCTGCGTCTGACCACAGATGTTGCTGGGGCTCTGCATTTCTCTTAACCGGTAGTCTTTGAATTACAYGGTCGATACAGAGTAATAATGAGAATGTTTTTTATTGGATAAGATGGGACTTGAAGATAATACTGTTACSTATTAATTGCTAGCTACATACTAAGACCCTGAATCACGAAGAGGAAGGTACAAAAACTGTGTGCGCGAAGTAAATGCTTTGCAGTGGAGGAAGACAACTACGCAGCCACGCTCTGGGCTGTTACAGCATCGCTGTGGTATTTGCCTTCCCATTATCTTTTTAGCTCAGTTTTCCACAGTGTATTTTGGTCCATACGTATGTGGGGTTTTTTTGTGGGTTTTTGTGTTTTTTTTTTTTTTTTTTTTTTTTTTTTTTTTTTTTTTTGTCTCCCAGCTTGTGCTGTGGAATTTAAAACTGTAACTTCATTAAGTCTCGTGTGTAATATCTTTAATTTTGTCTTGAAAATGCCAGTGTTACGGAGGGGTTTGTAGTGTGAGCGGTGGTATATTTAAGGTAGAATATTCCATGTTTTTGCAGATTGCTGGTATTAATGCGCCAGAGCAGCCTTCTGACCACGAAGCCCAACCACGCTTGTTCTATTAGCTGTACTTGTTTAGTTTTTTCCTCAGATGGATAACCAATATGGAACATTCTGTCCACAGAAGTCTTATTAAAGAGGTTAGAGCATCCTGCTAATTAGGAAAAACTAATTAGGCAGACTGTTGCGCCTGTAACCAGAATTTTATATTTCATGGATTTTGAAATGCGGTATACTCATTTTTCCTATTGTAAAATACTTCTTTCTTTTAAATGTCTGGAAACAGTCGTCTTGAGGAGATTATGCACTCAGAGTAAGAAAGCAGTAACATTTTAATTTTTGAATTTATTACATAAACTGTAGAAGAATATATGCTGTAAAATTATTGTAAATCATTAATTCATACCAGCTCCTTRCTGTGGCAGTCAAAATTGTTTTGTTACCTTCCTGTTGGTAGATTTAAAGTTTTTTAACTGCCCCAAAGAGGAGTTGGATTAAGTTCGTATGAAGAAACAATATAGTTTGTGGCTGCGTTAAAAAAAACTCTTTGGCTACTTCAAGCTAAAAATTCATTGATCACTGTTTCACTGAGTCTTGGGAAGTTTATCATGTTTAAAGCTGGATCAGATCCATTTGTGAGAGCTCTTACAGTGCTGTTACGGACTTTTGGTCTGGAAGCTGAAAAATAAACCCATTCTCAGCTGTGGGGTGACCTGGAAGCAAAACCATTGGGGTTGGTTGGGTTTTCATGGTTCGCATCTTAATTCCTGTTAGGTACAAATGACCAGTGCTGAGGCATCTCCTTGCTTTACAAGGTGCCATGTGGAAAGCAAGGGATGTTTGTGGCTGGGGAGAAAAAGTCTGATTTGAGATACACTTAAATATCTATATTTAAGATGGATTTCTCCTTAATGTCTACTTTTGAACTTCTTTTCAGCTATGCCCTGCTACAAACTTTCATTAGTCTTAACCTTTTTTCAGGCTTGTCATTCTGCATTTTGCAAAATGCTTTGGCTTGTGGATAAGCCGTGTAGCCGGGAGCTGTGGGCAGTGACGTGCAGTCTGTCTCAGGACCATCCTTTGAGATGTAATTCAAGGTACAGATGTTGAAATTGGTGAGATGAGGTTGGCGGCCATCTGGAAGTCGGCCATCTGCTCCTTCCTGCAGAAGCAGGGAGCGATGTGTTTGGGGGTCCCTGTCCCTTCTTGTCACAACCTGAGTCAAGACGATTCAGAATTGCATCTTTGAAGCCTGATTTGTGAATATTGGATTGCCAGGTGCTTGGCACTTAGCGATGTAAGGGGCTAGAAAGGRAAAAATGGACAAATACTTCTAGACAAGTAAGATTTAGAAATGAGCTGTATAAAAGGACTTCAGTAAAGCACTAAAGGCTTAGGATTATATAGCTCAGGTCTAGCAATGCAGAAGCAGCAGCYGTGGAGCAAAGGGAGATGCAGCTTGCTATGCGAACTGGTAGAAAACGGACAGTAATGTCCCATCGGGGCATGGGGCTTGCTAATTATTTTGCTAACGCATCAGGAAATATGCTCAGATGCTGTGGATGTCTTTCCATATGAAAGCAGAACTGTGAATACAGGGACTGGAGGATGGAGCAATTAGGTCTGGTCCATTTAAAGGAAAGCCTTCCTACTTCCAGTCCAAGGAGATTGAAAAGACGACAAAAATATTGCAAGACTTGTTTTTGTGGTGTCAGCCTCTGCCACTGCCAGACCTTCTATATTTGCTGGAGTGTCAACTCTGCCTTTGGCGAGTCAGATTTGTGTTCAGCATTTGTGATGACCTGTAGATTCGCACCCTTCCATGCTCCTGCAGTTTAGACTTCAACCTGAAATCTGGGACTCATCAACCAGACGGGTCTAGGTAGTTAGCATGATGTCATGTCTCTTAAGCAGTTTATGGAACAGGGATGAAATTGATGGCAATAAATATTTTAGATTGTTTTTGTTTGGCTTCCTAAGGAGAAGAATTTCCTTAGGTGAGAGGTTATTTTGCAAGCTACTCCGCTGTATGATATATCGACGGTTTCAGTACATAGGAAGCTTCTCTCCCTTCAGTGTCATAGGTTGAAATTGATACTCGCACTTAATAGCTTTACAGATTCTTGTCTAATTACTGGTCGTTCTTCTGAAGTGGATGACTCATTTAGCCTTCAGAGATCGGAGGTGTTCTGGCCCTCCATATAACTCTACACATAGATATTTTTGCTCCTAAGTACCACAGGAATGCCTGTTTTTCCTTTGCATGTCTCGTTTCCTAGGGTAATATAGAGAAAACGGATCTGAGAGGGGGTATGAAATGAGAAAAGGCGTGTTGTGAACAAATTTGCATCCATCCGGATGGCTGTTGGTGCACACTTGAAATCTGGCCATTCAGTTCTCTCCTGGAAGGGCATGCTTGGCTCTGTCTTATGGCCCGTTCTTAATATTATTGCTGCTATTATTAATACTGTAATAAATTAATAGTCTATTAGTCCATACTTCTATATCAGTATTTCAGATTAGGAAGCTATTTAATTCTGACGGCAGGACAGCATGAAATTTCTGTGTTTCGCCGTGTTCTGGCATGGTAAAGTGTTCAAGTTAACATTAAAACTAGTTCTGGTTTAACTGTTGCCAGCTTTTCTTCCAGCGTTTCAGGCTGTGTCCCCTTCGCTGTGACATTGCATGTGTCCTGGTAGAGGTCCATTGCAGAAATACAGGCTTTGAATTTAGCAGCAGATAGGCATTTCTGTATCAAGAGACAGCACTTGGTCTTGTTGCATTGAGATCTAAATAAATTTACGTTGATCTCAATAAATGTGGATGTTTTGTACCTTGACTTTCTAATGCTTCACTGTTGGGTATTTCCCCCCCCCCCCGCTTTGTCAAGGAGGATGACTGTAGTAAGACCATGAGCTGATTACTCCCTGTATTAGATAATCATTTCTTAACGTGGGAGGGATATTAAGAAGAATAGATGTGAGTGCTGTTGGAAAAGTCTTTATGGAATAAGGTTTAAGCACCGCTGTAAGTAGGATGCGTGTTCCCTTTCATGCTGAGTCAGATATAGCTTGGCTGTTGCGGGACGAATATGCCAACACCCAGGACAAAAATCAAGAAGGTCTTAGAAAACACTTGCAAAACATACAGTGACTCTATGATCTTTAAAAATTGTCATTATTCCTGTGAGGCATTGTCACCCTTGGATTTTAGGTGGGCAGTAGTTGGAGTTTGATTAAAGACCAGCCCTCCTTCTACCTAGATATGTCTCTGTGAAGTACCTCTTTGTTTCCCCACATCGTGTGTTTGCCTTAACGATGTGCCAGTGGCAAATAATTCTGAGTTTGACTTAAAATTTAAAAACCTACTGGTGTTTGAGTATCCATGCACAGCGGTGGGGAGGCGGCTGGGCGAAGAGGCCATCAGAAGGGGCGTTGGATGTCCTTCTGCTGGAAAGCCAGCGCATCAGTGGTCAACTAAATCACGGCTTTTCGTCGGGGAAGCCTGAATCAGCATTAGAGATAAAATGCCTGTTTTCAGTGAAAAGGCAGCTAATTTGATTGACAGTGTTTTTTTCCCACCAGTGACATTTTAAAAAGAAACCAAAGGTTTTTGGGGGTGACTGTTAAAGTTTGTTGAAGTCTCTTCAATGTGCCAAAATAAGGGTTTAGTTATTGGAGTTAGCCTTGTAACAGTATTTTTTGTGTTTATTTTTTGTGTGGTTGGTTTTTTGTAAAAGCTTTTTCTGGATTATGTAACTGAAGGCAGGACAAGACGCTGCAAGTCTAGTTTGTATTTTATGGAGTGCTCTAAATGCATGATAATCCAGAGGATGGTTGTGGGAGGGGTGGTAATAGTAGGAAGGATAGTAATAATGGCTTTTTTTTTTTTTAGGGTGCTGAATTTTATTTTAGTTGTGTAAGCTTTTTAAAACATTAAGGTTGATCTGCGGTAGTATATTATCAAAAGTTTTGTTCTTCTAATTTTGGTTGGTGGATTCTAGAATGGCTCTCCTGTCATTCCCAGCAGCTTTTCATAGAAACTTTTCCCCCCACTTCAATATTTTTAAGATGCTTTCATTATGAAAGTCCTTGAAATTAAGATTAAACTTTTTTTTTTCCTTTCTTTCTTTTTTCCTGTGATGGCATATGAATGTGTTTTTGCCATAGTGGCACTTGCCCATTTTGGATTATTTTCTGCCTCTGAATATTGTGTGATTTCTTGTTAAAGTGAATGACAGGATGATGTATGACACACTTGAGATGGTATTGAGCAGAGTATAGTTGGAAAATTGCAGTGATAATTTTCTTTCTACATCTCAAACTTACACGCCATTGAGGAGGAAAAAAAAAAAAAAGTGTAACAGGCAACTCAAGAAAAGCATAAGGGGAAACCTTGAAAAATTACAGGGAAATTTCCACAACAGATACACTAGTAATGCTGGTTTAATAATGATTTCCTGTCACAAASTATTTTTATCATTTGCCTGCTCTCTGACGTGGCATTCTATTTAACATTTTTGAGAGCCATGTTTTAATCAGATTAAGCTCAAGGAAACCGATAGGTATCTGTTTGGCTCATGACTTCTGCTTCTGTTTCTGATTTAGTCACAAGACTATTGTTGCTGGAATCTTTTAAAACCCATTTTGCTTCCACTTGCAGCTGGCGCGTGGCTCACGGTGTGCGAGCCCGGAGGTTGTGTGCCAGGGATTTTCATGATATACGTGCAGGGTGCATTATGGAATTATTTTGTAAATTAAAGACGACTAATACAAACTGTGTCTTTTCCTCATGTGATTAAATAGCTAAAAATAGCTATCTATTTTTAGTTTCAAGCGTAGTAATGTTTCTTAGGAACAAACTCACCCAAAGCAGTGTGCTAGGAAAGGCTGATCATGAATAATGCTGCATTCTGATCTACTTAAGCATTTTTGCTTTACATAATATTCTTGTATCATTTTATATAGCATGCAACATTAATAATGAGGAGATCTCACGAGAATAAAATATAAATACATATATTTTTAACTTCGATATTTTCATGTTGTTCAGTCATTTTATTAAAGACAGCAGAAAAATTTGTAAGCAAAATTCTTCGTTACGTTCTCCAATATTGTGCATGTCCTGCAAATTTAGGAAATGACAAAAAAAAAAAAGGTGCTGTATAACATGTGGGATTATTGGTTGTGTTTGGACATAAGTGGACTTAGCACCTCATTCGGTGGTCTCAGCATCTTGAAGCATGGGGGAGGACAAGCAAGCCTGGCTTTTAAACAGCTCTATCTAGACATGCTTTCGTAATTTCCAGAGCAAAAAACATGTCTTAAATTTCTAATGACCTCTTTTGTCTCTTGCAAATACGGAGTTTTGCCCACACAGTAGAGACAATATTCAACAGCTTGGCTTGTATTGTATCTTCCTTCGGTGTATTATTTGTTTGGTTGAYGTGCTAGAAAACTGCGAGCCTAAGAATTAATAAAGGTTATTAGTTACTTTCCATAATAAAATTAGCTGACCTTTAAATAGGGGCATTATACAGGGGATCTCTAAGTGGAAAAATGACAGAATGCATTTTTAATATGGTAGCCATTTCGATTACTAAATTTTACAGTCACAATATAGAAAGTACATATTGTGATTGAATGTTGCTCTTGACTGTATATTTGCAGACAATGATGGAATAAGTGGAATTTTTGTATTCAGGACAGAATTTAACCCCTCAGTTACAGTTTCTGCCACTTCTTATATTTCGTTACATTTGAACAATACAGAAAAATGAAGATGCAACTTAATTTTCTAAAAATGAATGTCCTTTGGAACCAACAGCAATGGGAGTTTCTGTGGTTTTTATTAAGCATGATTATATGCAGATTCCTTGAGTGCTCGAACAGACTGTCTTGGGTTGCTATCAGGCATACGTGATGTACACCCTGTAGCTGGTCACGTGCAGTTCACTGTATCAGCGTGCTATTATTTATTAATCTTTCCAGTGTCTGAATTTATCTACCATTTTAAAGAGAGACTTACTATAAAATACAATATTGCACATGAAGTTTATGTGCGCACCTTTTGTTTTTAAGTTGGGAACAGGATACACCTCATTTCCAAAGTGGCTGTTAAAGCAAACTTTCTTAATCTTTTTTTGTACTAACACGGGGTTTGTACTAAATAATGACATTAACAACTGTGCCATTATCTAGAAAAGATCTTGCAGAGTATCCTTAAAGCCTTTATATTTTTATTGTTATCTTTGAAACTTTGATAATATATATAATGATTCTATTATGGCTTGGATTTCAGGAGAACTTCAGTATAGCAGCACAAGCAAATCTGTAGTTTTTCAAATTTTGACTAGGTCTTATAACATTTGTTGAAATCCTTACAAGATATTCATCTATTTGTAGCATCATATAGGTCTGTCTCCCCATCTGTCTCTGTTTTTCATGACAACGAGGCTCTGGTACATTTTTTTTCACTTTAGTACTTATTCATTGAAGCCCACTGTAATGCTGTTTCTATCATAGTTATTTGTCCAACAGCTTTTATTGATCATTTGTGATAAAATAACAGATTTCTTCATAGGAAGAAATTTTTAACCAGCAATCAGTGAATTCGGTTTAATTGGATTTAGTTTTATACGGTAGGAAAACTAATGTAATCAGAACCCATTTATGTACTATTAAATAAATAAATTACTAACATAGTGTGGTGCCAAAATCTAAGGAACATTGGGGGGAAAAAAGAAAAAATGTTCTCGCTGAATTGTTTTCTGCTAGGCCATATTTATTAAGGAATTCATACAACTTTTATATTTTAAAAGTAAGGGTATGAATCGAAGGTTCAGATTCCTTCCAAATAAATCCTTATTTAACAGGATATCCCTGAGACTTTTTTTTTTTTCAGTATTGGCAGCCTGACTAAAATAGTCTCATCTGGTTTAACTAAAATCTTTGCATTACTTGGCAGTGGTTTCTTTTGTACGTGGTGCTTAGAGCTCATTGAAGCTCAAACGGTACAGGAAATGCAAATCATGCAAATCATCCTCACGCTGACGATGTACAGTGGCGTGATTGAGCAGCAGTACGTATGGCTCGTGGGCTGACCACATGAAAGAAGTCATTTAAAGACCAGATGAGCCCAAGCTGGGTTAAGTTAGACTATGTGTGAGCTTCAAAGCTTATAGAATAGCATCCTTTTTAAAAATAAATTTATTTTATTAATAACACCTGCCCCGAGTTCTTAAACACTGAGAACGTGTATAGATGAACGTTGCATTAAATATATGCCATACTTAAATCAGAAGGGCAAAATTGTTATTTTTGTGGAAATTCAGGTATGCATTCATATTGATGGAAGTCGACCACAGTTTAATGCACTGCAAAAACAGTCCAGTTCACGTTCGTTGTACATAAAAGCCCAACTCTTCTCTGCCTTTCAGGTAAAAATGAAAATAAATGGAAGATAAAAGGGAATGTTGTCTGTGCAGAATGGTTAAGAACAGGCTTTCTGTAAGTGCTTGTGAGTGGAGAGAAGAGGGAGGTTGAGTGCTTGCTGCTTTGAATTTCTTGGGTAACTTAGAAAAAAATCTTGCATATTTTTTTCCATACATCTGAAGAGCTTTTTCTGTAGTTTTGGGGCTGTATCCTTTCGATAAAGCTGAGCCCTCGTTGTGTTGTGTAACTCTGAACCTCGAAGGTGGTGTGGTTGGTAGAGCAGCTGTGGTGGGAACCCTGGGCTTCATCCAGTGACTCGTGTGAGATGGACATGCAAAGACCTACAGGCACAACCTGAGTAATGTCGCCGGTAAAAATTGCTAATAGAATAATAAGCATTTTTCATATTAAACTTGCAATAAAAAGAATATATTTTTAAAGACATTGTTACCTCTTCTTACCATGGGTAATACTCAACATGGGTGGCTCTTTTGCTTCTTGTAAGAGTCTTTATTTCTTAGGAGGTTTTTTGTTTGGGTGTGGTTTTGTTGGTGTGGGTTTTTTTGTGTGTTTTTTTTTTTTTTTTTTTTTTTTTTTTTTTTTTTTTTTTTTTTTTTTTTTTTTTTTTTTTTTTTACAGCTCTCATTTGCTTTTCTTTGGTGTTTGGATGTTTTTAAAAGTTGAGATTCATTCAAATAATGTAACATGACACAAAGCTGGGAAATGTCAATCTTGAACTGTTTCTGTGTAATCTTGTTTAATTTTTCCTTGAAACAGTAGCCCTAAGGAGGTCTGCGGTGGGACCGGTCAGGACACTGCACTGTATCACCCTGATAGATGTAATTTTGATTTGATATTTTTTCACTAGTGCCTTGCTCCTCCTTGATTTTGTTCTTTCTACTAATACACAGGAGCGAGAGAGAAGGAAGAAATTAAGTTTTTATACTTTATCTACCAGATTTTGCTTCTTTCCCATTAAGTCAACCCACAGATCCTGCATCAGAAAGAGAGAGGAAGATTTCCCGTATGTGTGTGGTTTGGTTTTTTTTTTTTTTTTTAAACACTAAATATATTCCCTTCTTTAATATCATATATGAAGCCAAGAGGAGCATTTCCCCCTCTCAGTGTGCCTGCAGGCTGGGGCAGCTCCCGCYGTGCTGAGCACGTACAGGTGGTGGTCATAGGGCTTAGTGGGGGATTTGGGGTTCAGTTGGGGCTGGAATGGTTAAGTTCCTTCCTTCTGTGTGGTTTGTTGGTTTATTCTTTTTTTTTAAAGAAAAGAAATAAAGATGAATGAAGGGATGGCATCCTGAAATCATTGCAAGATGCTGGGGAAGGGAACATGGTAAATAAATACTGTTTTCCTGAGCCAGTTTGTAGAGTCATCCCTTACGGGGGATATTCGTGAGACTTCTTCTGGCACAGGCTTCTGGGCATGCATTTATACATCCAGCACACACTTAGCATTTTAATAGAAGCAGGAATTTAAATCGCAGATAATATTAAATTATCTTTTATACTCGGTGCAAGAAATACCAAGATGCAGGAGCTCACAGAGAAAGCAGAAAAGAAATTTTACTACTTGTATCTATAATAATTTAATGCAATTTAATATCCATTTCAGTGTTTGACAGGAAATAGAGCTTACTTAAATATTTGTACCTAAGAGCACAGGGCTGTATAAGGATCTTTGAATTTTGACGTTAATTTGTTTCTTCCAGCAATATATAGAGAGATATACAGAAAATTAATCCCATATGATTGTACAGCTACCAGTGCTCCAGAACTTTTTTGGAAATACTTTCCAAAGAACATCTCCGGTCATCTTGACAGCTTGAGTAAAGTTTCCTTTTCAGGAGCCCCTGAAAGGTTTTACGTGTAGTCCAAAGGCATTGCTGGAAAAATTGTACTATTTGGTGACCTTGACCAAAACGATTTCCCTTTGCTCAGTTTTTGCAGATAGGAAAGCTTGTCGGCCAGCCACCTCAAACAGATTTTTAGCTTTCTGTGACAGAGAGATGCACAATCTTTTCCCAGTAACAAATTAGCTGTTGTCAACAGTTTTCCTGGCCGCAGCTTAAATAGCTTAATTCAGAATGCTTCACAGTTTTATGGTAGAATTTCATAGAAGAGCAGAAAATATATATGTATATAGTATATATGCATGTTATGTGTATGTGTTGTATATCTGTGTGTGCACGCATGCGAACGTGTGCATATGCATGTACTATCTGTGCCTTAAAATACGACATCTGAAAATACTGAATCGCTATGTATGGTCTCACGAAGATAACATTTTATTTTGGGACATCTGTCAGGTATTGTGGTGAGCAGGGTCCGTAAGATACGTAAACAGCGATGTGATCATATGAGTTGATTAAATCACTGGACCATGGCACTCTCTTATCTTCAACTCCGGCTTGGGCTCCTGAGTTCTCACTGTGGCACTGGTTCTCTTCGTGGCCCTCGATTAAGCAAGCTTTGGCCTCAGTTTCTTAATCTTAAAGATKAGAAGGCATCTAGTATATTCTTCTGACTTTGTTACGTATGACTGCAACCCCAGAGGCGTGTATTTCTCCTGCATGTTACYGGGGAATAATGGGCATTCAGCACTGGATGCTTTACTTAATGATAAAAGGAATTCAGAAGTTTCAGGATACCATAGTTGCATATGAGATGTGTTGGGAAAACGTAATTTGTAAAATATCTGGAAGCATTATTATTAGATTCTTATTCTATTATTGGATTTTTCCATGTGGGGAAAATCTCAAAATGCTGCAGCGTTGGGGTTCAGTTTGCTTACTTGGGGAATGCATCCATGTTTTAAAAATTGACTTTAACGTGACTGTAAATGACTAGTGGAGTTGTTAACCCTGCAAAACTCTCAGCCAGGAGCTGGGGAAGAAAAAAGGGCAAAAGGCTTCAGCTTCAGAACTGTCAGATTCTCTCACAAGTTCAGCATATTCTTTTTTATTTGAATTCTCTCTGATATGTCTCTGCTCTTGCGTTGGTCCCCTATGTCCCATGTCAGGACCTCCAAACTGCCTTGCCCGAGCTGCAGATCCGAGACCCTTTTTTTCCCTTTTTCTTTTGCTGGTGGCATTATAAATAAAAACCTGTTATGATAACACGTGAAATAAAATGATAGGACATCAATACAGATTACACTTCAAATTGTGTTATGTAAATGGAAATAAAACAGCTTATGGTATATGCCAGGCATGATGCAAGTTTGATTTAATAAATATATGACTGAAGGGTTACATTCAATCCAAATGCTTTCCTTTGTGATCTTTAGCCATGTTTGTAGAGAAACCTCTCTTAAAGCACTTAAAGCTTAATTCGGAACAGACAAAAACAATTATTTTTTGAAAGTCTGATGAAATATGTTTGGCAACTTTTGAATTTAGGAGAGTGTTTGTCTCACTTCTTTGAAATTTCACTTCAGTCGGTCATTCGACCATTTCAGTGTAATCGTTCAAGTCTGGTAGCGAGTATGGGCTGTGCCGAGTTAAAAAATGATCTAATAAGAAAGTCTAGTGGCTGAAAATAGTGTGTAATATATGAAGACTGAATTTTTCCTTATTGATAGGCTTTTGAATATTGGTCTGCAGGCTGTCCCCATGGTTTTGGTGAAATGCTGGTTGATAAATATCTCCATGTAGGTAGGGCTTTCATCCTCTGGTACCTACCAGTAAGTGGGGCTCTCCTGCAACCTCGTTTTTTGTGGTCTCGGTGACTGAGCATCACCTTTTACCTGCAAGAGATGCTGGAGGAGCAGCGTTGAATGCCCACCAAGATGTTGCAGTGGTCGCAGTCACTCAGGGCTAGTGAGTAGCTCATGTTGTCCCATGCTGATGTTTGAGAAATAGTTATGATATTTGATTTTGACCTAAATAGGCAAATCAGAGAGCCACTACTCTCCTGGAGACCTTGGACTGGTATGCTGTGACATACCCTCTCTTCTAATGGCGCTTTCTCATTTAGTTTATTACATAGATATTAGATATACAGGTCTGGAGGCTCTTAAGCATTAAATAGTCTTATTTTAATTTCTTAGGAACAGAAGTGTCACTTTATCTTCTGTAAGTATACATGATGTACCTCTATGTGCCAATGTGTGGCTATTCTAGGAAGAGAAGGAAGAAGATTGACACTGCACAATGTAGTGTTATAGTTGAACTACTCCATGAACATGGAGCAGAAACATTTAAATTGTAGTTCTGATTGCCAGTTCACTGATCACATTGAATAGTTTGCTCAGCTTATATTATGGCAGGAAAGTTGCCGCTATGCCGCAGCAACAAATATTATAGAAGTGTGAAGGGCAGTTGTGAGAAATAAGTATTTGCACTTTCCTTTTTTTTTTTTTGTAATACTTGATTAAGATACATTTTTTTATATATGTATAGGAAGGAGTATGCACTTTGTGAATATATATTAAAATCACTAAGTTATTCCTAATGTTCTGTAGTGCTGCCTGCTCCTGACAAACATCTGATACGGATCATATGCCTCTAAAAAGAGAAGTTCCTCGAGCAAAATATCCTCATGAAAACAGGTTGGAGATACTCACATTCTCTCGCTTGCTCTCACTCGCATGTTACATTTTGGCACATTGTAGAAGCAGGTAGCATATCTACTACCTGCTGTTGAAAGTGTTGAAGATACTGAATTATTTATTCCATCTTCTGCACTATCCAAACTCGTTTTGGGTAGTTTGACACATCTCGGTCTTCCATATGGATACTTCATGGTGACAGAGTTGCCAGCTGCTCAGGTTTTATGACAGTCTGAGTTTTTTCGAGGACTGTATTAGTTTTCTGGGAAGAATCCTGCTTTTCCTGAGGTCCCCATTCGTAGGCCAGTAGTTATGCCTTGGGTTGATGCGCTGGAGTGGGAGTTTTTTGGGAGTATTACCTACGAGAGCATTTAGCTTCCACAAAAGTCTTTTTTTTTTTTTTAAAAAGGACTTGATGTGTATAGATTGTGTGAGATGAAATCAGAGCCATGGGATATAAGAAAAATGTGAAATCCGTTTGTTAAGAAAACTAAGTTCCTTTTAGTGATAGTCTTTAAATTTGTAAAAAAAGTGTTTAGATATCAGGGTGCAGAAAGCAACATACAAAACAGTCTGAAGTGTTTTGGAGAATAGGATTTTTGGGGCACTTGAAATGTAAAACTGCTAACCGGGCTGCTGAGACCCTGCTCATCTTCTCTGCGATTGTGCAAAGTAAGTGGGGCTTCTGTTGTTTTAAAATATAAAATGTGTAAACCTGAAAACTGGGAGAAGATTTGAGTTTTGAGTTTGCCAAAACTTTTTAAAATAAAGGCAGATCAGCCATTGTTTTACTTTGCCATTCATTMATTCGAGCATCTATTCATATAAACCTTTTTAAGGGAAGCTCTCACTATTTTGGTGAGTCTGTGCTGCACTGAGTTTGATTTCTGCCATTGAAGCGGAATCAATCTCGCTTGCWGTGAGGCCCATATATCCATGACATTGACTGTCTCTTCTGTGTCATCCTGGATCCAAACTGACACCAGATGATGTGAAGTAATGGCCCTCAAAGTTTGTTGTTCAGATTTGCTACTGAATAGTAGTGTTGTTATGTGTAGTCTTAAGATTTCTCCATGTTGCTACGACCTCTTGGGCATACTGCATTTTTCATGCCAGTCATTTGACATGTTTACTTTTTCTCCAGAGTTGGACAGATAAGATACCCAATGAAATGAATCTGCAGACTTTAAAACAATAAATAATGCTATTTAAATGTTACCTAATTGAGTAAAGTGTCAGTTTTACAAGTCTTTTTCTTTAAAAAAGTCTTTTCACTGTATATCCCTACACCCTGTGTATTTACCCTTGGTGAATTTGTTGCCTTCAGACACTGTCCTTTCTTTTTCTTCTTACTTTCTTTTTCTTGCTCTGTCGCAGCATATATTTGAGCAGAGTTAGTCCATACACCTCTCATAGACCATCCAGCAATGGCTACTTTTCACTAGTGGGTTATTCTGATTTGCTTATGTTCTGCTCTAATAAGATGCCTTTGCTTCGTTATTTAATTCTGACGGTGTGAAATCTGAGCGAGGAAGATGATGTGGGTTCCCCCCATCACCGCAGCTATAGCTGCTTGGTCTTGACCTCTCCCTTCACGGAAACAGAGAGGACGATGTAGCCCATGGTGAACAATCTGGCCACTAACGTAAGAATGTGCATCTGTCAGTAATTAATTGAAGCCAAATTTAATTACAAATCAGGGAAAAAAATAGTACCACACACTTAATAAAATTCAAGAAGCTTCAGTGCCATTGCCTAAAAACCAAAGCAATCCAAACAAAATACTCCCTCCTCAAACATCTAAAAGTCTTATCTTTCGAGCTTACTTCTTGATGTTTAATAGAAAAGTAGTTTTGATTAACTTTTAACATCCTTTTCGGTATGTTTTTGAGTTAGAGGTCATCGAAAATAGTGGTATGTGTTTAAGGCTAGTTCTTAACCAATTGTGTCAGCTGGGGGTCTGGCCCCCAAAATTGGATTGTAAGCTTGGATTGCATGTAAATATTCCGATCAGCTATTTGAGATAAAAATTCAGGAAGGAATTGAGAGAGAACCCAAATAATTTACAAATGAAATAATGCGTTTATGTGACCTCTTGAATATTTTAAAGGTGAGAGATTTGCTATTGTTCAGTTTCAGCCCCATTCTAGTTTTGCTGGATAACATCGGTGAGGTAAACGGGTTGAGACGGGAGGTTCTCAGGAACTCTACCCATGGTCCTAACAGAGGTCTGAAAATCTGAGTGGCATGAGGAGACACAGGGGAAGGGTGGGACATACAATAGTGGGGCTGGAAACGCAGCCCCCTTCTACTCCAGCTGTGTCAAATAGCAGATGTGCATGCAGGGAGTTTAGAGTATATATGAAGAAGGGGAAAATGCATTTGATTTCTGGGCAGTAAATTCTTATGGAAAATTTAACGAAGGTCTGTCACAGTAGGAACAAGAATTTCAACTATAGTCCAAAATAACATACTATAAAAATGAGGGAGGGAGAATGTATTTTTAAATCAAAATATTAAAAAGGGATTGGCAGTATGAGTTCAAACAAGCTATTCATTTCTACTGTATTTTAGTATACAAGACGAACCCCAAATCCAAAACTATTGAACTGGTAGCAGCCATGAATATTTATCACTGTGTACTGTATGTACATATAGTAATTACAGCAAGAGGAAAAAATATTTTTCTTTACAATTAATATTTGTAAACGTTTCTGAAAGTACATAACAAATAAATAAGACAAACACATGGCCTAATTAAGATGAAAGGCATGACAACCCTTGTGATTTGTTCTGAAAAATAAAGAACGTTAAAATAGTAAGACTTAATTATTTCTGTAAACATTTCAAAT
Source organism: Phoebastria nigripes (assembly GCA_035582835.1). Taxonomy (NCBI): domain Eukaryota; kingdom Metazoa; phylum Chordata; class Aves; order Procellariiformes; family Diomedeidae; genus Phoebastria; species Phoebastria nigripes. The sequence goes on from JAYKAV010003177.1 coordinate 2,484,768, forward strand.
TATGCTCTATCTAGAAAACCTTAATTTATGAGATATATATTATAATATCTAGAAGCATTTTTGACATTTGTACATTCCATGTAAAAAAAAATTATTGTTAATTTATTATTTATTATACTGCATACTGTCATATATTATCACTTATTAGTATTTATTGTTCAGAAATTCAGAGTCGTCTATTGTTTAATGGGAAATGAAAAAGCATTTTATATCTGATTGCAATTTGTGTATTCTTGGTCTAGTGGTAAAAATGCAACTTCTGCAAGTTGATCATATAAAAATGTGTGTAATAATAAACAAAAATATCTGGTCTGTTTAACATTCCAGGCATTAATAATTCTATTTGTTATACAGTTTACATTTGAAAAATAACTTAAAGCCAAATCCATGGACTTGTCTGAATTGCTGGGTTGAAATCAAGGAAACTGTATGATGGGGGAACCAAAGCCCTCAGGTTTGATCTTGAGGAGCTTGAAGACACCATTGTCTTTGAAGCCCTTGTTTCTCAAGGTGGATATGTTTATGGTCATACCTCTTGTCTTTTCCTTGACCTTTAAGGAGGCAACATAGCAGAACGGTGTTCAGTACTTCTTATCCCAACYGTGCTTGCCTTCACCAGAAGGATGAGCTGCCCCTAGTCTCACTGCAAATGCTTTCCCTAACGGCTCCTGTTATTTGCTATAAAATTTCGGTTGGTTTCTGATCAACTGGAGAAAATGGAGCCATCAGCAGTGGCATGACTGTGTTCTGTCTTTCATGGTTATCAGTGACGATTTGTTGGGTCGTAGTGCCTGCGTGGTCTCCGGTGCCACCCTGACTTCGCTCTGCTGAGTGCACAAGAACCATGCCCAGAATAAAACGGTATTTGGGGTAAAAATATGAGGGTTTAAGGCTCTGCTGTGTGACACTAGGTCTCCCAATTAAAATTTCAGGAAAAAGAAATGTATTCATAGGTACAGTATAATTTGGGGCTTGGCGAGAGCGAAGCGGTTGATGCCTTGTGAGACGTACGGTGGGATTTGATGCGTCCAAGTGCTCAAGGTTTTAGCTCTAGATTGGTGCAAAAACACTTCTTCCAGCCCCCCTCCTGAAGGATGGATGAATGTCAGTTCAGTCAGTGCTGTCTAATGAACAGTCTTTTTTTAGTACTTGTATCCCCCTAAAAGGCTCRCATTTGTAGCGATATCCAAATCTAACTCTGTTTTACCGTAATACTGTACCTGGGAAACGAAGAGTGCTCGTACCTCTTTTCTGGACTGCCGGATCTACAATCATAAACTCATTTTACTGTGAAACTGCAGTTGTTTTGCGGCAGAGGTTTATGACCTTGGATTTCATTTGCAGTGCAGGACAGTCCTTGTTGCTGCTGCAGGATCATACCCTACAGTGTTCCTCCTTTTCCAGGGAGAGCTGGGTTGCCTGTGCTGCGATGCAAACGGTGGCCGCGTCCATCAGACCTTCATGCTGGCAGAGCTTCTGCCAGACAGAGGGAATGTTCCAGTACAAATCAGGTGCTGTTTTAAACTTGCTTTGTGCTGTAAGCCTGGTGAATTGGAGAGTTCAGCCTCCATATCCATAGATACATAAATATGCCCTGTGTGGTCTCCCAAGGGGAAGGCAAAATGTGTTTTTAGTTAAGTTGCATGGGAATGTAATTGAAAGATTTAGGGCAATGCCATAAAAGAGTAAATCACAGTTACGTGACACGAAGAAGATTTATAAAGCAAAATAAAAATACTTTAGCACCTTTACTTTTATAATTTGCTTGATATAAATGGAAACCTATATTAGTCATTTTGTCTGCTGGTAATAAAAAAAAAAAAAAGTTTTTATATTTTTTACAGCTTTTCAGTCCTTTGGAGTAAAATAATGGGGAAGACGATAGCAAAGGTCAGAGCGTTCTCCGGACACATCGTGGCTCTGAACCTGCAAGCACGCTCAGCTTCCCCCCCATGAATATTTGTATGAATTACGCACACGCTTAACTTAATTCACATAAGTAGTTCCTCAGAAGTCAGAAGGACTATTAAGTGATTCAGATTAAGCACAAGCTTAGTGTAAGACCAGAGCTTGTATGGATGGTGGCCCTGAAACTTGGCCGGCCTCCAAGGCAGTGATGTTACTGCATGTGTGATGGTCCTGCTCTGTGCAAGAAGGTCATTTGTAACACAGAAAAATACTTGGGGATATTTCAGAGAGTAGAGCTAGGGCAGTCGTGTTAGAGATGTGACCTTCAACATAGGTTTTGTGGGGATTCGCACAATATATTTATCGAAGGGTACTGTATATATTATATGTTGTAGCGTTGATAGGTCTAGATAAGAATACCATAATAGCAGCTGAAATGTGGGGGGTTTTGTGAGATGGTAAGTTAATGATGTAGCTGTTAATTTGAATTTAGCAGACGTTTTAAATATAGGTTTCTCTTACRGAGACAAAAGTTGCAATTTAAAGCTCTTTGGTGGTCTAAAAACAGCTTAATTCTCTACTAGCATGGTAATAAGTACTAATCCAGCTTATACAGTGATTGTAGTATGTCATGTTTGTGAAAGATTGCCTAACTCTGCTTTCTCTGGGTTTTATGTTAATTTTTTTAAATTAAACATAAAACCTTATAACATCTTTATGCTGAGATAAACTGTTCAATTTAACTTGTGCTCAAGCAGCAGCTGTCAGGAATTATCATGTTTTGAGTGTTCTTGCCATCACCTTGTGTCTCTACCTCCCGGATACACTCCGTGGGATGATAAAGCTCACCTTGTTAGGATTTATTACTTAAATAATAACCCGAGGTAAAATGAAAGTTGATGTCACATGGAATGACAACTGACATATATTTATGTCRCACGTTACATTATAATAAACTTTCCTTTCTTCCCCTTGTAATAGGTGTTAAGTGGAAATACACTCCAGCATATCCTCCAGTGCCCTGCRTGAGTCCATTAGCCACGTACGTGGCTGCTCTGTGGGCATGTTCGCGGGGACTCGTGCTGTCAGGTGTTATTTAAGCTTATAATGCYGGAGAAATTGGTTATCGTTGGTAGTTAGCAGCTTTTATGCCAGTAAAGAAACAAGTATAAGAGCATCTCGTATTTGTTGGGTTAAATTCTGGAAATGTGTGAAGTAATGCAAGCGAATCAAGAAGGGTGTTTTGTAATAACATTACCACTTAAATGGGTTTGGTTTTATCATTTTTTTCTGTAAGAAACGTAAGCAGTGTCATTTCAGGCTCTAAATCTGAATTTGTTAGTAATCGCAGCAGTTTTCTCTTGACACTGGTTTATTGATGGGCTGGGCAGTGATAAGCGATCTGCTTGTTAATTGAGTCTTACCCTTCCCATCTACAGTGGAGAAAATTTGGGTCTACCTCTTGCAAGCTTTCCAAGTTTTCGGCCTTTCTTGCCTTACTAGAAGCCAGCCTCCAGCTCTCCCTAATGCTGCTATTGAATCCTCCGGTTTGTCTAAGCCGGTACTGCAAACGTTATTTTCCTTTCCTGTGGATCTAACCATCTTTTTTTCATATTCCTCTCCTAGTTATTCCTTTGTCCATCTGAGCGAGTTCAGRTATTTCAGAGCTACACGGTTTTGTCCAAGCTTAAATCTTGGATCTCATTTCTCGCCGTGCTCCCCGTTGCCCTTTTCTCTCCAGTCGTCATGTTAACCTTGGCACTCCCGCTGTCTTCTCTTTCCACTCTTGCTTTTGTGCCTTGCTCTGTGCTGCTTCCTGTGTTTTCAGTCCCAGTGTGCCATCTCTTTTTTTTTTCTCTCTCCTCTCTTTGTTCAAACGCAGCCAAGTTCATAGACGCTATCCTGCATCGATTCAGTTTTCTTCCTAACTCATTGCAGAAAGAGGTTTTCTGAAAGGCAAGGGAAAGCTATAGTGCAATCCAGAAATAGCCAAAATTTTGCCGAGCAACCATTTCATCTCTTTTCTGTAATATTTGGGGTATGTTTTCTCCTGTTTGTCTCTTCCTTTGTCACTCTAGTGCTAAGCTTACAGCCATCTCTGAGCAGGGGTATTGCATCACCCGTAGGAAGTTTTCCTGCCTCTGCTTTGGGTCTGGCACCCAGGTCGTTAGGAGGTCCAGAGGTTATTACTCTTCGTGACAGATGAGTGATGACTTGCGTAAAACTATTTTTTCCTCTTCGTATGTCTCGTGATAAACCCGAGCTCATATCTTAATTGGCATTCTGTTTGACAGTCCCTTTAGAACGATCAAATATTTGATGAACAAGGCAATAACATTCATCTCTTACTTTCGTAAGCCGTTCAGATTAGCATTGACTCAAGTTGATGAAGATGGATACAGGATCTGTTGTCTAGGAAGTGTTTGTTCTGTAGATACAGATTATCTAAGAATGGTGTGTGTTAGCGTAGGTGATATTATGAGATAGATATATATATGGCTATTTGGGGAAGTTCATGAGTTTAAAGTTGACAGCCRGGATCAGAAGTTTTTAATATTAGTGATGTCGGTTTGGCAGTAWGCTTGAACACCAAATCCATGTAAAAATAGGAAGAATAGGAACAAAATAGGATAAAGAATAGGAAGAATAGGAAAAAATAGGAAAGACTTTAAAAGAATTAAACATTGCATAAATCAATTCTGAAGCTGGACCACTAAAATGGTGGATAGCAAAAAAAAAAAAGTCAGAAACATGCTATGTTGAAAAGTAGTTTATTGAAGCTTAATGTTTTATGTGCAATAAGTACCTGATCTCATTTTTTTAATCCCTTATGATGAGAAATGTATAACAAATGTCTACGGCTCTGCAGTTCTCTGTAGGTTCAGGATTCAGTTTGCTTGAAAGCGGCGTTAGCCAGGGCACAGGAGATGCTCTCATACTTTTGGTGAAATGGGGGGAAATCTGCCACCAGTTGCAGTAGGGTCACGATTTCATATTACACATTTAAATACATTCATTTTCTGATAGCCTGGTAAGTTATACGAGGCTAAGATAGCAGCTTGTTAGTGTTGTTTGTGCCTGCTTTATATGATTGAAGGATGCATGCAGTGTTGTAGACAGTGGAATAGCAGGAGTGCTACGGCAATACTGGGGTGCAAGGGTAGAAACAACATTTCATTATAGAGGATACCTAATAAAAATGTGAAAATAAAACAGAAAAAGGGTGGGCAAAAAAAAATAGACCATACTAGATAAGTGCATTGCATAAATCAAAAGGGTTTATGTCATAACATGAACATGTGCCATTCCTGCTCATATATTGAATTTCAGTAGTTGGTTGCATAAAGAAGTAAAGTGTAATGAAACTGGCAAGCAAAGTATTCCCTAGTCAGCCTTATCTTTGTTCCATTTGTCCTTCAGATACAGCTTTTCTTGCCTTTTTCAATAAAATCCATCCAGCTTTTTTTATTTTGCATCTCTCTGTAACCGAGCTGGGAAGACCAATGAGATTTGGTCCTTTTCTAGTTGGGTTCTTAGCAGCTGCTTTTTAAGAGATCAAAACTTYGAATGCTGCTACATGGTATTAAGGCTTAGCTATTGATGTGTCCCTATAGGGGTTATGTTTTTCTTGGGGAGGGGGAGAAAGGGAAGGGGTGACCCCTGCGAGCATGCTCACAGACAGTAAACACTGCTCTCCTTGTTTTCCAGGATCCTCTTTGCAAGCTCGGTGCTTAACCTGGCTGAACTCGCTGCCCTCCGCCCTGACCTTGGCAAATTGAAAAAGGTCCTCTACTTCCACGAGAATCAATTGGCATATCCTGTCCAGAAATGCCAGGAAAGGGATTTTCAATATGGATACAACCAGATTCTTTCGTGGTAGGTGTTTCTCGCCCTGCTCCATGTTATTTAAGGGGTCCTTCTGTCTACAACCTTGCAGCATCGTGAGCTCCTCCGTATAAATGACGACCCTGTAGCAAACCGAGGTACCGGCAGAGTCCCAAAGAGAGGTTGATAAAAGTGCTGTGGCAGAAACAATCTGCTCTGTAAACTCATCTCAATTTCTTGTATACAAAGTCCACCGATGCTATATTGGGCTACCATGGTGTACCCGTTAGTGGTGTGGATTTTGACCTGCGTCTGGGCCGTAAGCAAGATGCTTTGTTTCACGGATGCTTCGCAAAGCTGCGGCTAATCAGCTCTTGCTTGGCCATAGCTTTTACTGCATCCATCTGAAATTATATAGAGGGTTTTAGGGAAATAAACAGAAATTAAAATGTACTGCAGCACTTCTCTTGTGAAGAGAGGGCAGTAAACATACCAGATAAATCCTTATATTTCTTTCATCTAGTATTCAGAAATTGTGCAGTGCTAAAATACCCAGACGTTTTAAAGGCTGCGGTCCTTTATTGTTGCTAAAAACAAATGTATTTCTTGAATCTGAGTTAATGAAAGAAGTTAATAACAGCAACACTGAAAAGCTTTGTGGTTAGGCACTGTACAGACCTAAGTGAAACAGCAAAACTCAGTTGTTTTGAACTGAAATAAATTTATTTCTGTGGTCTTTCTCACCTATCTGTTAGTAGGAGAATTATTAGGAATAGGGATTGAGCATTTTAAGGTACAAGTTAAGCTTTTGCATCTTTATAATACAAGCCAGTTGATACTGAAATTTCTTAAATAATGATCTGTGTATACTCTGGCCATTCTGTAGCTGCTTCTGCCGCTGCATTTGCAGCATGTTTCACTTACTGAGCAGTAAAGATGGGAAAGTATAGTGAAAGATCTTTTCAAAACAGAAGCAGCTGTTTTCAGATGTTACAATAAAAAGATGTATTTTTTGGCACTGGGGCAAGGAATATTTTTTTGTATATATATTTTGCTTTATTATGGCAGTTATTCTTCACACATCTATTGTAAGCTGGCAAACATTTATCCTCAAAATACGCATTTTTAAGATAATAGAAGTATCTTCTTTTATTAAAAAAAAAAAAAAA